>JAJMAP010000020.1:0-187701 GCA_030572695.1 Scheffersomyces illinoinensis
TTTGAATCTGGTAAGGAACGATGTCAAGTTTGTGTCAACAAGATAAGAAGAAGAAGAAAACGTCCTTGAACCATTTTCCAGCTAGCCTAGATTTAATTTATCCTACCCAATTATTGTCCTGTATGAAGCTTGTGCATCTTACTCATTGTCAATCTGTAGAGAGAGAGAGAGAGAGAAAAAGAGAGATAGAATTGACTCAAATACGAGAAACAAACATCAAAAGTAACTTACAATTAGTAATAGATCAAACTTCTCTTATTATCACTACAGAATGTCTCTATTTTGTTTTTTGCAGCCATCTTTATCTATATCTGATGGCATGCACTATATACAGATCTATACGAATCCTATTTGAGATAGATATGTATTACTTTCAAGTAGATTCTTTTGATCCTGCATTATTTCTATCTTTATATCTTTATCACGTGCAAAACGACATGCAACAATATCCATTTAAAGAAAAATCCATACCGCCACATGGTTCTCAACAGTCTCAAAGCTCGTGTGCGCAACCGACATGGAGAAGGAAGCAGCGACATTTAGGCAATGCAGACAAAATGCGACTGGGAATAGCGACATTTGTCGCGGCATAGTTAAGGACAGGCCTGTACCGCAACATAAAGGGGACCATACATGGGTCGCTGGCTGGTCAGGTATCTGCAGGATGAATCCACCTTTCCATTTGCAAGAGTTGAATAAAAAGAAATGAATTAGTTCGGATTTATCACGTGATCACATTTCTTCAATTTTTCATCCCCATGAATCACCAGTTTCAGGCATAAAGTAAATTATAAACAAACCAAATTTTTCCTCATCACCACACGATAGAAATAGGAGGCCATATCCCTGATCTAAGTAATTAGTGTTGAATTTCTTGTTTGTTTACGTTCCTTCAACTTGGTAGTCAAAAGTGAGCGCATCACACGTTTAAATTCATTGTCCGTATATAGCAAAACAACGAGAAATCCCTCACAAGTTGAAGCATAAAATATAATAGCATAGACAAGAGTTTCCCAACAGAATCTTCATCTTCAATTTCAACTCCATTGCTTTTATTCTTCTAGATATTCTTTTAGTCGCTTTTGTTATCATCTCATCTACATTATGGAAACCTTTGCGTATCTCAGCCCACCGAAGAACTTGCTGACAATCTTGTCCCAGCCCTCGTTCCTCTACGATAAACTTCATTTGTCTCCCAGTCAAGATTTGATCCGTGGAATTCCTGATGGAATCTTGGCTCTCATTGCTCCCATAGTAGCCTATTGGACCTATGCGACTTTCTTCCATATCATCGACGTGTACGAATTAGCTGAAAGGTATCGTATCCATCCAAGTGAAGAGGAAGTGCTGAGAAACAAGGCTTCCCTCAGAGACGTTATTCTCGATGTTGTTCTCCAGCATATTATCCAGAGCATCTTCGGTTTGGCTGTGTACAAATTAGACACCCCACCTAGACCAGGTCAAGACTGGGAGCAGATGTGGGTGTTGAGACATAACTACTTACCTCCATATGTTCCTGATGCCGTGCTATATTACGGCTACATGTACGGCTTCTCAGTACTCAAATTGGCTGCTGCCATCACTTTTGTGGATACCTGGCAGTATTGGTTGCATCGTATCATGCACATGAACAAGACATTGTACCGCAGATTTCACTCCAGACATCACCGTTTGTATGTTCCCTATGCATATGGAGCCTTGTACAACGATCCAGTTGAAGGGTTCTTATTGGATACAGCAGGAACTGGTATTGCTGGATTCATAACCTTCTTGTCTCCAAGAGAAACTATTTTTCTCTACACCTTCGCTACCTTGAAAACTGTAGACGATCACTGTGGCTACAGACTTCCGTTCGATCTCTTTCAGATCGTTTTTCCCAATAACTCTATCTACCATGACATCCACCACCAGAACTGGGGTATCAAAAACAATTTCTCACAACCATTTTTCACAATATGGGACAGATGGTTCGGCACCCAGTACAAGTTTGTCAACGAGTACAGAGAACTTCAAGAGCACATCACGTTATCCAAGTACAAAGAGTTCTTGGAAAAGAAGACAGGAGGCAGATATAGTAAGCACAAGAGCGGCTCGCTAAAGGAAGAGTCGCTGACTCCTGTGGAATCAAAAAAGGAACAGTAATCTCTCATTTCTTGTATATTTAAATTTTTTTTGTTGAGACTACACACATATTAATATCCTGAATGGACACAGTCCATTTTCTAATACCTTTAATGACTACTGAACGCTGAATACACATATATAGAAACGTTGTAGATATTTGGTACCTGAACTTGTAGCAACTGCAGAAGTAGAGATTTATACAACTTTTCAGTTATATGCAGAAGTGTTTTTACAGACACGTGAGTGGTGGTTAGCATTAGCCTAAGCTTAACAAAATCAAGAAGTCTGGAGAGGTAAAATAGAGATTGAGTATGATCTGTAACTAGACAGTGAAAGCTACTGAGGAATAAGAGTAGAAATTATTTCAATGAAAGAATGTATACTATCTCTAGTTGAGAGGTATATCAAGGCAATCATGTATGCAGGCCCGCATCCATTATATTTGATATCAAAGTTCAGTTGATCTTGAGAAATTGAATATCATATTGAAGTTGAATTTAATACCATCACAAATATCATAAACAATGTCAAAAAGCTCGAGGTATAACGGTGAAGAAATATGGAAGAACAGCGTAGAAAAGATAGTAAGTGACAGAAAGAACTATATGAGAAATGGACACACCATACTAACAAATACAGAATTCCGAGTTGTTCACGTTGACATATGGATCTGTTGTAGCTCAGTTGTGTCGTGATTTCGGCAATAACTACAATGAGGTCAACAACCAGCTAGACAAGATGGGGTATAACATCGGATTACGGTTGATTGAGGAATTTTTAGCAAAGACTGGAGTTAGGCGGTGCCTGACTTTCAGAGAGACAGCAGAGATCATCAGCAAAGTAGGATTCAAGATCTTTCTCAATATCACACCTACAATAGAAAACTGGTCTAGTGATGGCAAGAGTTGTTCCTTGATAATCATCGAGCCAAATCCCCTTACAGAGTTTGTGGAGTTGCCTATTGTAGGGGATCCCAAAATCAATAAGGAGTTGTGGTACTCCCAGATTTTATGTGGAGTCTTACGAGGAGCATTGCAGATGGTTCAATTGGATGTAGAGGTTGGCTTTGTCAAAGATGCATTAAGAGGTGACGATAGAACCGAAATGAGATTGAAGTTGAACCGTGTGTTGAAAGATGAGATTCCAGCCGGCGAAGATTGATATCAACAACGATGATGATAGATCAAATAATTGAGTAGAATTGTATGACTCACTGAATGGCTATTTTAACTCCAACATAGGTTACATATCCCTGGAAAGGTGAAGCATACAAAATATGGGCTATAAATGGTTTCATAGTAAATAGATTAGAAATCAACATTAGCGTGTGCGTAATGTATTGTAGATTCTAAAACATGGCATATGTCTTGTATCATATGGTTGATATAATGAAACTTTTATGAATTCTATCAACTTAGAAGAATACCAATGGTCCATCTTCAGTAGCTGTTGTCAAATTCAGCGTTCTGAAACTGAAATATGTCACAACGCAACCTACACAACATACTGGATGGATAAGACCGCAAGATCGCGTTTCCGCCCTTAAGCAACTATGTTAATAAACAACGTGTTCCAAATCACATTAGTCTCTCGTAATGTTCGTAGCTTTCCTCGATATCCCTTATGTATGGTCACATTCTCATTATAGGCTCGTTTGGCTCATATACCTTCCCTATGATAAGCGAAAGTCCCCACGATTATGCGCGTTCTCCATGAATTCCATCTCCACAGGATTCATCTAATTTTTGCACTTGAGTATAACTGATATCTTAATCCTTATTTTTTTCATAAATATCCTTTCTTTTCCTGACTCTACTGGTCATTTGCATTGAATATATATTACAAACGAATTTCTCCCAGCTAGTGAATTGCCACTTTTGATTATCTCCAATGTCTAACAGCAGCGAGGAGCCTTCTGGTTTACCTGACTCAAAACTAAATCCAAAATCAGAAAAGAACTCACAACACACCAGCCATGTCCGCCAACCAGTTAAAATGACTACTAACGTGTTCATCGAGTTGCTTCAGATGGCTTCGTATGATGTAGTTTTGTGGTTTTTTTCTCTTGTCGTACATACTTTCTTCAGAGATATCAAACCACGAGGAACATTTAACATTCCCAGCCAGGGCCCCATCGTATTCGTCATTGCACCTCACCACAACCAGTTTGTAGATCCACTTGTGGTTATGGCCAAAGTAAAGGAGAACTCTGGAAGAAGAATTTCGTACTTAGCAGCAAATAAATCTTACCAACGTAAGTTTATAGGAACTGCTGCCATGCTCTGTGGAGCCATTCCTGTAGAAAGAGCCCAGGACTTGCTTAAACTCGCCCGAGGTACTATTCGTCTCCAGAGTGCTGAAAATAAGCTTCATATAGTTGGCGAAGGAACCCAATTCACGAAAGATTGTATGGCCAAGGGCTTGTTGGGACTTCCCGAGTCGTTGGGTAACTGTCCTATCAAAAGCATCGAAGACGATACACATCTAACTTTGAAGGAACCGTTTGAATCAGCAAACAAGAAACTTCAAGGGAGACTTGAAGAACTCCTTCTTGCTGGAACGAGGTTTAAGTCAGCTCCACATGTAGACAATCACACTGTATTCTACAATGTATTTAATCATCTCAACTCGGGTAAGGCCCTTGGTATCTTTCCTGAAGGAGGATCTCATGACCGACCAGATTTGTTACCGTTGAAGCCTGGTGTTGCCATCATGGCTCTTGGAGCCGTTGCTTCGTTACTAAAAGAGGATCCTGAGGCGGAAGTAACACCAGTAGCTGTAGTTCCAGTAGGATTGAACTATTTCCATCCCAACAAATTCAGATCCAGAGTGGTCGTAGAATTTGGAAACCCAATCATGGTGGACAAAGGTATGGCTCAGAGCTACATTGCCAAATCCCGCGACGCTGTCGCCAAGTTGTTGAGTATGATATCCATAGGTTTAAAGGAAGTTACAGTTACCTCTGATGATTACGACACGCTTATGGTTTCACAAGCAGCAAGAAGATTATACACTTCAGGCGATCGTAACACGATTCCTTTGCCTATGGTTGTAGAAATGAATCGCAGATTAATCAAGGGTTATGAGAAACACGCCAAAGACCCTGACGTAGTTGAGCTAAGAGACAATGTCACAGAGTACAATAGAAAGCTCATGATGATGGGACTCCACGATCATCAAGTTGAGTCGTTGACATCATCAAAACGTCTTCGTTCGTTGATAATGTTTCTTGAAAGATTCTTCAAGTTTGTACTCTTTTCAGGGCTAAGTATGCCAGGCGTAGTGATGTTTAGCCCCGTGTTTATTACAGCAAAGAAAATCTCACGAAAGAAGGCCAAGGAAGCTCTTGCAGGGTCAGTTGTGAAAATTCAAGCCAAAGATGTGATAAGTACCTGGAAAATATTGGTGGCTCTCGTTCTAGCACCAATACTATACATTTTCTACTCTGTCATTGGAACTGTCATCATCGTTAAATTCAAAATTGTATCGACTGATGTTTTCCCCATTCCTATAATATTTTTGTTTTGCTATGGGTGGGCATTGTTAACGACTTATGCTTCCTTGAGAGTGGGCGAAATAGGCGTGGATTACTACAAATCTTTAGCTCCCTTATTTATCTCGTTGACGAATCGCCACAAGGATGTCATTCAGATTGACGAACTTAAGAAGACGCGGAGAGAATTGAGCAGAAAAGTTGAAGCGTTCTGCAACAAGTATGGTCCTGATATGTTTACGGACTATGAAAAATTCTATAAAGAATACAACGATCAGGACCCATTTGTGGAGCATATAGATGATGAATCAGAGAAAGAAGAGGAAAAAGCAAATTTGAAAAGACAGACATCTACTTCGTCGTTGGACTCGTTCAATCTCAACAACTTATCAGATATTCCCATTTTCTCCAATGCTTTTGACATACGTATCAACACAGATGCTACGCCACTAGACAACTCTGACTACTTGGAAATTCAGCCATCTAAAAAGTCGTCTATAGATACGACTGATATCAGTTTACGACTCCGCAATGCCATGAAGACCAAGCACCAGAAACCTATGTGAGTATCTGTTTTCTAATGAGAGACTAACAAGGAAGAAAAAGTTGTTCGAATACCAAAAAGCTATTTTTGCACAAATAAAGAGAGAGAGAGAGAGAGAGAGAGAGAAACGGGTTTACAGGGTCTATAGTCATATTACTGTTTAGTTGATTTCATTAGCACATATCTACTTTCGGACACTTTGTAGCCTTGCCAATGTAAAAGTGGCACAGGCACACATCAAATGAGGTTGCAGAATCAGCCACGCAAGAATAACTGTAAAGGGTGACTTCCCATTGGAGTGTAGAAAATGGTGATTTACTGCGAACTTCTGGTTCGGAGCGATCTTGAACAAAAACAAGCAAAGCGAGAAGACTGGAGAATAAGAATTAGTTATATATTAGCACTCTGTGTACTGTTGGCTGAGGCCACGCCCATTCCGGCAGATATCCTGCTCAGGGCAGAACCACTTCCAAATAGAGATCAAAGAAAGGCACCTTTGCCACTTGCCAGCACCAAATATAGGGCAGATGTGCAAGACTATAAGCATATCACTAAGGAGCATGATGGATTGGGGACAACAAGTTGAAAAAAATAGAGAACTACAATAGGATTTACCCATACAAAAAGAGTATAGACACACTAATCCGGAGACAGTACAAAAGAGATTGAATAACGATACGTAAACTAACGTGCAAGATTGTACATGAGAACTAATCATTTTATTAAGCCCAACTGGTGCTGAAAAGACACTACAGCTAGCTTGCAGAACAAAACAACTCATTCCAACACTGCCAAATCCATGGCTATACCTGCCTGCATCGCCGTCCGCGAGTGTTGGTAGTAGCATGACACCGAGACGATCGGAGGGAATAACAAAGCCACAAATGAAAAGTGTTGGTTGTGATGTGAATTGTGAAAGCGAATAGGCAAATTGTTTTTGTACAAAGTGAGCACGAAGTGGAAGCGAATCATTGTATGTGAATGAGTAATTACCAAATATGAATTACTCTGGTAATTAATGATTAATGATTAACGATGACGTACGCAAGCAGAGTAGATCAGAAATCGGGCTACCCAAAGAGCATTTGTAAACCTGTGATTTCACAAAAGCTCACGCTAAACAGCTCCATGACATTGGCTATCTCTAGGAAAAAGGAATTACTCACCGATTAGATCTTCCATTTTGAAGACTCCTCAAAAAGACGCAAAACTACATCATACCCTACATCCCCATTTTATGTTTCCTAAGCGCTCCTACTCTCTCTGACATTCCGACTACTCTTGTATGCCTCTCCATAACATCTAATTACTAACATCTACAACGGTTACCCTGGTTTTGTTCTCTCTATATGCTTTCGCTACTCTTTTCTACTCTGCTTCCCCTTCCTAGCCTGATTCATCGGGCCATGCAGGAAGCTGCTGACTCCCGCTAGCATCACACGGACAGTTCACACAGATGCCTAATCTCCTGCACACGAGCCCCACCCCGTAGTTGACTGATTGCCACCTGATTGTCTCATTCCGCTACTACTAATCCTTCATTACATTAGTAACACATCTTTCTTTTCCAGCATACCACCAACGCAGCTGGTTACCTGTCTCCGTATATATATGCACATATCCCCGTATAAATCGCAGACAATAAGCTACTTGTAACTTCTCACTATTCTTATCTACCATCCACCTTCTGTAGCTTATCTTGCATCATTGGTTGTCTAAGATAAACATACCTTGCTGTTTCACTTTTCAGAACTTTATTCGTCTGGCTGAATCTCCCAAAGTAAAGTGACACAGTATCACTTAGCCTAATTATACCATCTTATCCTTTGTCAACCTTTGCCACTTTAACAAACACTTAACTTTATACTACCATGAAAGTCACTGTCAGAGTCTCAACCGAGGTATCCTACACCATCACTATCCCAGATAACTCCACCGTCGAAGACTTGAAGAACTCCGCCAAAGTGGGCTGTCCTATTTCCGCCAAGTTACCTGCGGACTTCAAGCTCATCTACAATGGTGAAAAGTTGTCTCCTCACTACAAGCCGTTGCTGACTTTCAACATTGCGGCTTCCGATGCCATCACAGTCATCTTGATGAGCAACGGCTCTGATACGCCTATCAACTTGACTCCCAAATCGTCCAACACCAATATTGCTACCAATAGCGAAGTCAAGAAGACCAAAAAGAAGACGAAATGCTCGTTCAAATCATGTACCTCGGCTCCTTTACGCATGGTCGGAGCCTGCAGCCACTGTCTGGGCAAGTTCTGTGCTAAGCACCGTCTTCTCGAAGACCATCGTTGTCAAGGCTTGCAGTTCTGTAAAGATAACGCTCATGAAAGAAATGCCATCAAGTTGCAAAGTGAAAGTACCATAACCAGTCGCGTGTAGAAGTGAAAGCACAGATAGTGCATCAAAGCAGTATCACTTTCATTCAGAATAGTATGAAATCAACATCTTCTCATCTCATGATCTCTTACATCACTATTGTTATTAATCCCTTTGGTATCATCATCAGTTTCTTTTGATTCTCCTAGTCTATCTACTTTCTCGATACGCCATAGACTTTTCCGTTTGCTTGCACCTCGTCATCTTTTATTTGTGGTTTGTTTTACCTGTTTACTTCTTGTCTAATCCTGATTAATATACATTTACTTCGTATTATTCTACTTCTATGTAATCGTATACCTTTGCTCACTGAGGAATTCTGTTCGGCTTCAAAGTTCTCAATCCCCAAGTAAGTTTTCTAACACGTCCTCGTACTTTCCATTTGTAACGTTGTTAGCTTTATTAAGAATCTTTTCAGCTTCTTGGTAATGGTTCTCCTGTTCTTCGCTTTCTACATCATACAAATTACCCAACGAGATCATTGCTTCAGCCACATTGACCCAGGTCTCAGGCTCTTCTTGGTCTTCTGCCCATTGCAAGTATTTCAATGCAATGGAAATCAAGTTCTGAGCGATCTTCTGCGATTCTTTGAGGCTCAAACCGTTAATTTCTTTTTCATTCTTGAATCCATCATCGTAGGCTAAAGTGGTGAACACAGAAGAAGGAATTTCAGCTTCTTGAAGGTACGACTGACCGATTCTCTTACAGATTTCTCTCCTCAATGGCAAGAGAGGATGCTCTTCTTCCTGCGACTTGGCCTTTTCTTTAAAGTTTACTTCAACCTCTTTACAGTGTTTATCAACATTGTCTAAGAAGAGGATAATATGATCTCTCCACCATTGATTGTATTCGTCAGATTCTCGAATTGAATACAAAGGATGAGTTTCTTCTAATTCAATTTCGTCATCTTCGTCTTCGTCTTCATCATCTTCACCTTCCGTAATGTCTTTGCCAAAGTTGTCTACTATATCAAGCAAATCATCTAACACCTGCAAAATTTCCAACTGGTCGGCATCGAACAACTCGTATTTCTTCAACTCATCAGCCTTTTTTTCAGCTTCTTCGTATGTTTTCAAGGCAGAATCCAAATGTGTGCTCAATTTAGGTATTTTCTTTGAAATAGAAGTATCAACTTTCAACTGGGAGATGTACTGTAAAGCAATCTGATGAAGCAATATCTTACTCTTGGAGAATAACAATTGGATTGAATCCTTGTGCTGGCTCAAACCCAAATCAGCTCTTTCAACAGCAGCATCAAAGTACTCGGCTACTTTCTTGTTATCTTCAGTATGGAACTTGGCTAATTCTGCCAAGGCAAGGGCATAGATGGAATGAAAGAAGTCTGGTAACTCTTGAGTGTTTCGTTCCTTTTCCTTCCCCTCTCCAAGCTTAGAGTTTCGCAAAAGACGATCGCATTCATGTATAATTCCATTTATTACAAGTTCGTTATCTTTCTCTGAATCATTATAAGTTTTCCACAAAGCTTTCAATTGAGCAATTTCGTCATTGGCATCAGCTTCTTCGTTCAATTCTACTCTGATCTCGTTGCTTCCTTCTGCAACCTGTTCTTTTTCTTTTTTTTTTTCTTCAGAAGGTGTAGATTTTTGCTTCTTGGCCTTGGAAGCCTTCCCAATTCCCAATGATCTCTTCGCCATAACTATTGTTGAGAAAAGGGATGTAAAGTGCCTAAACCTTCTCGTGGTTCATGGTTATATATTACGATTTTTCAGTGTCAATCTGCAGGACCTCATCAGAATAGAGATGGGTTGGATTGGGTGCAAATTCTGAAATAGGAAGAGAAATACCAACAACGCCTAACTTCTTCTGACCAAGTACAAATTGCAGAAACAACAGCATTCTGAAGAAATAATAAAAGGTATGACTTTGGATTACTAGTGGTGCGGGCAGAAAACCATATATTGCAGAAGCTTAATACTGATAACAAAAGCTTTTCTTGACAATATACAATATTTACGTCAGTAGTTTTGATATGGTTTTAGATATGATCAAGAGTAGAAGAAATCATTTCATAATAAGAAACTTGTTTTGTAATAGTCAATTGATTCTCGTATTTGGCACAAATTCTTCAATACGCTGTCAACTTATAAATATATTTCAGTTTTTTTCCAGCGGTTCATTCTAGTTATCCACCAAAATATGAATCACAACCACTAGTAGACCCAACCTCTTCGTCTCTATATTGGACGTTTAGACTCTTTAAACCAATGACATCCCTTCGGTTCAGCCTTACCTCAGGTTTGTTATCGAGTGCGGGCTTTGATAGCAACCTCTGATCTCACGTGATATTCGGTAATCAGACCAAAAAAAATTATCTTGACTCTTTATATAGAAGAAATTTAGCACCCAAAAAGGAGAGAAATAGTAGGCTTCGTTTTAGACCATCCTTGTAAAATGACCAACATTCTAGCCTCGTTAAGCTGTAGAGATGAACACCATCTCATTGTAGGAGTTTCCAATGTTGCTACACTCCGAATAAATTCCATCTTGGATGCAGGTGCCATTCCTATACTTTTCACTGAATCCGGGGAAGTGTCTAAGGTAGAAGAGAGTGAAAAATTGAAGACAATAACCGGAAAATTCGAGTTTGACACTATAAGGCAATTGCTTATGTCTGAGGGGAGACCCGACGTCAACTTTGTTGTTGATAGGGTTTTTGTGGCTTTACCGATGGCTCAAGCTGGATTGAAGAAAAGGATATATGACTACTGTAAGAAGAGCAGAATACCGATCAACACTTCTGATTCGCCCGATCTCTCTACCTTCACTTTGTTGTCAACATTTACTTCGGGAGATTTCCAAATGGGTGTTACCACTTCTGGCAAGGGGTGTAAATTGGCGTCGAGAATCAAGAGAGAGTTGACCAATGCTCTCCCTGCCAATATCGGCGATATTTGCGAAAAGATTGGTGACTTGAGAAAAAAAATACAGGAAGAAGATAAAATCGACCTTGAAGACTTGAAGAACAGCGATAATTTCCAATCTGTTGGAGAGCACGACGAAGATGCCATCAACACAAGCAAGTTGAATGCTTTAGTGGAGGAATTCAATATGTCACAAGAACAAAAAAAATTGCAAAGAACCAGATGGTTGAGCCAAATCGTCGAATATTTCCCATTGAACACTTTGGGGGAGCTATCGTTGGACGACTTGACCTCAGCGTTCCATGAATACAAAGCTGCGGCTGCTGAAACAGATGAGCCAAAAATGAAGAAGCAAAAAGTCGTAAATTCCAAGAAGGGAAGTATTTCCTTAGTGGGTTCTGGACCTGGGTCAGTTTCTCTTTTAACTATTGGAGCACTCCAAGCTATTCATAATGCCGATCTCATCCTTGCAGACAAATTAGTTCCACAACAAGTGCTTGATATCATTCCAAAGAAGAGGACCAAATTGTTCATAGCCAGAAAGTTCCCTGGAAACGCTGAAAGGGCTCAACAGGAATTGTTGTCTATGGGTTTGGAAGCGTTATTGCGTGGTCAAAAGGTGGTGAGATTGAAACAGGGTGACCCATATATCTTTGGAAGAGGGGGAGAAGAGTACAATTACTTCTCTGAAAATGGATTTACTCCAGTAGTGTTACCAGGAATCACTTCTGCCTTAGCAGCTCCTGTATTGACTAATATTCCAGCTACCCATAGAGATGTAGCCGATCAGGTCTTGATCTGCACAGGCACCGGTCGTCGTGGAGCTCTTCCAAGCTTGCCTGAATTTGTCAAGTCCAGAACAACAGTCTTTTTAATGGCATTACATAGAGTGGTTGATTTGATTCCCAAATTGATAGAAAGAGGCTGGGACCCAAACTTGCCAGCTGCAATTATAGAAAGAGCTTCGTGTCCGGACCAGAGAATAGTAAGAACGACTATTGAGAACGTAGCCAAAGCTGTCGAAGCCTGTGGATCCAGGCCTCCAGGATTGTTGGTTACCGGATACGCCTGTGAAGTTATCTTCAAGTACCGAAGAGAAATATCCGAGCCATGGGTAATAGAAGAAGGATGTGAAATCGCCAATAGTACTCATTTAGAGCCATTCTTAAAACTTGTTTCCTCGTATAAAACCGAAGACATCTCGAAACCCAGCATTGAGCAGACTCCACCACCGGAGCCATTGACCACTAGTTAATTGTTCATATACTCATTATAGAACTACAGCATACTATTTATTAGATCACACATGATAGACAACGACAAAGGAACAATTAATAAAAGAATTAATAAGAGAATTAATAATTGCCCCCTAAGATACAATTGTATATTTATACGTAAATAGATATAAGTATAGGTACAAGTATATGGTATAAGTATAGAGTATAAGTTAGGTATACCTAAATATACAAGTGTTTCTTCTTGTTTAACTGCCCTTTCTTTGTCATGCACTCACCACGTAGTTTACTTAATACTTCCATTTTGCAACCTCTCTCACGTGCATGATTAGTCAATAGTAAATATATTTTTGATAAGAGCCACACTAATTACAATCACCAAAGACAGGAGTATAAATTAGGCTACATATCCTATTTTTCAAAACCTGAATTTGAACTAAGGTTTTACCTTATTCTACGTTCTTTCTTCTACATTGTGGAAGTGGTATGCTAAAGAAGTCAATAAGCATTAGTACACGTACATTTTCTAATAGTACAATTTCTTTTCCTCGTAGTTTCTCCAGATATTCTTCACAGAGTGTTGTTATGATGGCTTCTTCAGATCCCACTTCTTTGCACAACCCTTACTTCTACCAGAAGCCAGGACAGAAGGATATTTGGTCTTTAATTAACGAAACTGCCGCCGAAGCTGAGGAGCAATCGGGAAAGCCCATAGTCAACTTGGGCCAGGGCTTCTTCTCGTACAACCCCCCCAAGTTTGCAACTGAAGCTGTTAATGAAGCCTTGTCCAAACCGCAGTTCAACCAGTATGCCCATGCTAGAGGCAATCCTAACTTAATAAAGGAGGTTTCCACGCACTACCTGAAGTCGTTTGGCCGTCCAGTTGACCTATCTGAGATCCAGATCACCACTGGAGCTAATGAAGGTATGTTCTCTGTATTCTTTGGCTTCTTAACTCCAGGCGACGAAGCCATTGTTTTTGAGCCTTTCTTCGATCAATACATTCCCAACATTGAAATGACCGGCGCCAAAGTGAGATATGTCGAATTGAACTATCCAGAAAAGTTCAATGACAAAACTGTCACTGGTGACGACTGGGAAGTGGACTGGGAAGGCTTGGAGGCTGCTATCAACGAAAAGACAAAGATCATTGTCATCAACACACCACACAACCCCATCGGTAAGATCTTTACCGAGGAGGAGTTGTTGAAAATTGGTCAACTTGCCATCAAACACAATTTGATTCTTGTGTCTGACGAAGTTTACGAAAATTTGTACTTCACCCCTTCTTTCCCCAGACCTGCTGCTTTGGCCAAGTTGCCTCAATTGGCTGATCGAACTTTGACTATTGGCTCAGCTGGGAAGTCGTTTGCTGCAACTGGTTGGAGAGTCGGATTTGTGCATGGTCCAGCTGACTTGATCAAGTTTGTCACTGCTGCCCATACTAGAATTTGTTTCTCCACTCCTGCGCCATTGCAACAAGCTGTAGCTCAAGGTTTCATCGAAGCTGCCAAGGTTGATTACTTCGAAAAGACCAGACAGGAGTATATCAAAAAGTACGAGGTTTTTACTAAAGTGTTTGACGATTTGGGCTTCCCCTACACCATTGCTCAAGGTGGATACTTTTTATTGGTCAACTTACTGAAGTTGAAGATTCCTGATGACTATGAGTATCCACCAGCGATCGCCGACAGAGGGACTTTAGACTTCAAGTTGGCATACTGGTTGATCAAAGAAATCGGAGTTGTGGGTATCCCACCAACGGAGTTCTTAATTCCTGACAACAGAAAGGGAAATGGCTTGGAGAAGTGCTTAAGATTCGCTGTCTGCAAGGATGACCACATCTTGGAAGATGCCATTGAAAGATTGAGGAAGTTGAAAGATTATATTTAGACTAGATTTTAGGACCATTCTATAGACCTATATGTGTACAAATATTTATGACTATTATTCTGTAGATTCATCTATGAGATTGGGTTGCAAATTTATGAATGCGAGTCCTTTCTACTGAACATCTTGAAACAGAACTTCATCTTTCCGAAATCGTCATAGCCATCCTCTACGATATGCTCCAATTCTACAAAATCATCCTTCATCAAGTTCCACAACAATGCGCGGTCCAGTTCGAATTTTGGTCTCAATGGAATCTGGATGAGAACCCTAGAATAGGAACAGTTGTCAAGAAACATGGTAATCATGTTAACTACCCAATATGGGTGATTTGACGAATAGACTGGATCACTAACGACTACTGTCTTGAACTTCTTCTCACCATATTTCAACACAAACGAAGAAGGATCACACCAATTGAGCTCATGAACTTCGGCTTTGATGTTATTGAGGTCGACATTTACTTGTAGATTTGGCACGATTTCAGCCAAGTCGGTAAGATATGTCTTGTGGCCAATTAGAGAACACACCAAACCGACTAAACCTGTTCCAGAACCAAGTTCAAGAACTTCTCCTACTAGATAGCCTTTTTCGACCTTATTAATTAGTCTGTTTGCTAGTATTAGCGAAGAACCCCATGTCTTTAGCCCCAAGTTATCACTGGTTAGTGCTGGTTCTTTCAATTCAATGTACCTTCTATTGTCTTTGAGAAGAGGAGAAAGGTTGGGAAGGTTGATTTTCCTAATAATTTCTGGCTGGGCTGTTCTTCCACAGTTCTCGCTTATCCTAAGCGAAGCTTGCTTGTGTATTAATGCAATCTCGTCTTCCTGTTCTATCCAACAAAGATCATTCGACACTATTCTCGTAAAGTAGGAGTTGTACTCCGAGTTATAGTTCCTTCTTAGCGATTCGCTCAAATGCGGTATATATGCGAGTTTTTTCAAGCAGTCAAATCTTGGACAGTGTATTTTGAGCCATTCGAGGGCTTTGACAACTGTTTGTGTTTCCAAGTCCTTCGTCTGAAAAACTTCCTCAATATCCACTTCTACCAGATCTTCAGATCTCGACTCCGAAGGGTCGAAATTGAACACTTCATCAGGAGAAAACAACCGCAAAATTGTTATGAGAACCAGACTGGAAGGCTTGAGTGATAACAAGGGTAAGTCTAATATGTGAAGTGGCTGTAGGTGGGAATCATTTTCCTCATAGTCAGAGATGAAGCATGATTGGTCTGAAAAATCGGGAACTGAAGCTGCCACAGTGGAATTTTCTTCGACTACAGAACTTTGATCGGGTGTAAAGAGCGATAATGGATCAAAGTCCATTTCTTGACAGTTGAGCAGCAAGCTGAGCCAAATAAACGTGTAAAATAGTGGAAGCAAAAATTGCAATTACTGATACAGCAAGTTCTGAAAAATATTTGATATCGCGACATATCTACAAAATATATGGGCTTCACAGAAATGATGAGGCTCCCACTTACGATTTCTTATCAACATATAGAGCATCGTCAAGAAGTATCCTATACGAGTACATATATCTATAAGACTTTTCTCGCTTGTATGGTGTATTATTTTTGCTCCGTGGAAAATCTTATACATATACACATACATAGTTCCTGGGACAGTGCTATGTACATCTAGAAGTCTGTGACTCTACCGTTAAATGACCAATCACCGTGCTTCAAGGGATCCTGCTTTGGTCCTCCGATTTCTCCAGTCTTGGGGTTGACTTCTCCTTCGAACTCTGGAATTGTCTTTAAGACCTGAAAAGTTCCAATATCACTATTGAGAACTGGTTGATCAGGAACAACCGCATCACTATTTGCAGAACCGGTCTCACGGACCTGGTTATTGTATTCTTCAATAGCTATCTGAGAGTTGGCAATGTTCTGCAACCTCTCGAACTCCTCTTGCTGTTCTTTAGGTAAACGAGGTGGACCCGGGGTATATTCTGTAGAAAGCTTGCTACTGTAGAAACGAGTGGAAGATGAACAACGGCTCGATACACCAAACCATCTTCTAGCTCTTATACGGGACAACATCTTTATGTTAAGAGAATGTGGAAGTAGCAGCTTAAACACGAAATAAAGAAAAGAAAAGAAAATAAAAAATCGCAAAGAATCATTCACTTTATGGTTCCATGAACTATTCTAGGAGATCTTGGAAATCCGGTCTATGAATCATCACTGCAATTGTATGTAAGCGTAAGGTTTATGTGAATATGTACAGGAATAGGCTAATATTTAGGACTATGTAGGCCGGGTCGGATTTCTCCTGAATACAATCTATATTCAAGAATCGATTACTTTGTGGATTTTTCTATGAAGTGCTAAATATGAAAAAAGTTGAAACCAGGCGTTACTAATTAAACAGGCATTAGAAGTGTTTGATTCTACAAAACAGTGTGAATGGTTCACGCTATTTACATGGTGAAGCAGAGAGAACATAATTTAGTGAATGAGTGGGTATGAATCTGTTAGTTATGGTGCCAATTACCATATTTATATCAAATCATGGCTCATGCCCATTTACCCAACAATGCCATTAAGCCAACACCCCAGCACATGATGAAGTAAGCTGTTAACATCTTCTTGAAACCTCCTTCTCCCTTGAACTCGTTGGAATACAAGAACTCGTGAGCCATCAATTCCACAAGACCAGTGTAGACCAAAATACCAGCGGAAATAGAGTCAAACACACCATTGGTGAGCAATGACTTTCTAGATCCTGGTGGATACGACTTCCTCACACCCAAACCAATAGCAATGGCTATAGGAGTAGTGAAAGTGTAGGCAGCACATAATAACCATGGTGTGAATCTCTTACCCTTTGGCCAATACGTAGTAGCAATTCTGGTACCCAAACCCAAACCTTCAAACATTTGATGGAAGACCAACACGATGTAGAGAGATGTGAACTCATCACCAGCGACGGCCAAAGCTAAGCCAATGAAAACAGAATGGAAAATCACACCGAATTCAAGAACAAAAACATTTAATAATTGTCCGTAGTAATGTTCCTTATTATTGTCTTCGACTGGACTTCCAATAACTTCAGCATCCTGATGTTCATCGGCATGAGCAAAATGCGAAGGATAGTTGCTTCTGGTTTCTTGCTGGTCAGCTGCAGGAGCAGTTTCCAATTTGGCTTCTTCATCTTCTTCGGATTCAAATTCCTTCTTGGTGTAGAGAGCCTCATCACCGAAATGTGAGTGAGATTGAGCGTTTTGTCCCGCTTCGGCAACCTTCTTGTCGACGATGTGGTACGCTACCAACTCGAAAAGGAAGAGAAGCATAAGCGTCATGAGACAGATACCAAATGCCCATGGGTATTCGGTGATAGGTCCAGTAAGACACTCATCAGTCAAGCTTTCATTAGCTGGCTGTAAGAGATGGATGAAAGCCGTAGCTACAATAACACCAGAACCGAAATATTTGGCTATAAAGAAGCACCAAGAGGGCAACCTTATGAACGAGTATCTGGATGCCAACACTGGGAAGAATGTACCAATTGCAGAGGTAGCCATGATGACAAAAATAGCCGAGATACGTGCTCCCCAGTGGGCACCGTTGTATTCGTTATCCGTGGCACAAGTGTCTCTCTTTTCCAAGAAGACGTCGTGATATAATTGAGCTAACATTGTGGCTATTGTTCTAGAATGGTATGTCAATCAGTGTAACAGATAGCGTCCTCAGCAAAGTTTTTTGCCTTTCAACAGGAAAAGCCAGATATATAAGTACCAAAGAAAATAGTTGCTGAACTTTTGTGAAAAGCTTGATATAATTCAATTGGCTTAGCGAAGTCCAATTTATGCAATAACCAGTACGATACTTTTTCAAAAATGGGAAACAAATGAAATAAGTAAACCAGAATTATGCAGCCACTAAATCGTTGTAATCGAAATAACGAGTGGCTCTAAGCAATTGTAAACGATTGCTTTATGCTTTATGCTTTAGCCGAAGAGCTAGTGTGGATATGTGCCTTGCGGTTACAGTAAGATTGACTTGACAGAGTGAATTTCTACGGCGAAAACCAGACAAAGGAGGCTTTATTCGTGACTACCAGGGTACAAATGAGATGTTAGTCAGCCGATGAAAGTATGCCTCGAGTGGAATATCCAATAGGGTGTTAAATATACTAAAACACGATTAATTAGGATTGATATTCAATAACAGAATAGTGGACGGAAAGAACTTTGAAGTCTGCGGAATATTGTTTCCAAAGATAAATGCAGATATGGGGTATATAGTAGTGTTTGAGTGAATCCTATGTTCTGACGAAAGCGAAGTAAATGGTCTGTTATCTTACAATTGGTTTTCAGGGATTGAATTATTCCATAAATCCACTTTCTGGATAGAAAAAGTTGAAAGATGGACCTGCACATAAATCGACATGCAACCACCAGGGTATATGAAAAAATTGAATTGGGAAGTCTTAGGGGGCCGGAAGTGACTCGGACTTTTAAGTATTGTATTCACGTGACTAAAATCATAGTTTGCGCGCCTAATACCGGGGGCCCGTAATGCCACGCTGCCTATTTTTAGGCGTGCAGATGGGATGGACCGTTGCATAAAAATATCCTTTTCGCAACCGCAGTGGTTATAGACATTTTTCTTTAGTTAACATTGTAGTATTCTCCGCAACATCAGTAAACTCCATTGGACAACGTTATTCGGAAATGCAGAAGTTGTCATACCTCAATGTGATTGTAACAATCAGAAGACTAATGTTATCGAGGACAAACTTTAGGTCGTACATGGTTTAGTTTCATATCGTTGACAATGTAGAATGCTATAATCAGAAACTTTACTAACGTTTCTCTAATTATATTGTTTTCTTATTCATTGCCATATATCGTATACATCCATTGCCAGCATTTAAATCGTTACTTTATAAAGTATTGCGTAACCGTCAGAACTTGCATAACCGCCAGCCCACAGAAGCATACCGAGCCCAAATCCAGAGAACGACACTGGCTACACCAAGGGCACCTTCATACAACACGAAGTTTCTGTAGTTAACGGTACCTCCATGGCTGATCACAAGTGACGCAAAGTACATTCCTAAGATGGTTAAGAATCCCAAAAAAAAATACATGGTGCCATAAACTTTTCCGAAAGATTCTGCCAGACAGATCTGCCCAGCACACGCAGGGATGAGAGAAATGACTGCTGATGTGGAAACACCGAAGAGAATACCAAACGTGTACAAGATTCGCATGTTGCCTTTTGCTGGAAGCCAGAGACAGAAAACCACCACTGTAGTCATAACAGATGTAGCAATCATAACATTGAATCTGCCATATTTGTCTGCCAAATATCCCGAGATGAGCCTCGACGGAATGCCACATAAATTGACTACAGTAATCATCAAATATGCTTGCGCAACCCCTACTCCATTGGCAATAGAATAGGACGATAGATATGTCAAAGTAGTCATAGAAATGATCTCTGCCAAAAAGACAGCCAAAGTCAATAACACAAATCTCAGATCCTTCAAGATCGAAAAATCTAATGCTCCTTTAAAATACTGCAAGACAGTCCGTATTCTACTAGTTGAAACCTTAGAAGTTTGTTCTTCATGATCCAATTCTGGGTCTGCAACTTCATTCCACCCGGGCTGTGCTCTTCTCCTCTCTTTGCAGAAGATAATTGCAATAACCATACAAAAAAGGCAAATGAGTGCCAATACCCGAATGGCCCACTTGAATCCAATCTGTGTGTAGAGGCTTTGTAACATCACTGCAAAACATGATGCTCCAACCAAACCTCCAATAGTAGCAATTGAACAAGCAAGCCCTCTTCTTCTCAAGAACCAGTGGCTGAGCACTCCAATCAATGGTGCCATGGCAATAGAAGTTCCAATGGCTGTGAGAATACCAAAAGAAAGAATAAAGTGTTCCAATTTAGTACTTTGTGCCGTCAATACTAACCCAGTACACATGATTATTGTACCTGCTGCAAGAGGTCTTCTGGCACCAAACCGATCAAACAATTCTCCAAAAAAAACTCCTCCAAAGTACATTACACCCAAATGCAACGAGAATACCCACGAAACACTGGTTTGCTCGACATATTGTAGTTGATGTGTAGAAACGTACGATTCCACAGCACCCAATGAGTTGGCGATACCAAAGTCTGCTATAAGCCCCATAAATGAGCCAAAAAGTACCAAGTTGGCGCTCCATCCTCCTTCAGGAAAATCATGAGGGTTTGCTTCTGATTTGTACATCAAAGCGGTAGACTCGTCGAAGTGCTTTTCTTCTAGTGGAGGTTCATCTATATAGTTCGTATTTGCTCCCTCTGCTGTTATACTCTTCCTCCTTATATCTGCTTCTGTTTCCACTATCCTGATCCCATATTCTGCGCTTGCTCTTCCTATGGTTGCCATTTCGGCCATCTCAAGCGAGTTGCGCGTTGTACATCTCTCGATCATCTGCCACACTACTATACTTGTATATTGTCCTCAGTCTTACCAGTAAATTTTGCACGTTCTTTTCTTAGTCCAAAGAATAGACGCTTTTATACATGAGAACTACATCTCTGATGCTTGCGAAGCACAAAAATTTGGGTCTGTGTAGGGCACATGCCAATGCGATTTTCTATGGGGCAAAACAAGCCGTTTTCACAATTCTTCGTGTTGACTGTCCCTTTCGTAGGTGTTGACGTCCTGCTGCTTGTCTGTGTCAATGTGTTCATGTTGAGTAGCTCTAAGTAAAAAGTAATAAAGAGAAAGATGTGACGAGATGTCCTCATACATACGTGCATGCAATTCCAATGTAAGTGATTCCAACATGAGTGGAATATGAATATGTCTGGACATTATAAAGATTGTAACTGACCTGTCTTTCCAATGATTTCTAATTAAAGAATGCCAGCTCAATTCGTCTGTTTCTAAAAATCTTGTTCCATTTAAATTATATTGAGAAATGGTTGCGAAATTTTGAGAATTTATTTACATGAACTGGCAAAGTGAATTTTATTCTCTACTTCAAAGCATAAATATAGATTCAAGTCTAAATACACCACTCACTGTATAGAAATACGGACTTGAATTTTAGATAGCTGTATAACTCTGCATTCAAAACTAGACTACTTTGACATACGCCTAGTATATGTTGCACGTGACAGATCACCAGATAGAACGAGATCACTTAACTTTCACATTTTCAATTTAGAGTCTACCTTTTCACCTATTCGTATCTAAATTGCAATTCCAAACATGTCTGACAACGATGAAACACAGGTGGTGGACGCTGACACATCTGATAACGACTTGAACAAAGAGCAAAGAATTGAAGCTGCCAAGAAAAGATTCGAAGAATTGAAGAAGAAGAAGGCCAAGAAGTCCAAAAAGAAGAAGGAAAAGAAGGAAGGCGCCGAAGAAACAGAAACTGAATTGGACAGTAAGGAGAATACTCCGGCTGTAGAGACAAATGAAGAGGTCAAAAGCGAAGTCAAAGAAACAGAAGAATCCAATGCAGATATAAAGGAAGAATTTAAAGATGGATCAAAGGGTGTAGAGCATGCTAAAGCGGATATAAACCCCGAGATTGCAGAGTTACCAAAGGAAATTGCTAGCGTGCCATCCGTAGAGTCTTCTTCTGAAATTGCTGAATTGAAAGCTACCGTTGAACATCAGAAAAATACGATCAATAAATTGAGAGACGAAAACACGGATTTGAAGTTGTCGAGAATGGACTTGAAGGATAAAATTGATGAGTTGGAGAATGAGATCAGGTCATTGAAGATGGGTGGAATTCCAGCTGCTAGTGAGTCTACCAACATACTACCTACTCCTAGAACGGCCGTTCCAGCCAAACCAGCTATTACTAGAAACGACTATGCTTCAATATCGCAGCAGAGTTTCAGCAAGTTCAAGCATACCGATGACTTCAGAGAAAGATTGATGGTATGGAAGGGCTGGCAAGTTGACATGACCAACTGGTCTGGAAGCGGTATGAGCCAGAAAGTAGCTCTCTAGCGTACAGTGTAATATATGGAAATAAATTGGTCCATAAACATCCAATATATGACACGAAATATGTCACCAAGACTAAAAAAATACATCAGACGAACAGAGTCATAAACTCTTCTTGTAATAAATAAATACAATTTCAATAAAGTACACCTTAGATTTACAAACTACATTTAACTCATTATGATAACAGATTTATTACCAATACATATCACACCGTTCGAACTGTGTACCCAGTGTAGGCTCCTCTTCCCGATGAACTATATACAATGAGATGGTTCAAAGTCTCCAACTCAGCAGCACATTCCTTATTCTCTATCGTGAATCATTTCACTCTATACAATGCTAAACCATTCAAATGTCTCTTCGCAGCCTCCTGGACTTCGTAAACTTCTTCGTTACACTTAATAAATATACATTCCGCTGGTTGCAAAGGTTTGATAAATCTAACAGCCAATCCGGAGGCCAAAGCCTTGACTTCTTCTGTTGTCAAGTTCACTTTCCGTCCTGGCTTGGAAATCAACGATATATCTCTGATAACAGGCTGGTTATTACGGTACTTCAAACCGAGCCACAATCTTCTGGTAGAAATGTTGTCTGGGGTGACATCCACAGCCCTCAAATCTGGACCAGCTGTAGATCCTTTTTGAAGTGAAGAAATAAATCCTTCTTTGTACAAACCTACAGCTACTTGCAAGTGCAATCTGGTGAATGGAACTGAGGTTGATGCGATATTCACATTCATGCAGTTTTTAAGATGGGCACAAAGATTGGCCAAGTGAACCAACGACATTGTGGATGTGTCTGTGAGATAAAATATATAGGAAGAAACAAAAATAAAGCAGACTTCTTAATCTCTTGTCTTCAAAATTAATAATGGATATATACCCATATTGAAAAATAGGCTACAAGAACTGAAAAATTTGTATGAAAATTTCTGCACGTGCCGCTAATCACCCACTTTTCTCGAATTTTTCAAAGTCCTTCATTTCCCTTCTATGGAATGAATATGGGTAGATTTAGTGCCTTGTTCATTTACTAATTGTGTTTTGATCGTGAAATTTATACTTTAAGTTCTTAACATGTTTTCTAGCAGCATATTACGGAGCTCGGGAGCTCTTCGTTCCTCGGGTATTCCTCTCAGAAACAATGTTCGTCTCGGTTTGCGTCAGAATATCACAATGAGAAACTACGCTTCTACTATCAGACCCCCTCAGAATACTCCCAGATTACGTTATCTCTTCTACATGTTCTGTTTCTCGTCAATGCTATTGTACTTTGTTGGTAAGAAAGTTGACAAGAAGAAGCAACCCAAGACTTCCTTCAACAGCGAGCGTGAATTTCAAGAATACGAAGAAGCCACTGGTCTCAAGAGAAGATACAAGTTGATCAACCACGATAAGAACAAGAACTATAAGTTTTACGCTATCCCCTACGCTTTTCTGGACAAATCTGTGGATGAAATTGCTGAGAAGATTAAAAAGCATGACAACGGAAAACAAGTCAAGATCATCGATCCTGCGGTCTTGATCGAGCAGGAGAAGGAAGACGAATCCAAAAAATACTGCTACCTCTTGCAAGACTTGGAACATTCAAGAAGTCCATATCCAAAAGGATTGATCACTGCTTTGGTCAAGGAAGAAATTCAATTTTATATGAATACCAGGAACGGCACGTTTGACACAAATTTTGTGCTCAAGAATTTTCCCCAATCTACAGACGAAGCCATTAAATTTGAAAATGACGTTTCAGATATCCAAAAATGTATCATCTTGCAGAACGACTTCAACTCAGAACTTGACTCTGACAAGAGTGCAACTACTGCCAGATCCATCAGAAACGTCAAGGGATACTTCGAGACTGTAGGAAGAACAAAGGAAATTGTCCAGAAGGGTGGTGCTGTGGACAAACAGATCAAGGAGATCATCTCGGAAGACTTCTGAGTTTGCCAAACAAACCATTGATACACTTATGCATATGTAGATAGCTACTTTTATGGCCCCATTTCATGTAAATACGATACACATCTATAAACAACCTATAAGTTAACCGAAGAACTCCTCAGGAGTCTTAAATGTACAATTTATGTTCTTTGCAAACACGGCATCACTGTCCAGGAAGTCTTTAGCTCTACCAGCAGCATCTCCAACATATATACTATTGCGGATATCTACATCTAATCCGGAACTTTCCTGAATAAACTGCTTCAATTCAGTCCACATTCCTGATTCAGGTTTTCTCATGGACTTGAATTGTTCGTCTGTAGAAACTAGTACTGCTTTCCCACCAGGTTTTTTCGGAGATGCAAATACCAAAAGCTCAGTTTCATTTCCATTTATGAAATCGCTGAATTTGGCAGCTACAGAATTGACTCTTTGAATGAAGTTAGTGTATGACTTGTTAGCATTGTTAGCTATAACTCCACCTTGGTTCGTGAAAACCACTATAAGATACTTCTCATTTACAAGATCTGCTAGTTTTTCTAAAACTTTCGATTCTGTCTTGCTGTCAGGCAGCCAGAACTGCCAATCATCAACCGTTCGCGCAAACCTCTGCCCTGACTTGGTATCTATGAGTGTCCCGTCTAGATCAAAGGCCGCAACTTTGATAGACTTCAGACCCTGAACGGCGTGGAAGTTACGGAGAAATTCTGTACTTTCCGGCAAATTGGAGATTAGGTGATTTCCAACTATTTTCCATCTGGTAGAGAAGTCTTTCTGTGAACTTGATCTTTTCCTTAGGGGGTTGACTACATTTGTAGCTTTATCGAGTAGACTGGTTGTTGTAGTAGTGCTGACTGAAAAGGGTCTTGATGAAGTTGGTTTGGCAATTTTCCCTGCTGTTTTCAGATTGCGGCCCAAGAGCGACATAATATCTCTGCTCATGGGAGAACGATTCTAGCAGCAGAAAGTATGAAAAGAGTTGGAACTAGAAGTTAGAAATAGTTCATCTCAACTTACGCGTATCTTAAACTCTGGAGAACAATAATGAAAATGTTCCATATATACAGGTGGTAGCGCCATGCGATATCAGAAATCATTCTTGACTAGCCACTTCCAAGGCTATTGCTTCTCTCTTCTTCTTTTGTATATCTGCCAACATAATCCTGAAATGAGTGATGAAAAGATAAGTATTGACCAATATGGTAGAAGACACTGGAACGTTGAAGCTTATGCAGAGGAAGCAAAAAATAGAAAATCCAAGGGTAAGCATCGATCTAGCCATCTTTCTGGAGCCGCAGTGATAAACGATGAAAAATCGTCCTCTTCTTACATTAACCATCGTGAGAGGCTCCTAAAAGAACTGCTTGGTGCTGTAAAAACATATAACTTAATCAGCCCTGCAACTTCAGCAACTACAGGGCGAAGATTTGGATTCTTTTGTCCAGTGTGTACTCTTTCCTTCAAAGACAACTTGGCACTTATCGATCATTTCAACTCTCCACAACATGTTGCAAAAGCTAATATTATCAGCAGAGAAGTCGCAACAAAGAACAAGAAGGATGGTATAGAACAAGAAGAGGAAAATATACTAGAAGGAGGGATACGTAGAGCGACACTTGATGAAGTGATCGCAACGTTGGAGACTTTGGTTCAAAAACAAATAAAAAATAGAAGCTCCACTTCTGAAACAATACAGTTCAGCGATAGAGTCAAGAAAAGACAAGAATTCGAAGAAAAAATGCTAGAAGCTCGACGTCGGAAAAGAGCAAATACGAAGTTGAAGAACCAAAAAGTGGAAACTCAGCAAGAAGAGAGTAATATGGCTGTAATAATGGGGTTTTCTGACTTCAGCAGCAGCAAAAAATGAACAAAAATAGTTTAATAGAGCTTACGAGTAATGACTAAATATACTGAAAGATATCAAGTTAGTTAATGTAGTTTGTTGCTTTGGAAATCTATGTATATAAAGATTTTGAAGTGTCGAATTTTAAAAGCCCATTCTTCAAGCATATGTACGCCAATAATTGAATAAATATATGGGACAGATGGCCTTTTATGGGAGCTACACCAACGGAATCCCTCAAATGTAGAACGTTTTGTATTGGCATTAGATTAGTTTTAAAGGTGCCTCGAAGGCAGACGGTTTGGCCCATAAGTAGATCCTGCATAAATTCAAAAGTGCAACCAAGCTATGGTCTGCACTTTCGTGAAATCAGGATTTGGCCCCTCGGATTAAAGGCCACCAATAGAAGCAGAACAAGGTAGGGAGTATTACAGCGGAAGGAGTAAACTGGAGAAAGGAATGGTATGTATAACCCCCAGAAACTATAGTCAATTCATTTAAGACTATTGTGAACTTCTACTTCGAGCTTGAAGAAGAATTGTTATCCAAGAAAACCCAGGACTGTATATATTTCTCATTACATCATGTGACTATTATCATGTACTTTTTCTATTGTACCTACAGATGAAATAATACACATCCATCGATACTACGGAGAGAGAATACAAGTGGGGAAAGCTAGACAGATTACATAGAGTAATATCATCCATTAACCAATAAAAGTTGAGCTAAAACTAACATCATAACCAGTAGTTGCTATCTTTCTGTCTCATACGTGCGATTTTGCACCTGAAAATTGGTTGCGCACGACATTTTTCCTTCATCCAATAGAAACTTAAGAAAACATATATTACGAAGAAAGATGTTTGAAGTTGAAAGACAGCTATTTATACAGCCACTAGGGAGATCGCAAAAAAGCCAGCTACGAACAACATGGTGAAGCTCACATTCAAGTTCCCCTTGGCCGGCTTGTTCAAGCACAAAGTTGGCAAATTCAACTTCCAGTTGGAACAAGATATCCGTAGCAAGTTGGACACTCTATCATCTGTGACTAAGATCTACACAAACCCCGACGGAACACCACGAGTTCCCTCGGATGCTGAATTCAAGACCATCGCAGAGTTGCAGAATTTGTACTATCAGAGAAACCACTCCGAATGGAACTTCATATTGCCGGGCATCCCTAAAGACCAGTTGGATTTGTTTAAGGACAATTCTCAAGACTTGGCCAACTTCCAATTTGTCACCAAAGACGCCGGAAAAATTATCGACAAGATTCCCTACAAGGACGAAACCACAGGAGAGTTGAAGTGGAAGATCATCCGCGAGACTGAGAAGGCCGAGGGCTGGGAATTCCCTTACTTCTACTTGGTGTTGCCTATTTTTGCATATGTTGCCTACTCCAAGTACACAGCACAAATGAAGAAGAGAGAAAACGAGGGACCAGAATGGGCTGAAAAGGAATTGAGATTGAGAGCCATGGAAGAGTACTTCCATGGTGACACTGACAAGGCTAAGGAGTTCTTATCGAATGAAGGAAAATCTCAGAGAGAAATCGCTGACAGAGATGATTTGGTCATTGCCAGAATCTTGGCTGGAGACTACGACAAGTTGGCTCAATTAAAGAAGAAGTTGCCAGCCGACTTGATTCCCAAGGAAGAGAAGAACCGCTTCATCAAGATCTAGGTAAAGCAACCGTTCATCGTCATGTTTATACTTCATTCATTGTGTAATGAGAAATCTCAAACTCTATATTGTCTTACGACTATATACAATTTCTTTTAGATAAGATAGCATTCAATACAAATTTCATACGTAATATTTTTTCTACAACTCTCCACACTCTTCAATGACAATTCTAGCTGAAACACGGCCACTACCACTACCGTGACGTTCAATAGCCTTGACCACATCGTAGCCTTCAATGACTTCACCAAAAACAGTATGTCTTCCATTCAACCAGTCACAAGGCACTGTAGTAATGAAAAACTGCGAACCGTTAGTATTGGGGCCAGAATTAGCCATAGAGAGCAACCCTGGCTTGTCGTGGGTGTATACAAAGTTTTCGTCTGGGAACTTCTTTCCGTAGATGGATTTTCCTCCGTATCCGTTGCCAAACTCAATATCACCACCTTGCAACATGAATCCTGGAATGACTCTGTGGAAAATCGACTTAGCATAGCCAAATCCCTTTTCACCAGTACACAAAGCCCTGAAGTTTTCTGCGGTTTTTGGAACAACGTCGTCATACAACTCGAACTTGATTGGCTCTTGTGGAACTCCATTGATAGATGTCTTAAAGTAGACCTTGGATCCCATGGCCCTGGCAGACGATGAGAAAAATCTGAAGCCAGATGTAGCAGGCTTGGTTGCAACGACAGATCTGAACATTTTAACTAATTTACAGCAGAATTGGAGATTGCAGGGAAAAGAATATCTAGAACAGTTCATCGAGATCTGAAAAATTTGGTTAATCCGGGGATCATAGGTCACGTGAAAATATGGAAAAGTCGAAATGTTCCGGACAATAGCCTTCGCTATATAGCAAGACTTGTCAAGAAACCAAAAATATGAGAAACCATCTACAGAGGCATTTATCTAAAATGGCATTATAAAAACATGAACGAGATACCAAAAAAGTTACATAATCGGTCCTGTGAGACTAAGTAAATGTGTAAAGTAGCGGAAGAAGAAAAGTTGAAGTTCTCTAAAAGCTGAGCAAGTCGATTTCTCCACTGGCAGTTTTATTGTTATTGACATTGTTGCTGGTGGTGATATTTCCGTTGGTTTGCTGGGAGGAAGCGTTGGCGCTGAAGGAGCCAAATAGATCGTCTGTCGTAGCTTTATTTGTAGACGAGACTGGAGTAGATGTCTTTGTTTTTGTCTTAGCCGTAGAAAACAAAGACGAGAACGCATCGTTAGAGGCTGAAGTCTTAGCGGGACCAGAGCTAATAGGGGCCGATGTATTGACGTTGTAGTTAGGACCAGAAGAGAACGAAGAGACTCTTTGACCTTGCTGAGGAGGAGCAGGAACTGCCGCAGAAAAAAAATTCTGCTGAGATTGTTGTTGGGTTTGCTGTTGTTGACCAAAAAACTGCTGCTGCGGAGTAGAAGTCTGATACAAGCTAGCTAAATTGTTAGAAAGAGTTTGTTTTTGAGGCTGAGAAGGAGCAGCTTGGAAATCATCAAAGTCATCATCATCGTCATCGTCCTGGGCAGGGATGGCAGGAGTTTCCTTTTCAAACGAGCCGAAATCGTCCCCCAACAAGTCATGTGCTGGCTGCTTAGGCTGAGTCTTTGAAGCTTTTGCATTGATTCTAGAAGAGCCTGTGGTAGGCTTGCCTGTCCCAGAAGGAGCTTCTACGTTATACTCTTCAAAGTTATCATTATTAGAACCACTTTGACCATTACTATAGGCACCAGCAGGATCATCGTATCTTTCTCCATATACACCTCCATCACCGTACACTCGGCTAGTAAATTCATCGTCATCATAACCAGAGCCGGTGGTGATGGACGAAGCTCCACCAAAAGCAGCGGACGAAACTCCACCAAACTTCTTGGAGTTGGCTCTCGACTTTTTTCTTTCCGTACGAATCATAGCGTCATCATTCAATAAACCAATCAAGTTTTTGGCTCTGTTTCGGACATTAATACCCTGGTCACGTCCCTTGGAGTCGATGTAGTGGAACGACTTAAGCATCTGGATTAACGACAAGTTAGCTCTAACGTCATCAATCAAACGTTCAGACCCATTCTTGATCAAGTAATCAAGCAATTGCAAAGACTTGTATATCTGCCTCCATTCGTTGGCAGCCTTCTCTGTGAAACGACGGAAAATAAACCCGATTATCTCTTCTCTTTCCCGGTAATTGTAAGTACCAGCAGCGATCTGCGCCATGAGCGTTGTAGGGGCCCCCCAGGGCTCGTTGTTGGTAGCTTCTCTGACTTTTGCTTCCATTTCTGTGAGGTTCATAGCGACTGTAATAGTTAGTAATGACCATTAAATTTGATAGCAGATTGCTAAAGGCAATGAACGAGAAAGTAAAACATGAAATGTGAATAGAATGTTGAATTACACCAATGGATCCATTCTTCGCTCCAATCATCTTACAATTCATCAACTATCACTAATTTTATAAACTTCTTTATAATTCACATTTCTATTGCAATCTTACTCTCACCGCCTTCATCAGTGATTCTTGTCTACAACAAATCATTCTCGGATATCACCTTTTGCTCTCTCTGAACTTACCGTTCTGTGCTTTACGCACATAAGCCTTAACTTCATAGAGGCTGATGTTCTTAGCTGCGTTTTGCAAGAGATCCATGTTGTCGGCTGCTGTCGGAATGAGGATGGTGGTAGAGAAACGATCTGTTTTTGATTCCAGGTGTTTTAAACTGTTTGTCGTGGCAGTGTGTGCAGGAATGAAAATGAACTTCCGAACTGTAATGGGTGCAAAAAGCATCACAGAAATCTAGATTAGAAAGATATAGAGGAAAATGAACAGAAAGGAGAAGATTGGGTGGAGCAACAGGGTGGAAAATAGAACATTTTCAAAGAAATAGAATCAGAGGCTAAAAGTCTTAAATATGAAAATATCTAGTGTACATTTATTATGCTATATGCTACCCGAATGCAAGGTGGTCATTGACCTATAATACAAAATGTTGTAGCAATCTCACGACTTTCTGCTATATTTGGACTTGATTCCGGCCGTGAGATCCCGCAACTGCTGGATCTTTTTGGGAACTATTTTGTTATCTGGCACAGCAAACTTCTTGTTTGCAGGAGAATTGTCTAGGTCGCTCTCTTCTGCTACACCATTGCCAAATCCAGTCAATATCGAAACATTGTTCAAAGTTGTCTCATTGGCCAAAGAATTATTTGCTGTTGAAGTATTGATATTCAAAAATGTCGAGTTTTGGTTTCGATTCTGGAACGTGAGGTTGGATAAATATGACTTGTTATTCATTCTAGTAAGTAAACTTGTATTGGCAGAAATATTAGCTGCTGACAAGTTGGCGATAGAGGCATTACTTCGCACATGATTTTGTAAATAGTCATACTTTCTGACCCCTTTAGCTTTTTCCAACATGCGAGACTCCTTTAATTGCAAGACATCCGACGGGCTAGGTTCCTTGGAAGAAGATTCAGATGCTTTCGACTGTCTATTTTTATCCCGAATCTTACGAATTTGAGCTTTCTTCTTGGAACCTCTACTACTTAATTCACCGTTGAATGAATTGGAAAGTTTGACGAGGCCCCCGTTGAACACCTCTCCAATATTACTATCTTGAACTGTCATATCACACAAAATAATGCCTTTGACACTATCCTTTCGCTCAAATTCGGTAATAGACAATCTTTGGTAAACTTCCTCTTTTGAAATCAACGATCCAGAGGCATCCCAGAAAAGAATTAATATTTGTACCTTATACAAACTGAACTTATCGACCAAGGAAACTATCTTATCTAAAATAGACCTATCGCGCTCAAGCTTCGCTGTAATTGGAATTGTCGACGAAGTCGTTAACCCACACTCAAAAAGCAAGAATGAAGTGTTAGAGAAAAACTCCTTGTTCAAGTAGTTGTTTGGCGGAAGACTCAATATATCTATAGTAAGTTTGTCATTTTTTACCGTTTTCTCATATATCTGTCTCTGGGGGTTGGAATTAAGTTCCATCTTGGTGTTGAGCCATTTAGAATATTGGGAACCCCAATTCTCAACAATCAACAAAAATTTAACTTGAATACTCTCACTCTCAATGTCAATTTTGATGTTTGAACAACAATGCTCAATAAACTTGTCATAATCAAGTGGTAACCACAATTCATGGACTATCCTTTGTGATTCAGCAATAGAAGAAGAGCTGAAATCTCGAGAAGCCATTCTTCTCTTATTCATTCTCGAATCATTTCCATCATGTATGGATATCTTTCTCTTATGAACAGGTACCTTGAAGGAGATGGAGTTCAATTCAGCTAGTTTGCTTCTCTTTAATTCACTCTTCTTATGAGCAGCCACACCCACAGCTTTAACCTTCTCGATGTATCTCAACTTCAAGTTGCGATTGTGGAACTCAACTGCTCGTGACTCTAATGTAGTTTGGTATGCAATTTCAGAAATGAAAGCATCATATAACTCTTCGCTAAGTGAATCTATGATCTGTTTGTGTTCTTGCTGACGGTTTTGACGTTTTATCAACTGGGGAAGAAGTGCCCTCAACTCGTGGTCAATGGTTCGCTGAAGAATGCTGTCAAATATCTGCTTCACGGCTTCTGGAAATTGAGGTAAACTTGATAACTTCCTAAGAACTGCCGTTGGTTTCTTAATTATAGTCGCCTCTTCTGCCGGAACAGATTTAACATAAGAAGGCTCCGCAGCTTCAAACTTAACGGAAGTGGGCTTGGTGATATTGTTAACTGGCTTTGATGACGTAATTGGTGGAGTGAATGGGACAGCCGGTCTTTCGTATTTCAACTTTAACGACGAGTCTCCCAAATTAAGCTGCGAAGATTTATTGGAAACTACAGTAGATATACTTTTGGCAAAATTAGGAGCCAATAACTTTTGAGGTCCCTGTTCCCCTTTGTGGAAATTCTGACTCTGGGTATCTAATGACGAAGAAAATGGAGCTTTAGTAGACGTGGTCTTAAATGCCGTGTCTTTAGACAGAAATGAAGTCGTTTGAGACTGATTTCCGAATATAGAGGTCGGTGTTTGTAAAGGCTGTATAGGGGTTGAAGTTGACTCGGATGTGGCGAATGATCGTATTGGCAATGGTTGTGAGAATGCAGATTCTGGTTTAGATAATACCGGTGAAGCAACTGTTTTCTGTTTCAACGCCAAATTTCCATTTGGTTTTCCACTGTTAATTATCTGCTTGTAAGAGCCAGAGAATTTAACGTCCAATTGTGGTGAGTACACTGGCTGCTGCCTAGGTTTTTCATTGATAGAGTTTAATTTGTACTTAGATTCAAGTTTTTCTTTATTGAACAAATCGACCAAGATATCCTGACCATCCTGAAAGGTATCAATTTCGTAGTAGGTTACAAATTTGACCAATTTTTCAAGAGAATCAAAACCCAACATGTTAGTCAATACTTGACCGGAATATGCCTTTCCCTTTGTGTGATAACTTCTTGCCATTGCCTTTAAAGCGTAAAAGCGTATTTCACTGAAATGAATCTCGAGAAGGCAAGACATCAAGAAAGGAGTTTGGCTACTGAATACCTTTCTGAAGAACTCTACAAACAAATTGACAGCACCAGCTGAAACAGTAACACCTCGTTCAACGACATTGTTTTGAGATATAATGCTTCTGAACTGTAATGCAAGTTGCACACGAGAATCCTGAAATATGTCTCGTGGTAGCTTCTGTATTTCTCTTTCCAACTCCGGGTCTCTGATGTGACTAAGTAAATGATAAGCTCTGAATTCAGCTTCATTCGGTGCTGCACCGCCGTGATTTCGTACATCTTGGTAGATTTCTATTAATGTCTGCAATGCTTTGTTGAACTGTTCCATCTCCTGCTGTTGTGAATATTCAACATCGCTGCCGGCCATGACATGAAAACAGAGCAAGTGGATTCTAACAATGCGCTCATTACAGTCTATAGCTTCAGGACCAAACGAGTTCTGGTATGTGAAATCCTGACGAATAGATCTGGTTCTGTCCCAGATAAACGAATGAGCTTCTGGGAGCATTTCAACTACGGTGTCCACTAGGTAATCCAAAGATTGCACGAGAACACTTGGGGGACGCACTTCCGACGGTAATGGAGGTGGTTGGCCAGCAGCTGGTCTAGAAAATGCTTTCACAGCTCTTTGTCGGGAGATCTTTCCGGTAGCTGGATCTTTCTCTAATGCCTTAACATTGTTTTCCAATGATCTTCTGACTCTCTCAAAGACAGGGCACATGTCCAAGCAAGAGCCTTGGAACGAGATCGCATCATTCAAGTCCTTACTGATATTTTCAGCATCCACAAGACCCAAGTTCTCCATTTGTTTCCTTTCGACTTCTCTCATTTTCTGAAACTGCTCATAGAGTCCCTGAGCATCTCTTCCTCCATTCTCATTTTCCATGGCTACCATCTTGTCCTGGTTCTGTTTGTCCCACTGGTTCTGAACAAAAGGAGGTGTATGCAATAAACGAGCTTGCGTTAATAGATACTTCGGCACTGGCCGTGGCCGAATATTCTTATTGTTGCGATGGAATCCAAACGATTGAGGGTTAGGTATCAATTGACCAGTACGACTTAATTCTTGAGCAGTATATTGCATTGTCTTGATGGGGCCCTGCGGAGGAATCACTCTAGTCGGAACTTCGAGAGGATCGGCCACCAGCAGTTGGACGTTGACAGATACCTTTCTTTGAACATTTTCCTTATTGGCTTTGCGCTGAGCAAGTGAATTACGAAGACCCTGCTTCTTCTTCTCCAAGTCGTCCAGTTTGGGGTTGGCAAATATAGATGAAGTAGAGTTCAATTTTCCATTATTGCCATTACTATTAACACTATTTTTGTTGCTGCTATTGCTGTTATTTCTTCCGTTACGATTTCTCTGCTTCATGAGCCCATTTGTTCTTCTGGAGTCACTGAATCCAGTATTGTCTTGCTTGTTGAATTTAGAATTGGAGTTCGTATTGGGATTGCCAAACGGACTCATACCTGAAGCAGACCGTCCAAAAGCAGACGACATGTTTCGGTGGCGTTTTCCGGACACGCAGATCCACCAAGACAGAAGCAGACAGCAGAATGCTCTAGAAGGTTGTTGAGAAAAAGAGAGAATGGAGAATTTCAATACTTCTGTAGATCTCTTTTTTCTGATGTTTCTGGAGCTCCGGTGCGACAAGTGCGAGATACACCTTGAGTTACGAGGAAGGAATGGTGTAAGTAATGGAAGAAGAGAAATGGCTAAGAAGAAGAAAAATAACAATTTAAATACTATGAATAAGAATTCTACAAAGATGCTAGAGTGACATTATTTAGGAATTTGAAGTACCTTTGGACTGATCATTTAACTGAAAGATCTTGCTAGACATGATCATGAGTCCTTGTAAGACTGCAACATGATTATATCGATTCTAGAATCTATTAGAATGTATATTATCTCAATAGAACAAAACCCAATGCCGCCTTCAGCTGTAATTTCTGTAACTGGTCGTAGAGAATATATGTTTACTTCGTTAGTATATAAATGACAAACCCTTTCGCAAGTTTCTCACTGAGCATTTCTACTGGAACCGAATACATCTTTAAGTCAGATTCAACAACTTGCTCGACAAACGATTTCAACGTAATCGAATCTCTCAACTGGAGAGATATAACGACGATGGAGTTCTCATCTAGTAAACTCTTCACAGCTTCTATAAAAAAAGGGATCAAATATTCGTTGTAAATGGTATCGCATGCAAAAATGATGTCTGGGTGCTTTGGAGTGAGTCCCAAATCTAAGAACAAAGAATTGTAGTTATCTAGTCCAATGTCTAAGTATTCCCAATCATATTCAATGAAATCTATTTTGGATCCCTCTGAATATGGGCTTTTACCTGATTTGGCAACTTTCTTTCCTTTCTTCTTTGAACTTTTACTAATCGAACAAGCGGCATTTTCCACAGTAGTACTGGTCCATTTTACCCCTCCAGCATTGTTCTGAAAATTATCCATTAGCAATCTCAAGATGTGTTTCTGATCTGTGGCAATGTAATGGCCAACTTTGGGACCAATTACAGTAGCACAGATTCCGCTAATGCCAGCACCTAATTCCGCTACTGTCAAATCAGAGCGAAACTGAAACACGTTAAAGAGCGGTGATTTCTCATCGCTCAACATCCACTCAACAAACAATAAGCTCGATTGCCACACTATAAAGCCAGTTGTGGAGCTTTCACGATTCGAGTTCAACTCCGTAAGTGATTGCCGGATTTGCAAGTCCATTCCAAGTTGGTCAAGTGAGATCTCAACTACTTCCTTGGAATTATCAACGTAACCAAGATGCTGTTTCTCTGGAGGAGCCCGACTCGAGTACAACTCGAAAATATGATCCTCCACATCTCCTCTGTCTATAACATCAAGCAACGAACAATCTACAATATGTGTCATATGGCTACGTAAAAAAAATATTGAGATACAGCAAGGAAGAGTTGAAAAAGGAAGTTAGTTTATATGTTTTAAGCTGCGAAAAATTGTTCTCTAACAATCAGTGTCTCGCGCATAAAGCAAGACCAATGAATTGTAAACCTGCAATTGCAATATACTTCAATCTATATTAATAAAATGCTTATGTAGATGGTTCAATTTATACTAGAAATTAAATCATGTCCTTTGCCTTAAGAATCTCGGCAATCAATACACCAGCACCAGCAGCACCGATAATGGTGTTGTGAGATAAGACCACCATCTTGAAGTCCAACACAGAATCTTCTCTGATTCTGCCAACAGAAACACCATATCCGTTGTCTCTGTTTCTGTCCAATCTGGGCTGGGGTCTGTCCTGCTGTTCCAAAACATGGATAGTCTGTTTTGGAGCAGAATGACAGCCCAACTTGGTAGCCTCACAAACATACTCAGACAATACCTTCTTAATTTCTGCTACAGATGGAGGTGGATGTTTTGCAAATCTGAAAGAAATACATTCAGTGTGACCGTCGATGACAGCCACACGGTTGCATTGAGCAGAAACCTTCATCTCGTCGTTAGACAAAGGTGCAAAGTCAGTGCCTTCTTCGGTGAGGTTCCCCAAGATTTTCTTGGATTCCCATTCCAACTTTTCTTCTTCTCCTCCAATGTATGGAATGATGTTGTCCAACACATCCATGCCTGGAACGCCAGGCGAGAATCCAGCACCAGAGATAGCCTGTAACGTAGTGGCAGTCAAAGCATCAATGGGGCCAAAGGCATCGATCAATGGCTTCAAAGGTGCCACCAAACCGGCAGTGGAACAGTTGGAAATACAAATGATGTAGCCTGGCTTGGACTTACCCTCAGCTTTGGCAAGAGCAAGCTTCCTCTCAATGACAGATAAATGGTCACTGTTGACAATAGGCACTATCAAGGGCACACCTGGTTCTCTCCTGTAGTTCTTAGCATTAGAGACAACAACGAGTCCAGCTTCTACAAATTCTTTTTCAATGGGTCCAGCGTAATCAGCATCTAAGCCTGAAAATACAATGTCACAGTCTTTAAAAGCTTCAGCTTTACATTCTGAAACTATAATTTTCTGAGCGTTTTCTGGCAAGAGATCGGTTTGCTTCCATTGGACAGCATCCTTGTACTGCTTGCCAGCAGAACGAGGAGAGGCTCCCAAAACATGAAGCTCAAAATCGGGATGTTTAGCTAACAATAAAATAAAACGTTGGCCCACAGACCCTGTGGCTCCTAAAACACCAGCTTTCTTGACCATGTTTGGTTTCCGTGTGCAGCTATATTGAAATTGAACAAGAAAGGTATATCTATCCAAATAAACGTTTTTCTCTGAAGACCTTGAAATGAAAAGGTTTGTGAATCCGTAAAAAATCTTGACATCACCAGTCTATTGACTCACTTTCGCGCTACCATACGACGGCGCTACCATACAATTAAGATTCTGAAGATTGATACTACTTGTCGAATTTGAAAAGGATTTTGAATTAATATCAAAGGAGGTGTATTTGTGGTTTTTGTACGAAATTTCTAAGCTCTGTCCTCAGAAGGTAACAATCATGGGGTTGAACTACGTTGAGTATGTATTTTATCTCAAGCTTCTCTTTCATTCCAATCGGCCCGTTGTGCGGTGATTCTCTGGGGAATATGCAGGGCTTGACTCACTCTGCAAGCGGTTTTTCTATTTTGCACTTTTTTAACAGGAGTCAGCAATCAGAAAAATAAAGCAACTCTATGAGTATTTTAACAATTAGTGAGTATTGTAGGTACCCTAAGAAACACAAAAACTGCCAGCTAAACTGCCACCCTTCTGAAATTTACATAAAATGGATCTAAGTGGTATTCCATTTCTATATTCTTTTACAGTATGCTTAAAGTACAAGGACTGCATGTGTGGAAAAGGTTCCCATCGAATCTATTTTACACCTGATCGCGTTTCCATGTCTCTAAATGTCGCCGTGTCGCCGTGTCGCGACACGTTTAATGTCGCGCCTTCAACTTAAATATCAAACCGATAACTTTTCAGCTTCTTCATAAGATTCATTTCAACCCAACACCCGAGAAACCATGGTCAACACAGATTTTGAGAAGATCTACTTGAACCAATCGAGAAACAATGGACGCATGCGTATAGCAGATTCCGGGCTTGGCTGGAAGGCTAGTTCTGCGGGCTCTAACGGAAATGCTGATCCGTTCTTATTGCCCTCTGAAGAGATCTTGACAGCTCAATGGTCTCGGAGTTCGCGAGGTTACGAATTGCGTGTCCAGACTAAGAACAAAGGTGTCGTAATGTTGGATGGATTCGATGTAGAGGATTTCACAAAGTTGAAACAAGAATTGCAGAGAAACTTTCTGTTGAATTTGGAACACAAGGAGCATTCGTTAAGAGGCTGGAACTGGGGGAAAAATGATTTTGCCCGTAACGAGTTGGTTTTTCAAGTCAACAACAAGCCAGCATTTGAAATTCCATATGACGTTATTGGCAACTCCAATTTAACAGGAAAAAACGAGGTAGCAATCGAGTTCAACTTGGACTCAGCACCTTCTAGAGCTGGCGATGAGATCGTAGAAATGCGATTCTACGTTCCAGGAGTTGTAGAAAACGAATCCAGCAAGCTTAAAGTTGAGAATGGGCAAGTTTCAATTGCAGATGGCGAAGGAAACGACAAAGCTGCTGAAGCTGGAATTAAACATGAGGGCGAAAATAGTGAAAATGGTGAAAAGCCGCTGACTTCATCTGATCCAGCCCAGGAAACAAGCGCTGCTCAAGCTTTCTATGAACAAGTCAAGGACAGAGCTTCCATTGGGCAAGTTGCTGGTGAAGCCATTGTTTCGTTCAGTGATGTTCTTTTCTTGACTCCAAGAGGACGTTACGATATCGACATGTATGCATCGTCGTTGAGATTGCGTGGTAAGACTTACGACTACAAGATCCAATACAAGCAGATTGAGAGGATCTTCTCATTGCCTAAACCAGATGATGCTCATCACTTGATCATTTTGCAAATTGATCCCCCATTGAGACAGGGACAAACCAGATATCCATTCTTGGTGTTACAGTTTGCCAGAGAAGAAGAAACCGAAGTGGAGTTGAATTTATCAGAACAAGAATACGAAGCCAAGTACAAGGACCGTTTGAAGAAGAGCTATGATGCTCCTACCCAATTGGTTATGTCCCATTGTTTCAAAGGTTTAACCGAAAGAAGGTTGATTGTTCCAGGTTCCTTCCAGTCTAGGTTCTTGCAACCCGGCATTTCGTGCTCTTTGAAGGCATCTGAAGGGTACTTGTATCCATTAGACAGATGTTTCCTTTTTGTGACCAAGCCTACGATATATATCCCTTTTTCGGAAATTAGCAACATTACCATGTCTAGAACTGGAGGGGGTGTTTCTGCTTCTAGAACGTTTGACCTCGAGATCAATGTTCGTGGCTCCAACCAGTCACACATTTTCGGTAGTATTGATAGAGAAGAGCAGGAAACTATTGAAAACTACTGTGCCGAAAAGGGTATCAGAGTTAAGAATGAAGAAAAATTGGCTAAAGCAAGATTGGCCAAGGCGATTAATGAGGCAGATGACGACGACGACGACGATGTAGACATGGGAAGCGCTGGTGATGACGACTCCGAAAGCGCTGACGACGACTTCCAGTCCGGCTCAGAGTCGGATGTCGCCGAAGAGTTCGACTCGGAAGCTTCCTTATCTGGTTCTGAAGGAGAAGTACAGGGAGAAGCCGATGACAGACCCCCAAAGAAAAAGGTGAAGAACTGATCATCTTTGGAACTTTGGAGTTCTAATCTATGTACGGTAATAGTAGCAGTTTGTATTATAGCATTTTTACTGGATTAATCTCATTTGTAGTTACCGTAGTAGGAAATTCAGGTCCCGTGTAGAAACCTCTGTTTCTTAGATCTTACCTTTGTTCCTCAGACAGGTAACGAAGATGGCTATCACTGTCCGAATCACCCAAAGAGGGCAACAGGATCAGGCATAGTAAGTCTCAACTGAATTAGTCCAGTTGACCATTCGACATTTATGCAATCCTGCAAGAGAGCACGGCAGATTACTCAGAACAACAAGCATATTTTAGCCTACAGGTACGGGTGGAGTCAGCACCATACATTTCAATTCCTAGATCAATGGGTCCATGGCTAGACTCTGTCGGCTATGCCGGTGCCATTCAATGTTGTACCGCTTCATAGCCAAATGCGAAATAGCATGTTTTTTTTCATTGATAGTGCCATTTTTAAGTTCGCAGCCAGCACTGGCAAAGTTATATTCCCCTTGTCGCTATTCGGCTTCCTGGCAAGCGACGAAAATACTGAGATGTGACACTCGACAACTGCGACAATTTTAGGTTCCAACAATAGGCTCTATTACCTACACAGGTGATAATATATGTTTCGTGTATGCCATCAAACTGCTCCCTTACAGCATTTGCACGTCATCACTAGCCTACTAAACTCCTCCATTAGGGTAGCAGTGAAGTTCGCAATCTAGTCTGCGACGACAATTAACTAAAACAGTAATTCTGGATAAAGTGACTGCAGGTATTTTCTGCGCACATTACCTGATCGGGTAAACCCCAGCGGTATGCATACAAGCCAGCAGCTGCAAAATGATAGTCTCTCCTGCCACACCCGTATAATGGGGGAAGATCCAAGCTAACTACATATGGTTCACAATACGGTTTAGGAGAGTCTTATGTCAGATTACACGTCTTTTTCACATAATGACATTAGGGGTGTCCCTGCTGCGACCAAAAAAAAAACTGTTTTTCGGCTATTACCTTTTCTTTATCCCTTTCTAATTTTATGTCCCGTTATCCTCTGAATGGCTAGCTGATGTCCTGTAAAACATTCTTCAAAAACATATATAACCAGAACTACTTCCTTCTATTCTTATCTTTCCTGAAAGGACTACCTGTGATTTCTTGTGTAACTTTAGAGTTTTGACTTCTTGTTCATCCTAATATAGCAATATCATAGCCAGTAACTTAGCGTCCCAAGAAAATGACTACTACAGCAGAGTTCAACTATATAACTCTCTCTGGCTCTACATCTTCGTTGGAGTTATCAGAATTCCAAGACTATTTGACCTACTCCACTGTTATGCCTATCTTTGAAGCCCCTGCTCCTGTTCAACCCTCCAGAAAGATGTCTATGTCGTCGGAAGAAGTCCCCCAAAGGTCGCCCGCTAGACCCCTGAAGCTTGATTTCCACAAATCAGAATTTCCTTCTTCTCCCACATCTAGATATTCTATGTCAGATGCCTCGTCATTCGAGGAAAAATGCACTGATTACTCCTCCATATCCGAAGCCTCCATTTTCACAAGGACGCCTCCATCCTCTCCAGGTCCAGAAATCAGGACCAACGAGAAAATTGAATTAGACGAGTTTGGTTTGAACTTGAGCGGTATTGACGAGGAAGAACTCTTTGAAGAAATTCAGCTCACAGAAAACGGAAAGTCGTCCAACGTGATATTCGATATAGACACAGTTATCACAGTAGTGGGCATTCACGATGGTACGTCCCCACTCTCATACATTCATGTCAAGGCTTGAACACCATATTAAGCTGACTTTCACTTCTGAGAAACCTGATACTTACACTCCCCCGTCCCAAATAGAGAGAGAAACCTCATAATATGCCCAGAAGAGCCTGTCTTCCTTTTTGTTCTCACGTGTAACGATTCCCACTAACAATACCTTCCATTCTTTCATTTTCAGTATTCATTACTTTGTCACGCGGACAGTTTTTCTATAAATTAAATTTATAATGTATATTATTCTTTAGTTTTCTTGTTGATTTATATAATGGACAATAAAACAGTAAAGAGAGGCATAGGTATCGTTCCTATACAACTAGCACAGTTCAATTGGGTTTTCATTCCTTGAAGTTGGACACCTTGTAGACACTCGCCATTATTGCGTTTTGATAGTTACAACATATGGGCCAGGAAACCTCACCTATTGGCATTAAGTTGAGAGTTCGTTTGTAGCTGCGACTAAGCGCAGTCAAACAATATGACAAGGGATTGTAATACAAAAGAGTTACTTGTTACAGAAACATTTGCTGAATTGTGAGCTACAGTAACAAATAGAATAAAAACATACAGTTCCAAAGAAGCTTCTGCTGCAAAGGATTAATATTGAAAATTGGCTTTAAGACTAAACAGTTTGAATCGCATTGTTAGAGATTGTATTAGCAATCCTTTGGTGCTCAACTAGCAATTGCTATTGCATAAACCTTCAGTATAAGAGGGCCACATTTTAGTATCATTTTGTCTTTATTTCCTTATCGACAGGTACCGCTTTCCTTGTATGCCAAATACACGAGATATTCTGTATTCTCTCATCTCGTAGACTGAAGTGTCCCCCACTCCTGGATACACTTTTTCGCAGTGGGGGTACTTTTTTTCCAGCCTCTACCTGCTGTCAGAACAAGAGTCACTGGTGATGGTTCTTCCTCATTCCACATTTTCCTTATAGCTTCTTTTTGCAGACTGGAGTCCACAGCATTAGCAGAAGTCTTTGAAATGCCCCAAACGGTATCCAAACTTAACTGTTTCTAACAAAAGAGCAACTACACCCGCGCCGCAATACAAACCCCCAAACTCGGGTTGATATTCCATTTATAGGTTGTTGTTCCGTATCTTGTACCCCATCAAACTATCGCAAATTAACTTAAGTACTCCACATTTTTCTTCTTGGGAGCATCTTGCCTCCTTTGTACTTATATTGGCTACATAGTAGACGATAGCCCATTACTTGAGGCAAGACTAAAAAAACAGCCTTTCCTGACATATTCGGACTTGTGATTTCAAAATTTTCAGCCATCTCATAATATAAACTAAACTAAAACCAGCGCAGGATTTTGGCATTAGCTGCAATAGAACATTGTTCCAATTTTAACTTGACTAAAGAGACGTCAGGTAAATAACAACAAAAAGATAAAAGCCATGTCTGAACAGCATCCATTGGGGCTTATCATCTATGCTGCCACAAAACCCATCTTCAAAATCTACTTCATCATAGCCTTGGGCTATTACTTGGCCAAGAAGAACATTCTCACAGTGGCGACATGTCGTGATATCGCTGACACCATTGTAACTGCCATTATGCCCTGTTTGATCTTTGAAAATGTTGTCACCAACTTGAAAAGTTCAGACATCAAGAACATAGGCATAATTTTTTTCTCAGGAACATTGCTATTTCTAATTGGAGCCGTTTTTGGCTTTATCACCTACTTCGTAACTGGCTCTCCTCGTAGGTGGATGGGTGGGTTGATATCTGTCGGACTTTTCCCCAATATCTCCGATTTGCCCATTGCCTACCTACAGACCTTGTCGAAAGGAGATGTTCTTTTCACTGCTGACGAGGGAAGTAAAGGTGTAGCATATGTGTGTATCTTTCTTGCTTCACAAGTGTTCTATCAGTTCAGTTTAGGCTTGTACAGACTCATCGAGTGGGATTTCCGTGAAGAGCTTTTGGACAATAATACCGAAAAACAGGATGATGAATGTGCCATAGACTCTTCAAGTGAAATGGATACTCCCGCAAAAGAACAACAAGTCCCAGCTATAATAACAAACTCTTCTGGTCCATCAACTGGCGATACAATCCAGATGAACCAAAATGACACCCTTTCAATTCTGAGCAGTATCAACTCATCTAGCTCTAGAACGATTTCGGAAGAAGACAAAGAACCCGGAAACAATGATTCAGAAGTCCGCCAACGTATGCGTTTTCAGCAACAGTCCCAAGAAGAAGAAGAGGATATGCAGCATACGGAATTTCTTAGAGTAAGGCAATTGGAAAGAATAGCTTCTTTGCCCAGATCTATTTCTACAGAAGGTAGTCGTCTGTCGCGGAGGTCTAGAAGAGATTCCATAGCCAGCTACAATCCTCTTCAAATGATTCCATCCAGAACCACAGAGCTAAGGAAACAAAAGTCACAGGATATTCATGATGTCATCAACGAATACTCGGAATTCGAAGCGTTGAGAGATAGCGAAGTTAAGCGCACAGTTTCAGGAACAAGCCAGCTTGGGTTGGATATAGTTCGGAATCCTACTATCGATGGCCAGTTGAAAGCCCCTGAAAAGCAGAGAAGTAAATTTGTGCAGAGACTCATTGAAATCGGGAAGAACTTCCTCACCCCGAATTCTTTGTCACTTATCGTTTCTCTAGCCATAGCCATGTCCCCTCCTTTAAAAGCGTTGTTCGTGGAGTCTGATCAAATCCACATCCACCCTGCCCCAGACGGCCAACCTCCGTTGTCATTTGTGATTGATCTTACAAGTTATATTGGAGCCGCCTCTGTGCCCTTAGGCTTGATTTTGTTGGGTGCCACAATTTCACGTTTGCAAGTCAAATCAATGCCTAAAGGTTTCTGGAAGACAGCAGTGATGATAACCGCCTCACGGTTGATCCTTATTCCAATTTTCGGCGTCGGGGTCACCACAGGCTTCTACAAAGGTGGCTGGTATGGAGATGATAAGTTAATTCGTTTTGTTAGTGTGCTTGAGTTTGGATTGCCCAATGCGACAGCCTTGGTGTACTTCACAGCTTTCTACACCGACCCCAAATCCGAAGACCACTTGCAAATGGATTGTTTGGCTATTTGTTTGATCTTTCAGTACGCAATTCTTTGTGTGACTCTCCCATTTCTTATTACTTTCACTCTTCGGGTCTCGCTCGGGATGTAACGAGACGAACTCGTGCCAGCGAGAAAACCTTGATGTGTTCGAAAGACGATTCAACTTGCATTTCTTCTTCTCGCCATTGCATTATATTCTCTGGTTTGTTAGACATAGAACCGAGTACAATTAAGATAGGTATAATTAATAGATAATATATATATAAGAATGTGAGTCTTTGCAATCATGTAATTGATGACTATAGTTTGACTGTAAATGCAATGTCCCTCAACTCCCATAGTCCACCACTGTTTACCAACATCACTTCTGAGTAATTTTTTGCATCCATTCTTTCGTCACGTGCCAAAAGACACCTTAGCGAACGTGAAATTTTAGATTTAGTCTGACTACCGATTCAGAAACCATGACCTCTTATTCTGGCAAAATTCGTTATCGAAGATATTGATAGTTTTTAGAACGTCAATTGCGATATTTTGAATACCTCGAACTTCCCTGCGTAGTTTGTGAACGTTTCTAAACTAAATCATTTCATCATGGCTTTGTACTACAACTTAGTGTTTGCCTTATTGGCAGTAGAGATGGCTTTTTTTGCCATTTTGTCTTTGCCCTTCCCCAGAGCCATCAGAAGAAGAGTTTTATCAACGGTCTCAGCTCCCTTTAAAAACGAGCAGTTGCAAATTGCTATCAAATGTATATTGGGATTTGTTCTAATCTTATTCGTTGACTCTGTAAACAGAGTCTATTCTGTGACCAACGAGTTGCACAATTCTAACGTTGTTCAGAACGGGGGCATCCAACCGGGAATTCTTAACGACCGTTCTGAAGTCCAAGCCAGAAGATTCTATGCGCAAAGAAATATGTATCTATGTGGCTTCACCTTGTTCTTGACTTTGATCTTGACTAGAACGTATGGGTTGGTGGCTGAATTGATCGCTACCAAAGATAAGTTAGATTCCTACAAGGCTAACGAAGGACTGAAGTTGCCTACAGACTCTGCTGAAATTTCCAAATTGAAGAAGGAATTGGCTACTAAGGATGAAGACCTTGAAATCTTGAAGGAACAAGCCAAGAGCTTGTCCAAGGACTACGAAGCTGTGTCAGATACTACACAAAAACGTTAGATCAACAAATTTGGAATTGCTGTTGTATCCAGTCGTTAACAGAATTATTGAAATTTAGTATTACAGTTTGAATGTATTACAGCACTTTGATGCCATTTATTAGGACGTTTTAGTGTCATTGCTATGGCAGGATTACATAACTATTCTAAATCTTATGAGATTGCTTTGTCGCTACTATGTATTTTCAAATGAATCCTTTTTATTTAGTTCGACTTTTCGTAGGAGTTACTCTTGTGCTTAGGTGTGAACACAAAGTCTTCCCCAGACTTGCCCAAGAACATCTCAGTGATCTTGATCCAGTCTTTGTAGTCTGTAGATCCTAGCAAAGTTTCCATCTCGTTTCTACCCTTCCATTGTGGAGGTCTTTCGTTGATCTTAGGAGGAAGTCTTTCCAAGATACCCACTGGGATGTATCTATGCGTGAAACTCAAGAATTCGCACATGAACCGTCTGGCCAATCCTACACCATATTCATCAGTGCCCCAATGCTCAAGAGCATAATCCGAGAAAGTCTTCAAGATGTCGAGTCTTTCTGTGGCAGTCTTGTCCAAATATTGTTGAGCCTCAACTTCCTCAAAGATCCATGGCTTAATCAAGGCACCCCTAGCCACCATGACAGAGTCGATACCATCGGTGTTGACAGCATTATACCAATCAACGTGAGAGAAAACATCGCCATTGCCCACAAAACAAGTTCTTTGTGTATCGCGACTGTCCTTGTTCTCCTCCTTCTTGTTGTTCCATTGTTGAACAACTTGTCCAACTTCAGCAATGTAGTTCCAGTCAGCTTCTTTGGTGTAACGCTGCTGCCTTGAACGACCGTGCAATGTGATAGCAGCCACATCATTTTCTGCTAGTAAACGTTCAACAAGAGTTTTTGCAGTGTTCTTATTTTCCTTTGAACCCGTTCTGATCTTGACAGTGACTGGGATATCACCGGAAGAAGCGTTCATAGCCTTCAAGATTCTCACCAATCTAGCTGGCTGCTCCAAAAGCGCAGAACCCTGGCCCTGTCTATACAAAAGATCAATAGGACACCCACAGTTCAAGTTGAGTTCAGAGACATGTTCGGTTTCTCTGGAGATAATTTCTGCTACTTTGGCAGCAGCCCAGTGTTTGGACGTCGCGATTTGAACACCGTAGCCTGGGTATTCCGTACGGTGTGCCTTTGGAAGAGCCCATTCAGCATTGGTTGCCTGAAGCAAAGGAACAGAAAGTGCCATCTCTGAGTAAGTGATATCAGCTCCCAATTTCTTCATAAGTCTACGGTACGGTAAGTTCCCTACAGTAGTCAAAGGAGATACGATCTTAGCGTTTCTGAAATCAAGTCTTTTCTTTTCAGCGATCTTGTATGGTGCGTCAACATAAGTGGCTTCGTTATTCTTTCTTTGTTCTGTAGCAATCGCAATGTTCTCATCGTTCTGAACCGTAGAGTCGATGTACTCAATTACTTTGCCAGCAATAGCGAAGTCATATTGTTTCTTTCTCAACTTCCCTCTGGCTTCGTGGGAAACATTGTTCACTTCATAGTTCAATTCTGATTTGCTGCCCTCGGTTCTACCTAAGTCCTTAATCAATTTGCGGGTCTCCTTGTCATAATGAGATTGCAACCATCTGCATTTCAAACCAGCTGGACAGTATCCAATGGCTTTGAAAACAGGACAGGTTCCTTCAATGTCGATGGGCTTAGAGGAAAGATACTCCTCGACATTGTGTGTACTCCGGCACTGTTCTGGTCCATATGCACAAGTTTTGATATTGTCGGGGTCTAAGAGAGAAGTACACAATCTTATTTCTTCTCTCTTCTGCTTCAAGTCTCTGTTCTTGTTCTGACCTCTTCTCTTTTTCTTTCCTCCTTTCCCAGATTTACCTTCTTCAACACCTCTTTCTCCACCTTCAGCTTCATCATCGTCAAAAGTATCTACAATGCGATTTTTCTGTACTATGAATTCTGGCTTGATTGCGGCCATGCCTCTCTCGACATGAACCTTCTTGGTCTCAGGCTGGTCCAAGGCTTCTGAAGTACGTTTTTCCCCAGCAGTCATCCTGGACGATTGATACTAATTCCACAAAAATGGCAATGTGTATATACTATGCACTTGCGGAATATAACTATGAGCCAACTAGGTAGAAAAGATACAAGAGTGTAGAAGACTGAAAATTTAAATTTTGCAATCTCATCGACTGCGACATTAAAATGGGGAAACGAAAAATGCCAGATTTCGTAAGTTTGATAAGCCAACTTGGGAAAAAGAGACTGGTTGGTTTAATTGAACTTCTTTATCCAAATTCGAAGGTTGGAGTCTCTAGCAATCTGAACCTAGTAGCATATATATCATTTGGAGAGCCAGATAATGTCCTAGAGCAGTAACAATGTGATATACTATATACCGTACACTTAGGCCAGTAGGTTGAACCACCAACAAAGTGATCAAAAATAATGGCCCAATAATAGAAAAGAATATAAACTAGCATTATGGAATAACCAAACGGTTGTAAGACCTTTTCAGGTGTTTTTGAACTAATCTTGTGACCCGATTGGTACCCATAAATCTTCATGAACTCATCTCTATCATGAATTATATGCCGGAATTGAAATTTTATCAAATAAATTTTGATTCACCATCAGAAACCTGAAAACTGTTTCTACTTTTTTAGATAGACGTGACACAGAATATGGTTGAACCCGTAGATAAGAAAAGGAAACTTGTAGATGCAGACAATTATACCTCAGTTTTGTCTGGCTCAAGGACGGTTCAGAAGCCAAAGCAGTCCAAGATTTTCAGTCCTTTCAGAGTTCTAGGAAATGTTACGAACGAAGTTCCATTCGCTGTAGGAACGTTAGGGTCGACTTTTTACATTGTGACTTCCGTGGGAAGATCTTTCCAGATATATGATGCTGCTACTTTGCATCTTTTGTTTGTTTCACAATCGCAGACCCCTGCCAAGATTACCTGTTTGGAAGCTCATCACCATTATGTTTATGCTGGATTTGGAAACAAGATCGGAATTTTCAAGAGAGGCAGATTGGAACATACTTTGGAATGCACAGCCAGTGCTAGTGTGGCACATGTATTATCCTTTGGTGATTATGTCATAGCTGCAGCTTCCGATGGAGAAATTTCTGTTTTCAAGAAGTTTCCTGGTGCAAAGTTTGCCAATTCAATTTACACTGTCTTGAAAGCCATTAACACTGCAATTGAGGGAGAAATTGTCGGTTTGATTCATCCACCTACTTATTTGAACAAAATCGTGGTTGCTACCACTTCTGGTATATTCATCTTCAATGTTCGTACTGGAAAGCTTCTTTTCAGATCTCCAGCTAGCCAATTCACAGAAGCGATTTCTTGTATTGAGGCTGCACCCGTCTTGGATGTCATTGCATTAGGAACTGCCACTGGTAGTGTCTATTTATACAATTTGAAAAAGGGCAAGGTTTTGGGACAGAAAATTGTCACAGCTGCTGAAGACGCTTCGGCCAAAGTTGTTTCGTTGTCTTTCAGAACCGATGGCTCTCCTCATTTAGTAGCGGGCTTGAATTCAGGAGACTTGTTCTTCTATGACTTGGCAAAGAAGGCTAGAGTCCATGTGTTAAGGCATGCTCATAAAGAAAGCCACGGAGGTATCTCCAACGCCAAATTCTTGAATGGACAGCCTATCGTAGTCAGTAATGGTGGTGACAACCATTTGAAGGAGTATGTATTTGACCCTACATTGTCGACTTCTAATTCGTCAATTGTCTCTCCTCCACGTCACTTGAGATCCAGAGGAGGACACTCTGCCCCACCCGTAACTATTGAGTTTCCTGACGAAGAAAAATCTCACTTCATCTATAGTGCATCAGGTGACAGATCATTTTGGTCCTTCTCGTTGAGAAAGGATGCCCAGGCTCAAGAAATGTCGCAGAGACCGCAGAAGCAAAAGAACGGGAAGAGACAAGCTGGTCAGGTTCAGTCCATGAAGGAAAAATTCAACGAAATTATCGCAATCTCATCGTCTCAGACTCGTGAGGGCGATTGGGAGAATATCTTGACAGCTCATAAGGATGAACCTTTTGCCAGAACTTGGGAATCAAAGAACAAGAGAGTGGGTAGGTTCAATTTAAACACTATCGACAATGGAATGGTCAAGTCTGTTTGCATTTCTCACTGTGGGAACTTCGGTTTGGTAGGTTCTGCTCAAGGGGGTATTGGCGTGTATAATTTGCAATCAGGATTGCTTCGCAAGAAGTACGTTTTGCACAAAAAGGCTGTGACTGGTTTATCTATCGATGGAATGAATAGGAAAATGGTCAGTTGTGGTTTGGATGGAATCATTGGCTTCTACGATTTTAGTCAGTCCAAGTACTTGGGAAAGTTGCAATTGGAAGCTCCTATTACCAGTATGGTTTATCACAAGTCTTCGGACTTAATTGCCTGTGCGTTGGACGACTTGAGTATTGTAATTATCGATGTCACTACTCAAAAGGTTGTCAGAGTCTTGATTGGGCACACTAACAGAATCACTAGTTTGGATTTCTCTCCAGATGGTAGATGGATTGTGTCCGTTGGTTTGGATGCAACAATGAGAACTTGGGATTTACCTACTGGTGGATGTATCGATGGTGTCAGATTACCTGTTGTTGCAACTGGTATCAAGTTTTCCCCAATTGGTGATGTGTTGGCCACCACCCATGTTTCTGGAAATGGGATTTCATTATGGACCAATCGTGCCCAGTTCAGACCCATTTCTACCAGACACGTCGAAGAGGAAGATTTTGCTACTATACTATTGCCAACAGCCTCTGGAGATGGTGGCTCATCCATGTTGGATGGTGCTCTAGAGGAAGATGCCGAAGAGGATGACGTTCTTGCGCAAACATACACCACTTTGGACCAAATAGACGAATCTCTCATCACCTTGTCCTTGGGAGCTAGAAGCAAATTCAGCAACTTGGTTCATGTTGATGTCATCAAACAAAGAAGCAAACCGAAGGAAGCTCCAAAGAAGCCAGAAAATGCTCCTTTCTTCTTGTCTTTGTCTGGACAAGCTGTTGGAGACCAAGCTTCTGTAGCTGAAGGAAAGTCAGGTCGATCTTCTGCAGACAATAATGATGATACAACCGAGAGTAGGTTACATAAATTGAAGTCCGACCAAGGAAACAATTTTGAGTCTAAGTTCACTGCATTATTAAGAGAAGGATCTAGTCATGGTGATTATTCAGAGTTCTTGAAATTCTTGATTGGTGCTTCTCCTTCTGTTGTCGACTTGGAAATCAGATCATTAAACTCATTCCCTCCTTTGAATGAGATGGCCAATTTTGTTGAAGCTCTTAACCAGGGTCTCAAGACTAACACGAATTTCGATTTATATCAAGCTTTTTTCTCCATGTATTTGAAGTGCCACGGTGATGTCATTCACAACAATGCAGTTGAGCAGAGATTGAACTCGGCCCTTGAGAAATGGCATGAATTGGATAGAGAAAAAGGAGAAAAGTTAGACGAGCTTGTTAAGTACTGTTCTGGAGTGATCAGTTTCTTGAGCACTGTTTAGGTATTATTGCACATTAAAGATATATATGTATTTATTTCGTATAATCATAGACATGAAAAATAGACCACGATCTAAGATGACTTTGCACTCTTTATAAACTCTACCGGGTCTGGGAAGCAACGGCTTGCAAATTTCAACAGTATCGTGACCATCGTCAAGAAACCCAATGCTCTGAATACCACAATACCAATAGGCACTCTTGATACTAATCTTATCATCAAAACAAAGCCGACGACGACTGTTAAGTAGGCTGTCAAATCTGAAAGTGACAGAATAAACGATATACCCATGGATTTGAAAAATGCACCAGCGTTGTCATTGAAGATATAGTGAAATACAACCCAAAGAAGGGGCATTAAGAAAGTAAAGAATATTACGAAAATAAATTTCATCCGTTTATTCTGCTCGGCTGTTGGAGGAGATTCAGGTAGAGGAAAAAGCTTGTTCAAGGCAACAATCATGGGATCACTTCTTTCTCTGATAGAATGCTCAGAGAAGTCTTGCAAATCGATCTTTTCGATCTCTATGTCAGTAAGCTGGTTCATTTTGACGGCGCTGTAACGGTATCGTTTTCTATGGGCTACCAGTTAATCTTGCATCTTCCTATGAGTTGCTAACAATTGTATTAGTTTTGTTTGGTCTCAGAAAGAAGGGTGTGATGTATGGATTTAGCACGACTACGATTTTGCATATAATTGAGTATCTTTCATATAAAACAACTCCATATACAACCATGCCATAAGTAAAGAGTGGCAGAGCTCTTACATCTAATTGCTATCTGGTGTTTCTCGACTTCTTCTCCCTGATAAATCCATTTCTACAGAGATTTGGTTTTCAAAACTGTTGAAGACAACTTCTTGCAATCACCGAATTCTCTTTGGCCGAGTACCAGAAAAATTCGGAACCAACTGCCAGTATAATAGTCGCGCGAAAAAATCAACTATATACACACCTATAATCTACATTTCTATCTGCCGTTTCTTACACTATTCTTTCCCTTTGAATACAAGAGAGGAAACCTATGTTCCACAAGCCATTGCTCCCGTTCACATAGTAGGGTCCCATGAACGTCGATATCATTGAGCCGTTCAACCGGATCCATTTTACAGGCTCTCCGCGTGTTTCAGCACTCCATTACTATCACAATCGACTATTTATGGGGTTCAGCAATGGAGATCTTCAAGTTTATTCCAGCTTAACTAGCCAGGACCAAAAGCCGCTATATCCAGCGGCAAAGACGTTGAAGACGCTCAAATCGTTCAACGACATTAAGTTCTTGTTCCACGACAATTCCCAGCTGCGTCTGCTTGAACTAGATCTGGCTTTTTCCAACTTGTCGCAAGACTCTTCTGCCATAGACAGCATCAAATGTATTCCCATATCTAATGACTCGAACAAAACAATATTGGTGATAACTTCAGCTGAATGCGTACGAGCTTATGAGTTAATCGGATCACATATCAATCTCGTCCAGGAGTTGGACGATACCAAGAGCTGTAGCGACTGCTTGTACGCTGAATATGACGAACATCGTCTCTTTCTCGTAGGCACCAAAAAGAAACTTTTTGCATTCAAGATTGTCAATAAGACAAGAAACATCCTCGTATTCCAGAAGGTGAAAGAAATATCTCTTAAGGATAGAGTTAAAACTATTGCTTTGATTCCAGGCTCTGAGTCCAAACTTTTGGTAAGTCTAGCAAGTGACTTCGTAGTTGTAGATATTGCGAGAGACTTCCTGATAATGGCTCTCGCGATAGACGACCCGACTTTGTACAATTTCAACCATTCTACTTCATTTAGCTACTTTGGACTATCATCTTCAGGTCCAGCAGCATGGACAATAAAATTGTCGGAAGACAAGTTGTTGCTTGTGAAAGATACGCAATGCGTAGAGTACACCATTTCCAGCCAACTGATAAGATCTTCTGCTATAAAGTTAACTGCAGTTCCCATATTTGTAGACTTCATTGAACCCATGTACATCTTGGTTGTCTACGGCAAGAAAATAGAAATAATGGATCATGTAAATGGTGATCGTGTCCAGATTTTCAACCACCAAATAAACTCCACTCTGATCTATGCTTGCCACGAAGATAGAACTGTCTTTCTCGGTTGTGGATCCGATATTCTTCAATTTAATGTCCTAGAATACAAGAAACAAATAGAACAGTATCTCAATATAAGTGGAAAGGGCTCATCATTGGGAAACATCAAGGATCCCTACAACGATCTCAGGATAATTGGCCTCGACAAAGCAATTTCTCTTGTCTCAAAATTAGATACCAAAAGTACTTTTTTTATCAACAATGAAGTGTCAAATGAGAAGAAGAAATACTTGGAATTGAGGGACTTGTACAAATCCAAGGCCGTTCTTCTTTTTGAATCATATTCCAAGTACCATGAATCTTTGGTCGACATTTGCTCCGATTGGATGATAGCTTATCCGGACGTATTGGAATTATTTCCCGACTTCTTGAACGGAGACTCCAAGATTCGAAGTGTACTTCTGAACGAAGCAGACGAAACAAAGAGTATACGATCTACACATAATGTTGTCAAACGCATATCAAAAGAAGATATTCAAACACTTAGGTTTGCAACAACAGCAGACTCAGGTACAGAAAATGAAGCTGACAGGCGTACTGTGTCTAGCAGAGCTACTAACCCACAAAAAAAACCCAATGGATTGCAGGGTTATGCAAAATCACAAAACATGAGGAAATTCAGTAAAGCAGTGAACAACCTTATCATATATTTAACTGATCAGAGAAGAATCCACATGAGTTTTCTAAACGGAGATAACATTCAGTGGAAAGGAATCGAAATTTCCCCTCTTGATATATATCCAAATTTGAGCGACGACGGCTTGAAGAAAAAATTGCATCTAGCAGCTACAACTATTGACACCTCCTTGTTTCTTTGCTACTTCCATACGAAGCCAATGTTGTTGGGCCCATTATTGAGACTTCCTAACAATCACTGTAATGCCAGTGTGGTCAACGAATGCCTAATGAGCAACATTCATAACCATGTTCAACAAAGAGAACTACAACAGCCCAACTTTATAAAAGAATTGCTTGACTTTTACTTCACAAGAGGCTTGCACAAGGATGCATTAGAAATGTTGTACAGGCTTTCGCATAATGATGAAGAAGAAGAGACGCACTCTAATGATGACGATAATGCTTTTGATGATTTTCTAAAGGGCCCCGACCTCACTATTCAATACTTGAAAAAAATGACAAACCAAGACTTGGATCTTGTGTTTCAATTTTCATATTGGGTTATAGTTGAAGAATCGGATTTCCACAAAAGTGTTGAGAAAATTCGGTTAATATTTATGAACGATTCTTACGAATGTGAGAACTACGACAACTTCAAGGTGTTGAACTATTTTACTCAGGTGCTTAAGAATGATATATTTGGAATAATATATTTGGAATGGCTAAACTTCGAAAGTGATTTGGTTGATCACTTATCCAGAAAGAAGACACTTGGGAAGTTCCACACAAAACTTTGTCTATTGTACTTGAAGCAATTAAAAGAAGTCAAAGATGAGTATGATTTCGAATCATTTACAAAGATCGAGTACTACGTCAAGTTGTACAATTTCCTTGGTACTACAAGCTTGTATGAGCCTTGGACTGTTTTGAAAAGCATTCCCACCACCGAAGATAAATTCTTGAAGTTCACAATTTTTATTTACAAAAGATTAGGAGAGCATGATAAATCAATTGACGTTCTTTTCAACCAGCTTAATGATTTGGATGCTGCAATGCAATATTGTTGTGATATCTATCAATTACCAAATAGTCAGAATATTGGACAACAATTATTGCATAAACTCTTGGAAGACTTGCTTATGAACTCCCATGAGAATGTTGAATCGATCGAGAAGCTTTTAACTCTACAAGGAGCGAAAATGTCTATCTTAAAAGTGATGTCGGCTTTGCCTAACTCATTTCCTTTGCATCGTCTTGAAAGGTTCCTTACTAGTCATATGCGAGGGTCCCTGGAAACCCTACATGATGCACGTATAGCTGCTCAGTTGTACAAAGTGGGAAGTATCAAGTTGCAGGATAAGATCTGGAAAATTCAGAGTCAGGAATACCCTATTACCTCCGGTAAACAGCTTTGTACCATCTGCAACAAGAGGTTGGGCTATAGTGTTTTTAGCGTAGGTAAAGATAACCAGATCGTACATTATGGATGTGCGCAACGAGCCTTGAAACCTTCACGTGGCTCGAGTCCATAAGGAAACTTTAGCATATTAGATATATGTATTTACCAACATATAGATTTAAATTAGGAAATCTTTAGTAATGACATTTTGCACCCATTCTATTTGCGCTTCCCCACAAAATCTGAGTCTTGCGCATATAATTCTTGTCTCAAATATTTTTGAGTGGTTTGCTGACACGTGACTCTCACCAAAAAAAAAGACAAAAAAACATGAATGAAAAAAATCAAATGTCAAACTGGAGAAGTGGTACCAGGGCCCAAATAGACTGTTCAGAATAGTGAAATCGCTGGTAGCAATTGCATCTGAAGCAGCACACCTCTCAATTGGGCTCGAGATTCTGAGCCTATCTAGAAGCGTCGGCTCCAAAGCACTGACCAATCTCGCGCAATATTGTACTTCTCTCCATTTCCAAGTACTTATTTCTTCCCACTATTCCTAGAATAGTAACACAAAAGAGACTTGCTACAGAAGGCATTCAATTGCTTAAAGCAACACACCCAACACTATAAACCAATGTCTGCTGATAAACAATCACTTCCTGCTAGTACTGGATCTAGTTCCGCTGCTGGTTCTGGTTCGGGCATTCGATTGCCATCCATTTCGTTTCTTCTGGGACCCTCCAGTAGCAGCAAACTTCCCCCAGCAGCCAACATGGGCATTTCCAACTTCTTGAACAAAGCCTCGGCTCCAGACTCGTTGTCTCAACTTCAACCGATGGCCAAACGTGTTAAGGTCGAAGAGCCAGAAACTCATGCTCAGCAGCAGCCATCAGATGATCAATTGCAAGGGCAATCCCAACCTCAGACGCATTCACAAGCTTTAGCGCAATCTTCGCAAAATCAGTATGGAACCTATTTACCCCCCGAGTACAACTCGCGCCACCCCCAACCAGCACACACTAAAACGTATAGAATAGTTGAGCAAGAACCAATTCAGACTCAGAAAGAGCAATTGCAGCAAACGCAAATCCAACCCCAATTTCAAGCCCATCAAAGTCAAGCTCAGGCGCAACCTCAGACTCAGTCAAAAGCTTCACAGACATCCTCTACTAATGCAACAAACGCACCAAGTCCTCCTGCTATACCTACAGAAACTCACAAACAGTATGCTGACCAAGACCCCCACCGTCATCACCATCATCATCATCACCATCATCACCATCCACATCATCATCACCACCGCCACCATTCGCACCCCCAATCAGGCTCAGAACAATCTGGAATACCTCACATACACTCAGGAAATCATATACATGTGCTTGCACCTGAACTGGTGAAACAGGAAGGGGTGGAGAAGCAAAACGATGATGCAGACATTGTCAAACCTGTACAGCACCTTGAGGACACTGAGAAAGAACGACACACAACTGCAGACATTCTCGAAGCAACAAAGAATGTTGAGTCCACCAAGTCATTGTTGCCTCCACAAAGAGCTGTCAGAGAGAAAGTGGAATTCAATACCGCTCCTCCCGTGTCCTTGAACGTGGAGCCTGTATTACAATTTATTAAGGAAAAGTTTCCACAGCGTCGCCACCTTGGCACGATCGTCTATAATCCCACGACTACGTGGTCCAACTTGCAGACTTCGCAACTCTATGGCTTAAAGCCAAGACATGCTGAGGAATTCGACATCTTGAAGGAACGATACGAATCAAAATCGAAAGAGGTGTATTTCCAGAAGAAGTATATTCCCTCACTCCCACCGTTGACCGCAGATTACATAAATAGCATAGTGGAAATCAAGATCCCCTTTCACTTCATTGATAAGTTTATCCACGAGTTCGAGTCGTCGGTAATAATAAAAAGAGAGCTATGGGGTGGCGCCAGTGGTGCCTACACCGATGATTCTGACATTCTCAGTATTTTGGCTCACAACGGATTCTTCCACGACAAGATGAACCTCATGCAGTGGAACCCGAACTGGACTAGGAGTGACATAATAAAACCATTGAACATTAACGTTAATGTTGACAGTAAAGCACCTCCATCTGAACAAGACAGCGACGAACATGCTGAGATCTACGGTGATTTGTCTGTAGAGTTGCTCTTGTTGCCCCCTCTTCCAGAATACCATGGCTTTTATGCCAATGGCATTAATTCTCGATCATGGACCTCGGCCAACAAACATAATGGACTATCCATTGCTGTGTACAATGTCAAATGGGAAAGCTTCGGCGCCCATTTGCGTAGCAGATTGATTTCGAAGAGGTCTGCTCTGGAATTGGCGCAGGACTCTAATGATAATGCAAAAGTTCTAAATGGGAAAAGAGGATGGAGCTTTGATTACGCATACTATAAGAAGTTGAAAAATAAGTTTGCTGCTCTAGACACTGAAGCAAAAAATAGTGCTGTCGAGACTAACGGTGGTACGGTTGTCGCAGCCAATCTGGTATCCTAGTTGGTACTACTAAGTTTTTATAATTTAGAAATGATAGTTGTAAAAATTGCATAGTTATAACATAGCTTGTTCAGGACCGTTAGAATAGATTTAAAATTGGTAGCAAATATTTTATTCAAAGCTAATTTTGTAGACTAAAATCTATAAGCTATATGAAATTACAAAATCAAGTCAAATTGTCTTATTCGCTTGGAGATATCTGCACATAATCAATATGATCTATCATTTTGCAGCCAGTCTTTTAGGTCAGTTGCCAAGGGTAAATCCTATCACAATTTGAGAAGAACCAGTTAATTGCTTCTAATCAATTCATCTAAGTCAACTAGTCGCTAGAACAAAGCAATGGATGTGATTTCATATAGTCATCTAGTGGTCCTATATCTGGAAGGTCATCTTATGGGAATATCAGCACTCAAGAAACAACGCATCAATTGTACCATTTGTGAATTGTGACCAACTCATCTAACCTAACATTGTCTGGACCGTCATATCTCTTTGAGCGAAGTTGTCAACTCCACCGCTGCCTCGTAATCTTTGAATTTATTGTTGCGGCGAAAATTTGGGGAACATGAACATAGAAGGAATCCCTTTTCGTTCTTAAGACCATATTCACAGTGGTTTCCTTATTGTTTTCGTAGATATTCTTCACAGTGTGTATCGAGTGTAATTCTTCTATTGCAAAGCATGAAGTTTTGTGAGGTTTGAAAAGTGACTGATTTTATTATATAACTTCATCACACAAACTACGTTTTGGAAAAAATCTACTGCTACGTTCAGCGTCCAGACCCTTTCAGCATACTCCACTTATAGACGTCAATTTAGAAATCACCACTACTTTCCTTGGGTCTTCCTATTTCGATCTGGGCAGTTTTCGAAGTATCTTTCATCCGAGCCCAAAATGTATAGAAACTATTGATGGCGGAGAATTATCCACACACTTGCAAGGGACTACCCCGCAAACCCCACAAAGAAATCTCGAATCGAAGAAATAGTCTCCCAATCCCATAATCAACGTTCCCATTAGAGAATCTCTCTGTACAAGCTTCCTACAGTTGCACAGTGAGAGATGACACCTAGGAGTTTTTCAAGAAGTGGTGCACAGCTTGAATAGATTTTTGACTATTTTTGCAATTTTATCGAAAAATCTAAGAATAGTGTAGAGGGAATTCTAGAATAGAGAGAATTCATGAAAGAGTGCCAAAAGTTTATTGCTACCGATGGATATGAGACTTACCTTTGCGAGGATCGGTTATTTCGAATTTTAATTGTAGAGAATAGGAATCACATTTGAAACTAATTCGGCGAGTATTGAGCGAAAAATTAAGGTGAAAATTAGATTCAAGCAATCTGAATGAAAAAGATGAATAAAATGCCTTCTCTAACTCGTGCATAACATAATACTAGTACCATTGTAGAAAGCAAAAGCCGACATATTGCCATGGTACCAATGTTACTATAACTATTTTGGGGTTCTGTTCTGTGGAGTATAGTGGTGACTCTTCGGTGAATCATTAATTTCTCGCAACAAATTTGAGCCGAGATCACCATAATGTCGATTTTTCACTTTTTATACACTTGACGATCTCCGTCCTTTCTTTTTCTATATAAGAACATAGGAAGCTACGACAACTGGCACTCCATCATGACCATCTGCTAGTATCGGAACACAAGACATCCATTTCTAAATCTATAATTCACCATGCCTCTCTTAAAGTACCAAGAGAACTCCTTATGTAAAAGAGTGAGTATTGAAAAACATGCTTCTTTATAAGCTAAAAGTATAATGAGAATGTACTAACGTCTCTTCCAGGGAATATCGGGTTCCCAGCTCACAGCACGAGAGTCGCTTGTACCCTTGTCACTTGTTGTGTCGCTCTTTTTTCTTTGGGGGTTTGCCTATGGAATGTTGGATACGTTGAATGCCCACTTCCAAACCGTTTTTGGAATATCCAGTACACAATCTACCGGACTTCAGGTTGCCTACTTCGGCGCCTATTTTGTCAACCCGCCTACTTTTGCATCATTTGTCGTTCGTCGCTATGGATACAGATACACTTTTATAGCTGGTCTTCTCATTCTCGGTGTTGGAAGCTTCATGTTCTGGCCATGCGCTAAGTTCGAAAGCTTTGGTGGCTTCTGTGGGGCCATGTTCATTGTAGGTGTAGGTCTTTCCACATTGGAAACTGCTGCTGACCCTTACACGACTATGTGTGGTCCTACAGACAAAACTGAGCTCAGAATCAACTTGGCTCAATCGTTTCAAGGCGCAGGTACTTTCGTTTCTCCTTTAATAGCATCGCACACCTTTTTCAACGGTGCAAATGCTTATTCGTTGACTAACGTTCAGTGGGTGTATCTCGCCGTTGGATCCTTTGTTTTTATCTTGAGTGTCGTTTTCTACGTTGCAGACATTCCAGAAATCACGGATGAGGACATGCACCAGTTGACCGAAGAGGCTAATGGCGTTTATGAAGACAAAAAGCTGTTTTGGAAACAGTGGCCATTATTCTGGGCAGTTTTTGCACAGTTTTGCTATGTTGGAGCACAAGTCTCGCTTGCTTCATTCTTCATCAATTATGCCCACTTCAATGCTGGAATCGCTAAGACCACGGCTTCCAACTTGCTTTCTGTCGCCCAAGCCATCTACTGTGGTGTCAGATTCATTGCCTCGTTCATGCTTCATTTGGGTTGTAAACCTCAGTATATGTATAGTACTTTCATTTCTGGATGCATCTTATTCGCAGCACTTGCTGCTGGTTTACATGGCAAAGCTGGTCTTGCCTGTTATATCATTGTTTTTGCATTTGAATCGTGTTGTTTTGCCATGATCTTTGGGATGGGTATGAGAGGCTTGGGTAGACACTCTAAGAGGGGTGGTGCTGTATTGGTAATGGGTATCTCTGGGGGTATGTGTTGGCCATCATTGACTGGCGTAGTAGCAGATAACGTCTCCTACCGTGTTTCTGCTGTGATTCCTATGTGTGGCTATATATTAGCAAGCACCTACGCTGTCTACGTTGTGATTGCTTACAGAAAATTAGACAATAAGGTAGCCGTTTCCAGCAGTGGAGAATCGGACCTCGATGACAAAGAAGTCGTAGAAACTATCGAAGAAATCCATGTCGCAAAGGCTTAAAAGATTTATCTAGTAGTGCATTCTATATACCTCAATTGACGAATAATGCTTGATAGACGGGCAGAGAATGTTTGGTCGCTCGTAGATGAGAAGGAACTTTGGAGAAAGGAGATTGTTTTTTTATTGGTTATCTCGTACTTTTCTGTTGTAGAATACTCTACAGTCAAATCTAGCTCCTTATCGGTCAAACAGTGACCACATTATTTGAAGTTACAACATACGGCTCTACTGTCATGTGTTCACCAGAAGAACACTGAGAACTAGACAAATAATTTTCTTCGAATTTACTGATACTAACAATCGGTTAATATTAGTCCAAACGAAGAAGCGATCGTGTTATCAGCCAAATGATGTTCAATCACTTTTCGCAGCCATTTCAGGCTGCCAGCCGCATGTATTGTCAAAAATGGATTGCGTCCGGAATGAAAGACCCTGAAAAAAGAAGTAAAATGAAAAAATGAAAGGGTCACACATTTCTATTTTGTACTTACAGAGGCTACTGTTCCAGTATACATTCAACAACCTAGATTGTTTTGCCATTACTGAGAATACGTTGGTAAGGTCGTCGTAGGCGGAGAAAATCCCAAGGCACAGTCATCACGTGCCGTGAAAAACTGAGTCCTTTGCTGTAGTCCTTTGATCCAGGCAGAAAGCAGAAGCAGAAGCATCTATAGGAAAGCTTGGGACAGAGGCGAATGCGTAAATAGGAAGTCCTAGAAAGGAACTACTGAGTCGGCGATTAGATGAACAGTACTGAAATGTGATTTTTCTTGATTCTGGTGGTGTGATCGCACTTTAGAAGTAGGTGTTGTGTGTGGAGCATACCTTTCCCCAGGAAGTAACACTATAGCGGCATGGGTTCAGAACCACAATCTTTCAATTTTTGCTTAGGAAGAATTTCTATCTCTCTTCCACAATATAAGCCTATCAGTTGATACTGCAGAAACGTGAAAGGTTCATGTAAGAGTCTTCGGCAGCTGTGTACAGTCTACGTGATATCTGGAACAAAGCCGAAATGAATACTACTTAGAAGCATCTTGTTCCGTGCGATCCTTCAATTATGCTGTTTTTGTGCCTGCACACAGAGCGCCCAGATTGGGAGACCAATATTGTATGAGTATTGGAGAGTGACATTTCTTTTTGAGCTTGACCAGATGTTTGTATTATTTCTTCTTCCCAGAGCTTCGGCTGTCGATTTCTCGCCTGTTGTCTTCATAGTTCCCTTTAAAAGGCACCTGGTGACCTAAGCCTTTATTGTTCAACTACTGCTGAGGCTAGTCTGGCTTTTTTTTGTTTTGTTCCAGCCCACTTGAAGTTTTTGTTTCCTAAAAGTCACATTTTCAGATTTCTTCCAATAGAGCTAAGCAGTAGCTATTGTCTAAGTAACACCACAAAATAGGCCGAGGATCAAGTATAGCGATTTCGCAACCTTGAGTCAAGATACTATCCAAAGTTGGTTTATTATAGTGGTATTTCACATAGAAGTATCGTATCAGATTATAGGTATCCTTTCAGCTTGTATTACCTATCATTCTAACGTATCTTTTGAAATCATATCAGATTTCTTCAGTTATCTCTGTCATCTATAGATCAGAGAAACCCGTCATAATCACACTAGCATCTAGAGTTCGGTCTTATCCATTCCACCAACTCTCTAGATATGGTGGTGATTCACAATTTGTATACCTGCAAAGAACCATCTTCATCCACAACAACCCAGCACGGTCACATTCCTATATTACGTAACGCCGTGTCGCTGTCAGATATAAGAAACAGAGCGAAAAAGAAGTCCTCGCCGTTGACTAAAGAAATCATCAACTCAAAGCTGTCAAAGAAGGTTGGTTTCTTCAAAAAGATCTCTATTGAGTGGAACCTACTTTTGTTCAAACTCAGATCGATTCTGGAAGAAGTGTTCAACACTGACGAGCTTGTTGACGATCTCTTTATAGACTCAGAAAACGACGACACGTTAGATAGACTCATTAAGTCCAACAAGGGATACAATTCAGCTAGTGAGGCTTTCCTTGAAGGATATAAAAAGTACAAGAGCTTGGACCGCATGGCCGCTAACCACTCGAAGAACGAAGAAGTAAAGTCTTCCACAACCTTTGTATCCGAAAGCAACCACAACAAGATGAGTTGTACGTTGCAAGACTTCATACAGCAAAGTGCAGGCAACAGTAATGCCAACCTGGATAGGAACTCTAGAAGTCCACATACAGATATTCCATTAGAACTACTTGTAGATAGCGGAAGAGAAGAGGGCGTGGATGATGAATCAGAAGAAGAGGGTGAAGGATATCTTAACGGAATCAGCTTCCGAGATCTTGACCTCTACAAGTTGAAGCAGGAGTTTGAAACCCACGCAAAGAATGAATCGCCTGCTATGGACAGCGGTTCTTCACGTTCAACTTTGCATATGAATCTTCAAATAGAAAATATAGGTAATTCCCTTTGGGAATACCGCCGTTCCAAGTGGCTTGCAAATGACGATCCCCAAAAGGTGGAAAAGCGTTTTCGCAAGCTGTCCATCAGCCACATACCCCGTGACTTATATGTCAAGATCTACAACAACTTGGTAGATAAGGGTCGTCTTCTCAAGAACGATAAACGCATTAATCTCGAGGACTTGGTTAAAATTATCAACGCCGGTTGGATTGCGGAGGAGAAATGGGAGAGGGCAGCAAGAGGCTTGCCATGAGTCTCTTGCGAAGATAGCTGCTCTTACAAATTGGCTAGCATATCGTCATCTTAACGTTTTAATGTCTTAAGTTCTGCTAAATTTCGTATAATAGCAACAATATAATTAATACATACGATAGTAATAACTTCATATTTGTAGTATATAGTATTTACATTTTGAAAATCATTATTCAATTCTATCAATAACAAATAGTTCTTCGATATCGAGAATATTTGAAAGTGTTGATTGTATCATATGAATGAAATCTAGTGTACATTTGTGAGTCTTTATGTGCTATTGGTGGTTCTTCACCAACTTCAACGTCTGTTCTAGAATACGTAAGTCCTGGTCAATCAACTCTGATCGTGATTGGAGCACATCCACTAGAGCATTCGTACGGATATTGTGATTTTGTGTGTGATTGCCAGCAGTTTGATGATGCGGGTGATGCTTAACTTGGAGAAGACTATTGCAGTCATCTATAAGAATTTGAAGCCGCCTCTTGGACTGCATCAACTGGTCAAAACTGGAAGCAATTCCAAGGTTCAACTGCTTATCGATCTCGTCATTGAGCTGATGGATCGTGGTGATTTTATCTATCAAAGTTGAGGTGTTGGGTCCATTTGTTGAATTGGACTTAATGAGGGAATAGAAAGTATTGGATAGCTGTTTCGAATAAGCTGCCGATTGTCGCAATTGTGCAATTTGGTTGTTTTTTGCCAGCTGAATAAGTTCAGTATATGAAGTCATCGAAATCGACCCTTGTAAGAATTATGATTAATTGTCCTACAGTTACAAGCTAAGTTGGGGTTACATGGGGTTGATTCGCATATATTGTCACGTGAGATTCTCGAATTTATCCGTTAACTATGGAGTAGATAAAGATCTCACCTTACACTATTAAGTACAAATCCAAGCTATACAGCACAGGAAATTGTGCCGTACCATTACACCGTAATACTATACTATTCCAAACATCCCATCCCATTATTCTCTATTCCAAACGTTCAATTCGATTTCAATTCTTATATTAGCACTCAGCAATTCTGGTGAAATTCCACTAATTAAAGTTAACGGTTCCACAATGCCTACCGAACACCTTTCCCAAGATTCACTCTTCGCATGTCCTCCTACATCTCCTCCACTGCTGAATACCTCGATTCTTCAATTGATAAGATCATTACAGTCCGAGTCAATCGGCTCCAACTACGCTTCGTTGCTTGACCAGACTTACCATCTCATACGGCACCCCGGATTTTCGCAAAGCCAGCTTCTCCGGCTCTGGCATCTACGTTTAGTTCTCCATATTTTCAACAATAGGCTCAACTACGCTAAGAAGGAAGCCATCAACTTGAACAACGCCTTGTTTTTGTATGAGAACAACAACGTTGTCCCTCCCAATTCCGCTAGTGTAGCGACGTCCGATTCAGGCTCTACTACTGCTTCAGCTACTACCAATATTAGCCGGTCCTCATCCTTGTCTTCGAATTTGAACACAAACAACTTAGCCCCAATCTACCCATTGCCCAAAAACAACTGGGCCCTCATAGACTACGATCTCTTGATCTTACTTTTGCGCTTGAAATCATTGCCTAATTTGAACTTGATTAATGAGATATACAAACTCAACTACCAGTTGCGACTCAAAAGCTCCAGCGAGTTGAAACACAAGCTTATCAACCTCAGCTACGACGTCATAGCTGTCCTCGTGATAACGAAAAACTATTTGTCACTACTCAACTACTTGATCAACTTGCACCAGGAATTGAAGCTCTTACCTCACCCAGACGAACACTACCAGAAATACTTGCTGAACGTAACACTATTAATCATAATTGTGGAAACTTTGGTGCTCGACCTTCGTCGAAAGTCTATTCCCGACACAAACGTAGAGGAACTTGTAATCTCAAAATACATAGATAGCTACGAAAGTGAAGTCCAGCCCTTCACCAAAAATTCCTTGCTTCACTCCATGCAAACCCTTCAGCCAACGATCCCATCACTAGCTTCTGAAATTACTGAAACACCCTCAGCCACCGTATATGCAAAGCAAGATATCATGTTAGGCGACCTCGTGAACTTGGTCATCGATGGATCTGTTACAACCCGTATCATCTGTTCTACCTTAGGCTTGTGGGACTTGTGTAACATCTTTCCTCATTTCAAACTTGAATCCAGTGAAGACGGAAAGCCACAATTTCTCAGCAGTAAAGAAAAAAGTGACCTCTCGGAGGAGCAACTCCAAGAATTTGACAACGATCAACTACTCGACTTAGCCTATGCGGACTTGAATATCCATTGGTGCAAATACATATATAAGGTATACGGCTTAGAATAGTGATTGCAAAATAGGTTCAGATTTTTATAGGGCAAGATATCACCACTAGAGTTATCAATTTCTTCTATTTGAATTATTTGAATGTATTTTTTTCTACACTCGCAAGACATGTGTTTAGCATGGAAGTATATGTATATATTCATGAATTTAAAAGTGCTATAATCTGTGTCAATTTAGCCCTTGTTGCAGCCTATTACTCGTGCTGTGTGAAAGAGACAGTCCCACCTTACTGATCTGCCATTTTACTTAGGGCTCAGCCCTCAACCGTTTACAATTATCACGTGCCCATTTCTCAAATAAACGACTGCACATACGATATCAACTTTGCACCTTACTATTCGTGCACGTGACGAGATTCCCTTGCCAGAAGCCCTTCACAAAACCAACTATGGAGATACTCTCACTATGGGAGTGCGAGAGTGCTACTGTGTGAGGGAAAATTTTTTTTCAGCTACTACTTTTCAAGAGTCCTCAAACTTCCTTTTATTTCTAGTGTTTGTATACCTTTACTAATAGCAATCATCCAAAATGGCTTTACAAGACGTTGTTACTCGTGAATACACCATCAACTTGCACAAGAGAGTATGTAAAGAAAACTGGGGAAAGAAAGACGTTTAAAAGGGGATTTACGAAGACTGAAAAATTCCAAAATTATACTCCAAAATTCAGGCAAAGACTCGAAGTCGATCAGAAGAACGTACTATCACCAAAATGAATACAATATAAAATGACAATATTCAATATGAAGAATCAAAGTGCCAGAGAAGAAGAATAAAAAAGCCAGACAATTTAAACTATGTTCAATCGTCTTTGTCCATTCTGTACTGTAATGTGGAAATAGCAATGTTTTAAAAATTCCAGCAGTAGTGTACTATGAAGTCTCAGAACAGCATGTTGTTATCTGACTTGTCATTCCATACATATGTATTGTAACCATCATTCGTTTGAAAAATTAGCCCAGAGAAGTATTGCCCCAATGTCAAGCTTATTATCAAATAGAATAAGTCTCTGATCCCCGTCTACGTCCAGCACATTATTTTCGAATTTTATACTAACCTATTTAGTTGCACGGTGTTCACTTCAAGAAGAGAGCTCCAAAGGCTGTCAAGGAAATCAAGAAGTTCGCTACTTTGCACATGGGTACCACCGATGTTAGATTAGATCCAAAGTTGAACGTCCAATTGTGGAAGAGAGGTGTTCAAGGTGTTGAAAACAGATTGAGATTGAGAATCTCTAGAAAGAGAAACGACGAAGAAGACGCCAAGGAAAAGTTGTTCGCTTTCGTTGAACCAGTCATTGTTCCAACCACCAAGGGTTTGCAAACTGTTGTTGTTGATGAAGACGAAGCTTAAATTGAACTTCAAGTTAAGTAGTTTTTCATAAATAAGAAGTTTGTATAATAAATTCATAATCATTGTATTAGAAGAGAGAATGTAGACCGAGTTTCTATGAATAGAACGCAGTAGCACTGCATTAGACAGAGATGCTGATGGATAAGAGAGCCATTAGATATGTTTTCTCTGTGCATATGACAGTTAATGTAGATCTATTATATCAATATTCTCAATCTACATTTGAAGATCGTCTACTAACCTACAAGTCTACATATCTTTGCTTTGATTATCGCCATATATTACACATTGATTGTTGAGAATGACAGCATTCTTCTGCAAAAGTTAGTATAACTTCCATGTTAAATCATATGGTTCTCTAGTCTCGTGTTGTGAATATCAGTGTAACTATGACAAAAATACCAGATCATTGCAATAAAGCCATGGATTACCAAAACGGTAAAGACTTCAAGTAAGAGCTCTATTTTGGTATGAAAAGGAAAAAAGTATCATCATTAAAACTCGCAGACAGTAGAAATCCATTTCTTCATGAAACTCCTCGGAATCTACATACCAATTAATGTCAGTATTACTTCTGTTGGGATGGTCTTCGAGAGAACTGACTTCGATATTGTAGTTATTCTTTGGTACAGAAATTGTAGTAGTAAATTTTTCTTTGACTGTACACGACTCTAAACTCATTTTGGAGCCGGGTAACTTTTGCAGCATATAGGAAAGGGCGAGTTGCAATTAAGGACCTAGTAGTTGAAGTTGTGTTTGAGAATCTTAAAGGAAGCCAAATCTGTTCAAATTTTCAAATTAAACTAGAACTGTTTGGATTTGTACTTCTCTTAGCAGATAATTTGACTTCCATGGGAAATTTTCAGTTTCCTCATAAGTTCTCGCCATCATATATAGCATTAGGTCGTTTATAGAAGTTTCAGATCGAAAGATAAATTAACCAATTGTATCCATTTCTTACTTATAAGCTCTACTCTTCTATGGACAATCCTTCTACTTTGGACACAATACCATCGGAATAATCCAAGTTGGTTTTGAACCATTCCCTTAGCTTAGAACCATCTCTTTCAATCCATTGCACTTTCACATCAATTCGTTCTAGCGCCAGTCGAACGGTTTTCTTAAAAACTTCGCCCTTATCAACAAAAAAACTCTCAATTTCATCTTTTTGATTCCTTGTAGCTAATCTTAATAAACATGTGTTGACGAATTTTAAATGTGTTTCTGAGCCATTTCCAAGCTTTTCAGCAATCGATTCCCAATCATTCTGTAAAAATCTCCAAAGAACTTCGACACCTGTAGAATGATTTTTCAAAGCAGATATTGCTAACAATACTTCCTGCTCATTTAGCAGAACTAAAACAAATTGCAAGAAGTTCTGCAAAATGACAGGGCTTGGAAATCGACCTAATGAAACCAACGCATCATCTGCAATGTCGTCATCATCTGCCTCCTCGTAGATCTCCATCAATCTTTCATACTCTGCTTGCCCTCCGTATTTAGCAATACACTTGAAAATGACACCTCTTTGGTCTGCATTAACTGTGTTTCTGTCGTGTGTAAACGAAGCAAACCTTTCTCTACAGTATTTGATAACAAGTGGATCGCCATTACTATAGCCAGCAGAAAAAATTGTTTTTTTGAGATAATTCAATTCGTAAGAATCATTTTCGCTGATTTTAAGACTGTCCTGAATATGTTTCCCGATTAGAATTCTCATAAATTGATTAATGTCTTCAAAAATATTGCCATTATCAAAAATGAATACATCCTGAATATCAAATAAGTCATTAATTGCTTCATCCCAAACGTATGCATCTTTTTCGCAGCTCCATTGCTTAAGTAGCTCAAAAAAGCAAATAGTCAGTACATAACCTGATTGCGCCAACTTTGCACAATCGGCAAGTAATCCTATTCTGTCCTCGGCTGATAGCTTTCCTTGTACGCCAGCTAAACCTAGCTTGGCCCACCTCTCCTCACTGTACGCAGTTCGATAGAAACCAACTTGGTCACTATTAACTTTAAAAAAGTCGTCCTCAAGCTCTAATTCAATTATCTCTTCCTTTGATTTGAGTAAAATTTGATAGCTTGGTTCTTTTGTAGTTCTAATATTTATAAAGATTGGAAATAAATATTCATCATATTCGACAGTCAGATTAGATATGAACCTTCTTTGGGAAATCTTTAGCCTGTTATTGTCCAACTCCTCAACATTGACCTTTGGAAAGCCAGCTTGTTTTATCCATACGTCCATTGCAGATCCAACATCTATTCCGCTAACGTCGTATAAGCAAGACCACAAATCGTGTGCGGCAGTAGACTTCCAACTGAATGTGGCCAAATATTTTACAACGCCTTCCATAAAAATGTCCACTCCAAGCCATTTTACAACCATCACTATCAATGAACAGCCTTTGGCGTATGAAATATTATCATACCCCTGCTTGATATCCTCCAATGACGCGATTGGCATCTCTACTGAATGCGTAGTACTGAGAGCATCTGCCGTTAATGAATTTTGCAAGTCATAAATGAGATACTTTTGAAACGGCTTCCATTCGGGATAAAGGATATCAATAGCATACCAAGACATCCAATCGGCAAATCCTTCCTTGAGCCAAAGGCTATTCCAGAATTTCAATGTCACAAGATTTCCAAACCATTGATGCGAAATTTCATGGAAAATAGTTGCAGCAACCTCGTACTTGTTGTTGGTAGAGGTAGTATCATTGTCTACCAAAATAGCTTCCTCTTTAAAGAAAATCACGCCAAAATTTTCCATGCCTAGATTGGGAAAATCTGGAATGGCGACTAAGTCCAATTTTGTTAGTGGAAAGTTGATTTTGAAAAGCTTTTCATAAAATCCTAGGGCAACTTCAGCAAGTTCAAGTGCATATTTTGCCTTGTCGATTTTTCCGGGCTCCGACCATACTTTTATTGGGATCCTCAGCAATTTTGATTCTACATAACCCAATTGTCCGATTAGTAAGCCCACCAAATACGTTGATATTGGTGGCGAGGGTTTAAAAAAAACTTGTTTATAGCCATTTTCAAGTGCAATTTCCTTTTCTACTTCCATATTAGACAAAGCGGTCAATTCATTTTTAACTATCAAGATGATCTCGAACTCAGCTCGCATGTCAGGCTGATCAAAACATGGGAAGACTGTTCGGCAATCAATTGGTTCAAAATTCGTAGCTGCCACATATCGAGTTTTCTTTTCGTTTTCCTCCAAAACTGTGTAGGAAGACTGAAATAAGCCAGTAAGGTGATCGTTAAACTTACCAGCAAACTCAATATATAATTCAACTATTTCATTCTTTGTGAACTTTGAATCGAACCTTAAAAACTCCCTATCGACAGACCAATCAATTGGCTTATTTCCAAGTCTTGCCCCTTGGACTTCTAGGTTGCTGCTATTAAGAATAATGAAATCGCAATCCTCATAAATGAATATGTTAATTAGTACAGAGCCGCCGAAAATTTGCTTCTCGACATCTACCTTGAGCTGAAGCTTATAAGAGCTGGGACGCACATGTTCTGGTAGTTGCAAATCGCTTGCCGTAGCTGGTTCGGTCATTAAAATATACTTTTAATCAATGCGTGAAACAGAAAATAAAGATCCAGAAATCGTCCCTTTTATAGGATAGACCTATGTAATAGTGGCGCCGCAATTGAAATCTGTTATCATTCCCATATTTTGGCTTCGATTGCAGCTCCTAATCTTCGAAGGAATACAACCAATCAGTTTACATTTGAGGCGTGTGCTTGTACCATGTCGATATTGAGCCATACTAAGAGGACTGAAACATGCTCCTTAAATGCACAAGTCGTTTTAAGCACGACTTTCACAAGCAAATTCATCAATTAATAGTAACAATTTCTTCCTTGTACGTGCTTCGTCGTCTTGTGGTTAACAGAGCCGTGTCTTGCAGTGGCATTGACGGCAGGATATTGCGCTTCCACAATTTCATACAATGCAATTTCGTACACTGTGCACAACTCTGAACCCAGAGGCTAATTCTGTATGTAAAGGCAAGCTGGTGAAGATACGAACATAGTATGCTCAAGTGGTGTAGTAAAGACGCAGTTGGATTTTAGATTAGAATTTGTGGCTTGTTTGGTTTCTTATAGGATTCTTATGGCTCCTGTACAAAGGAAGTATTGAAAGAGTTTTCGCAGCCGACTAGAGCCTTGAAGGATTGCTTACTTTTGGTAATAAAGAGCTCATTATATCAAAACTCAACTCCAGTAAAGTCAAACTAAGTATTTTCAACATTGTAAACATTCTCGGCATTGCATGGGCATCTAAAATTTTGCGCACAGTTTTGCAAATGCAAAGTCTCTTAGAATGCTTTCTTCGCTCCTGTGCTCAAAGACTCCCCCACATTTTTTTCGCACAAGCTTCCGAGGATTGAAAAATTCCACACACTCCAGATTTCGAAAATGATCATATCAGTTCAAAGCTCTCCATTCTGAGCTCTTTTGTAGTTTTCTTTCTTTCGTGTACTTTGATTTCTAAAGCTTCCAGTCTTTTCCATGCCGTCTGTCGTTTCGCTGGTAGAAAAGCTTCCGCAAGCTTCGGTCACGGTCGTGGCCGACGTGTCTATAGTTAATGATCCAGAGTTGATGAGATATGATACCTTAGAGTTATCGCTCGACTTGTTCAACAAACTCTTTCCCGAGTCGATTGAAGAACAGAATCTCACCAACAACAACGACATCAATAATATTAACGGCAACAAAAGTGACAGCGATAAGTTCGTGTTGATTAAATTCTTGGGTGCACCAGATTACTTCGTCTCGTTCAAGATCTACAAGATCTCGGAAGTCAGTCACAAGCTGTCTAACTTGGTGAAGTTCATTAACAACTCCAACTTGACAAAATTCTCCAACGACAAGCTCACATTGAACAGTGTCGTTATCCAGTCTATAGATATCCGTGATGTTCCCAGTTTGAGTTCAGTCTTTGTATCTGTACCCCACGAAATCTACGACCTTTTATCCAACAAGTCGCAGTCAAGTATCAAGTCGCAGTTCTTGAATCAGTTCTTGCAAAGTAGTGGCAACGTAGTTAACGACAGCGACTACATCCGCTTAATAAACGGCAGAATAAAGCTCTGTGAACCTGTGTCTCAAGGTCTTTTGGACAGTAATACAACTATCATTTTGATTAACCAGAAAGAAGAAGACTTCGAAGATGGAGAACCTCTTGATGAAATCGATCTCGACTATGAGCTTGATGATGAAGACTTTTTTGACCAAGTAGAGGACAACTTAGACTTGTCGACGTACTTACAATCCAGATTGAAGTTTAACAAAATTGCCCCTGCAACTAGTTCTCCAAAATTCCATGTCAGACCTTTGCCTGAAAAGCTCTCTGTGGACAGTCTTCCTCAACAATGGGTTAAGGAAGATTCAGAGTTATATCTATTCATCAACTCGTCTGACTTTATAAGGTTAGGTTTCCCTGTCTTCAATGGAGACTTGATCAAGTTGAAGTATGGCTCGGACAATTTTATCATTGTTCGTATCTTTACCTTCACAGAACCAAATTTGACTTTCAGACAGGGAATTGTCTATGTATCGCCTATATTGTTGATCAATTTGGATCTAATTGAAACATCCACTGTCACTTTTGAAGCAGTACATGTCCAGGAAGGATCTATATCAAGTGTTATTCCCATCGCAGACTCCGTCACCATATCTAGAATCAGTTCACAAATTACTATGGACAAGACGTTCCAACGTACTTTCTTCTCAAGTTTGAAATCAACTCTCAGTGACCAGCTTAAATGCGTTAAGCAAGGAGATTTCTTCCCGGTCGTCATAGATTCTGTAATGTCCAAAACGATCTTTGACTATGAAGATGACGACATTGAGAATAGCAATGACAACAACGAAGATGGAGAGGGCCTTGATGTTATTCCTATAGGGGACCCAGATGCAGTGGCCTGGTTTAAGATTGTTGAAGTCAAGGGAAGGAGCGATATTGGCTCTGATCAGTTTATTATAGATCCAAACAAAACTCTCTTGGTTTCTTCTGGTGTTGAATTTGTCAAATTACCCAAAAACGAATTCTATCAGTGGTATAACTATATCAACTTGCCACCATTGTTCAATTTTATCGAAAAACCAGAATTTAAGTATGCTAAGGAGTTCAAAAAGGTATTGACTACATGTATGTCATCTAAGATAGCATTGAAAACGACGGTGTTGTTGAATTCGTTGAGTAGAGGAATTGGGAAGACTACGTTGGTGAGAAATGTGGCTGTAGAATTAGGATTGAATTTAATTGAGTTAGATTGTTTCGAATTGTTGAATCCCGGCCAGGAATTGAAGACCATTGGATTGTTGAGCGGAAAGATCGACAAGCTCATTTCCAACGCACCAGCAAATTCTAGTGCTTTCCATGTGATTTACTTAAAGCATATTGAGAGTTTGTGTCCTCTGGCAGATGAAAACGACCAGAACTCCAGCATCTTTACGTCATTGGCTTTGAAGATTATCCAGACTTTGAATGGATACTTGAGTAACTACCCGAACTTGGCTATTGTCATGAGTTGTAATGACTATGAAAAATTGAACGGAGACCTAAAGACTATGATCAAATTCACCATTGATTTCTCGGTGCCTAACGAAACAGAACGATTGGAAATCTTCAAGTTCCTTATTCACAATGAAAGGAAGAACGTACTTGGAATCCACCACGAAATGGACGATATCAGCTCGTTTCCATTTGTTATAAGAAAGGATATAAATTTCAAGACTTTGGCACTACAGTCTGCTGGTTTGACTCCAAGAGACTTGATTTCCATTATCAAAAAGTCAAAAAAGCTAGCTCTAATGAGATTAACCAAGCTCTCTAAAGAGATCGGTATTCCAATTAACAAGTTGATCAGAATTGGTAACGGTGGCTTGATTAACTGGTTACCGGAAGATTTTAACCTGGCTATCAATGAGGCTCGTAACCAGTTCAGTGACTCTATAGGTGCACCAAGAATTCCCAATGTGAAGTGGGAAGATATTGGAGGTTTGGACTTGGTCAAGGATGAAATCTTGGATACGATTGATATGCCGTTGAAGCATCCTGAATTATTCAACAATGGTTTGAAGAAGAGAAGTGGTATCTTATTTTATGGCCCTCCGGGTACTGGTAAGACATTGTTGGCAAAAGCTATTGCTACCAATTTCTCTTTGAACTTCTTTTCTGTCAAGGGTCCTGAGTTGTTGAACATGTACATCGGTGAGTCTGAAGCCAATGTGAGAAGAGTTTTTCAAAGAGCCAGAGATGCTAAACCCTGTGTTATCTTTTTCGACGAGTTGGATTCTGTTGCTCCCAAGAGAGGTAATCAAGGTGACTCAGGTGGTGTAATGGATAGAATTGTTTCTCAGTTGTTGGCTGAATTGGACGGTATGAGTAGTGAAGGGGGTGATGGCGTTTTTGTGGTTGGAGCTACTAACAGGCCAGATTTGTTAGACGAAGCCCTTTTGAGACCAGGAAGGTTTGACAAGATGTTGTATCTTGGTATTTCAGATACGAATGAAAAACAGACAAAGATTTTGGAAGCTTTGACGAGAAAGTTTAAATTGCACGATAATGTCAATTTGGAAAAGATCGCTGAAAACTGTTCGTTCACCTTTACTGGTGCTGACTTCTATGCTTTGTGTTCTGACTCGATGTTGAATGCCATGACCAGAGTAGCAAATGAGGTGGATGTCAAGATCAAGGCGTATAACGACAACTTAGCTAGTCAGGGTAAGGGAGAAATATCACCCAGATGGTGGTTTGACAATGCTGCTACAGAAGCTGACACTAATGTATTGGTGCAAATGGAAGATTTTGAAAAGGCCCAACGTGAGTTGAATCCTTCGGTCAGCGCCGAAGAGTTACAGCACTACTTGAGAGTCAGAGAGAACTTTGAAGGAGGCAAGGATAAGGCGAAACAGCAGCCTCAAGAACTGCAACAGCCTTTGCTGGAACAGAATCTTATTAATGGGTTTGCTGAAAATGGGTTCACCATTGATTTCTCGAACCCAAAGGCTGAGGCACCAAACGGAGCTACTAATGGACATTAAAATAGCATTGATTGTATTTATTGAGCATTATATTCAAAATAAAATAAAAGCACGTAAATGAGTTCGGAGATTGAATATTGTTCTTCAATATATCGTAGTACAGGCTCAAAATTTGTTTGAGTACCTACTACAATTACAACATTAAGAACTTATGTATTATCTATCTACTATGCACTTTATGCTTTAAACTATGTTACAGGAAGAGGTCATTAACTATGTACGCTGAGAACCGGTCTCTATTTTTCGTTTTTGAACATATAACTATTGTCGAGCACATCTTTGGCCTGGTTGATCTTCTGGCTCATGTATTGGCTTCCATTTTTGTCCGGATGGTTGAGAATCATCAACTTTCTGTATCTGTCTCTGAGGAGCTTCTTATTAAAATTGACGATTTCGTCACCTTCTATACCTAAAATCAACAATGCTTCCAGCTCCGTCATTGGCTCGCTGAACGGTGCATTAGGATAGTGGTTGCGGAGAAACCGAATATGGCTGAAATTCGGGTCAGACTTGTCGAGTCTGGAGTCGCCCAGATCGTCTACAAGATTGATGTTGTTCAAGGACGCTATCATTTGCGGTGTGAGGAAGAGGAACTTCCGGTACGCCGAAATAGTGGACTTTGCCGTAAGTGCAAGCACCGTGGCACCGATTCCCACTATTATGGGAAGAACCATATGAACAGGATACGAAGTGTGACTGGGGCTAGAAAAGTGGAATGGGCCAGTGGCAGAAACGGTGAAATGAACTCTGATATTAGGCCATGTGATTGACTGCACGTGCGTTTATCGACTGACTTTCATCATGTGCTTCGATTGCCCAATTTTCTCGCGTTGAGTGCGATTCTCCCCTCTTTTTGTTTTGGGCAGAAAAAAAGTCCGAAAAGCCTAGACGAGAAAGGTCCGAAAAAGAGGGGCCATCTAGACTCCACGGTGGAGCCTCAAAGAGGACGAGTCTACCATAGGCATGTGGAAATGTACACCCGAACATGTCTAATGGCATTCGAATCGGGCGCTAGCGTCTGCTGACAACGAAGCCAGGTGATACCTATCAGGTGAGGGGCCTAAAGTTTGCATCAGTTGATTGCCCCTCTTTAGAGTGAAAAATTTAATTACGCTGATTGCGGATCTGAAGATTGGGTACATCCGGGCTGCAGGTCGGAAGTCATACCATGATTAGCGAAGCAGAGATGAGCTGGGGTGAAAAGTGGAAAGTCAATCGTGAGCCAACGCAAAAGACGCTTAGAATTGACGAGATGGACTGTGGAGACTCCAACGCAGATACAGTATAACTCAATGCAAATAGATTCTGAATGTGATAAGGGAGATCGCTATATGCTGGCGGATTGTGTGCTCACGTGATCTCTGTTGGCTCGTATCGGAGTTGGAGAGACAAGGAAAGGACGTGTTTTGGGCCAATGGCTATGGGAGGTCCTCAGTTGTAGAAAAGTGGTGCTGGAGTGATGTGGTTGTTGGAGTTATGAGAGACGGAGTAGATGTTGATGTTCAATTGGCGCTTATGGGGTCCAAATGGACGCGGTCGGAGTTGAATTAGTAGTGAGAAGAAACATGAGATTGGCGAAAAATCCTGAACAGAACCAGCAACGGAAAGAGAAGCGGCAGCACTACGAGATGCCAATTCACCTTTCTGTTGCTCTTCTGCTACCAAGTTATCTATCGTTCGCCTTCACCGTACACTGTCAAATCACCATATCTTTCTACATGTATTTATACCCTTACCTACACACAATCCATCAACGTGCAATCATCCGGCCACCGGTCCTCCGTCCCAATTTTTTTCACTCAGTGGTGCAGGCTGGTCGGAACGATTCGCATTTTTCATAATACATAAATAGGCTGTTATCTGCTTGAATTGATTGATTTTTCGGAGTCTTTTTCTGCTCAGTCCATATATCATTATATCAATATATACTCGTATATATATAACTTCACCCATATATATACCAATTCGCAATGTCGTCTTCTTCTCTCGCCTGGTTGTCCCAATTGAACACCACCGACACCCCCGACAAGGTGCTCCGTCGTTCCTCCATTATCGGAACCATTGGCCCAAAGACCAACTCTGTCGAAGTCTTGGTCAAGTTGAGAAAGGCTGGTCTTAACATCGTGAGAATGAACTTCTCCCACGGCTCGTACGAGTACCACCAGTCAGTCATCGACAACGCTAAGAAGTCCGAAGAAGTGTATGTTGGCCGTCCACTCGCCATTGCCTTAGACACTAAGGGACCAGAAATTAGAACTGGTACCACCGTGGATAATGTCGACTATCCAATCCCACCAAACCACGAAATGATTTTCACCACCGACGACGCCTACAAGACCAAGTCTGACGACAAGATCATGTACATCGACTACGCCAACATCACAAAGGTCATTGAAGTCGGCAGAATCATCTACGTTGATGACGGTGTTCTTTCCTTTGAAGTGTTGGAAATCATTGACGAAAAGACCTTGAAGGTCAAGTCTATCAACGCTGGTAAGGTCTGCTCACACAAGGGTGTCAACTTGCCAGGTACTGACGTTGACTTGCCAGCTTTATCTGAGAAGGACAAGGCCGACATCCGTTTTGGTGTCAAGAACGGTGTGCACATGATCTTTGCTTCGTTCATCAGAACTGGGGACGATATCAAAGAAATAAGAAGAGTACTTGGTGAAGACGGTAAGCAAATTCAAATCATCGCTAAGATCGAAAACCAACAGGGTGTCAACAACTTCGACGACATCTTGGCTGAAACCGATGGTGTCATGGTTGCCAGAGGTGACTTGGGTATTGAAATTCCAGCTCCTCAAGTTTTTGTTGTGCAAAAGCAATTGATTGCTAAGTGTAACTTGGCTGCTAAGCCAGTTATCTGTGCCACCCAGATGTTGGAGTCTATGACTTACAACCCAAGACCAACCAGAGCCGAAGTCTCCGATGTCGGTAACGCTATCTTGGACGGTGCTGACTGTGTCATGTTGTCTGGAGAAACCGCTAAGGGTGACTACCCATTCGAAGCTGTTTCCATGATGCACAACACTGCCATCATTGCTGAAAAGGCTATCTCTTACCAGTCGTTGCACAACGAACTCAGAGTCTTGGCCAAGAAGCCAACCCCTACTTCTGAAACCTGTGCTGTAGCTGCCGTTTCTGCTGCCTACGAACAAGACGCTAAGGCAATCGTTGTCTTGTCCACTTCTGGTTTGAGTGCCAGACTCGTGTCCAAGTACAAGCCAAATGTGCCAATCATGATGGTCACCAGAAACGAAACATCCGCTAGATACTCCCATTTGTACAGAGGTGTGTATCCTTTCATCTACACCAAGGAAAAGGTTGCTAACTGGCAAGAAGACGTCGAAAACAGATTGAGATGGGCTGTTTCCGAAGCAATTGAGTTGGGTATCATCCACAAGGGTGACTCCATTGTAACTGTGCAGGGTTGGACTAGAGGTTCTGGTCACTCCAACACTGTCAGAATCGTTCAAGCTTAGATATCATAGTAATAAAAGACTAGTAATTGAGAGAATAAGAGTAGATTTAACTAGATAATTCAATTGAGTCAATTGATCTAAATGGGTACCAGCGGTATGAGGTATGTGTTACACACTGTCTAGCTACTCGGTAGATAGACAATAATTTAAATTGTTTAAGGCGTTTGTGGGATTAAATATTACGACTCTGTCTCGGAAGAGATGAGAAGAGGGATGAGACAAGATTTGTCGCGCTACTGTCATTTTTCATGTCACGTGAAAAATGCGACTAAGACTGAAAAGTTGCTCCATGAGGTTATTCGAGAATGAAATAGATGAATTCGTACGATTCCTACATTTCAGCAGTTTGTTCGCTTGTACTTTCTTACCGCCAGAATGAGTATGAAGTATATGAGCAACTTTGCCCAGGTGAGCAGAATCAGCTCAAGGGTGTCTTCGGTAGTGCGCGTATCTCTGTGTAGTTCGGTCAGGTATTACTCTGACGAAACTACCCATTTTGGGTATAAGACAGTGAAGAAGGACGACAAGGAAAAGCTCGTTGGCAATGTCTTTTCGCTGGTGGCCTCCAATTACGATGTAATGAATGATGCCATGAGTTTGGGTATTCACAGATTGTGGAAAAGCCACTTTATATCTCGGTTGGATGCTGGAATGCGTCCAGGATCTTCTAGACCGTTAGACTTCTTAGATGTGGCTGGAGGTACTGGAGATATTGCTTTTGGTTTATTGGACCACGCCAAGACGAAGTATAATGACACACAATCTACCATGACAATTGCCGATATAAACCCAGACATGCTTCGGGAAGGTGAAAAACGGTATCAACAGACCCAATGGAACGACGGCTCAGACAGAGTCAAGTTCTTGGTACAGAACGGTGAAACCATGGACAAGATCGAAGACAACTCCAAAGATGTCTACACCATCGCTTTTGGCATCAGAAACTTTACCAACATTCAAGCAGGTTTGAACACAGCTTACCGGGTCTTGAGACCTGGTGGAATTTTTGCCTGTCTTGAGTTTTCTCAAGTAGACAATCCTGTGCTTGATTATGTCTATCAAGCATATTCATTCTCGCTCTTGCCTTTAATGGGCCAGTTGATTGCCAACGACAGAGAATCGTATCAATACTTAGTGGAAAGTATCCAGAAGTTTCCTAAACAGGAAGAGTTCAAGAGTATGATTGAGAAGGCTGGTTTTTACGTGCCAGAGAAGGGCTACGAGAACTTAACCTTTGGTGTAGCCTCTATACACATTGGAGTCAAGCTCTAGAAGAAATATATCTGTAAATAATCTATACTTCTAACTACTTATTAAATAATTTAAGTGTATATATATGACTACTTCTAGAATGAAAGACTAAATGTATACTATAACTTGTTAATATTTTTGATCTTTACATATACCCAGTTTCCCTACAAACTAAAAGTCTATATTCATCATATCTACATATAAGCATACTTAATAGACTTGATGACATCTTCAGTCAAATTTAGAGCCTTAATGAACTTGGTTTTCATGTCGTCGCTATCTACCTCCATAGCCGAATCGTCTTCTGCCGCGATTATTACACCGTTGGCGATCTTGAACCTGACCCATATGTCTCCTAACCTGGATTGAGCCTCTAACGACATTTGCAAGTCGTAGTTAGGAGAAGCAGAATCGATGTCATCCAATGAAAGTTGGAAGTACTCTTCTTTTTCAGCATTTTGCTCTTGGACAGAAGCTTGCTCTTCGGAGGTATTCTTGATGAAAGAGTCAAGGTCTATCTCTGCTTCTCTGTTGATAGGCTGGATAGTAGAAAAAGTGGCATTCTCAGATATAGCATTAAGCGAAAGCAATTCTTCATCGGTGACATCATCCGGCAATTTCAACGACTCCTTGAGTTTCTTCTTAGCTTCTTCAGTCAATTCCTTTTCGATGTTGTTATTAGCTATATTGCCTACTTTAGAATTTCTACGCGACTTTATACCACCAGGCAAAATCTCCAGCTGAGACTTGACGTCACACAACGACCGGTAAATATTGGCAAGAACAAGAAAGTTTCTGAAGTTAGGAATGAGAATGGCAAGATCTGCAAGCTGGTTAATTAGAACAGACTTTATGGGAGCTACATTGTTGGAGGTAAAATTATGGGCTATCTTGAACAGTATCTCAGAATTAGACTCCAATATCACCTTGTTTACGATTTTATCACCGGTGTTCAACGTTTCGAACATTTCGTCAACGATGGTGCCTGTTTTTTTCTTCTTGTAGTCAAGCAACCCTAAATATTCCAATAGATAGACGGGAAGGTATACTGGATGATTGAGTACCAATTCTATCGACAAATTGTTTCCAGGTAGGAAGTCGGGGTTTGAAGTCACATCAAAGTCGAAACGGTATGGTTTATAACCTCCCTGTGGAGAATGTAAGTCCCACACCTTTGTTCTATTTTCCTCAAAGTAATCGAGCTTAGATTCTCTATGTGAAGAAACAATCTTCAAGAGCATGTTGTAGTTATTTCCGACAACGTTGGTTTTGTCTCCATTTTCGTGGTTTATATATCTGTTGTCCTGCCAATAATCGCTGAATACTCCGAGTTGTTGTTTGTCGTCGTCGTTGATTCTGATTTTGCCAGTGCTGGTTACATAACCTTCACTGAGGAGCCAGTCTCTGGGATCATTCGTGCTTTGAACTGAGGATATCGTGTATAAAAGGAGCGCCACACGCTCAAGATATGAAAACACATCCACACTAGATGAAGAGAGTTTATCCATTCCTGCCAAGTACTTCAAGTTGACGGGAAAACTGTTCAATTTCTTAGAACGAAGATTCAGAAGTAAGATCTCTTCCGCTATTGAAGCCAGGCCCATAGTCCCCTGTTGGAAAAACGACACTGGGTTCTTGGCTGGATCGATCAAGAGATTTGTCACTCCATTGGCGTCCTGAGTCAGCGATTTAATGTGGCTATTGGGATTTCTCACTTCGCTAATTGAACTCAGAGAGGACGTATGATTGGCCAACGAAAGGGAAACATTGACTATGTCGTTGTCATCGACAAAGTCAATGTCGACGAGGATAGAAGTGCCTGCTATCGTCAATCTCTGGGTTTTTCCAGCTCCTGGAGTCTGGTGTGCTGCATCTACGGTGTATCCCAATTTATCTACAAAAGTCTCTAGCTTCAATTGATGCGCTAGTCGTTGAACTAAATCTATTGACACCTTGAAGTTCAGAGCATAGTCGTAAAGCGATTGCAAACTGTTATCTAATGCTCTAGTAGAAATAGGCATGCCGTATAAGCTGTGATATGAGAATTGGAAATTTATAGTCTGGAGAAGAGAGTAGTTATAGTAGACTATATCTAATATTTCAGTACGGCGTGGTTGTCTTTGTCACGTGAGTTAGTGGGACTCTTTAATAGAATCTGTAATACGTAATACTAGACTTCAGTTCAATGTTAGATGGTTAATGAAGATCAGAACTACAAGGTATGTATTAGATTTTCAGAGAAGATTGAGTAGCTTTTAATTTGCAAGCTTAATAATTTGTATGCTTATAGAAGTTCACAGATTTTGTCAATTTAGCTGCGAAAAACTTCAACTATTATCTTACTTACCCAATATGGTTACAATTACTAACAATCGTCAATTATACGATATTTGTTTTGAACTGAATATAGTAACTCTTTTTGAACCTTTTATTCGTCGTCGATGGTCTACACATTCAACCTACTACTCCTCCAACCTAACCCCATACAAGATATCAAGACTCAGCGATTTTAATCACGTGACAATTATACTACAATAATTTTTTTCACTTATGATTCACATCTACAATTGTCTCTACTCTATTCTCTTGCAACACAACATGCCTGCTACCACTGTGACGCCCGAGATCCGGGCCATAATTGACCCTTTGGTATCTTCGTTGAAACGTCAGCAACTCAACGGAGACAAGACCATTGCTTTGGCCGTTTCCCAATTGCTTATGAAGGTCATAGCTGCTGCGAGATGGACCAATCCGTATGACTTGATTGACATAATTCGAAAAGTAGGCACCACACTCAGTTCTGCACAGCCTAGGAAAGTGGTGACAGGAAACATCGTCAGAAGAGTGCTAGCATTAATCCGAGATGAAATTGAAACTGAGCATGAAAATGGGGCTACACCCATGATGAGCTCTATGTTCTCATTACTTTCTACCACCAACGATACCAGTCACAAGGAACAGCATAATCAGCTGAAAAAGCAGATGAGCGAATTGAGGTCGATTATTATTCAGGGTATTCGTGATTTGGTGGACGAAATCACCAACGTCAACGATGGAATCGAGTCGATGTCTATGGACTTGATTCACGACAACGAAATCTTATTGACTCCTACACCTACCTCAGAGACCGTGTTGCAGTTTTTGATTAAGGCCAGACAAAAAAGAAAGTTCACTGTGCTAATCACCGAGAGTTTCCCCAACTACATCAAGCAATCGCATTTGTTTGCGAGGAAGTTGGCCGAACACAAGATCGAGACCATCTTGGTACCAGACTCAACCATATATGCCGTAATGTCCCGTGTCGGTAAGGTAATAATAGGATCCAGTGCCGTGTTTGTCAATGGAGGCTGTATGGCCAATTCGGGGGTATCACATGTAGTCGAATGTGCAAAAGAACACAGAACCCCTGTGTTTGCTCTTGCGGGCTTGTACAAGTTATCACCATTATATCCCTTCACCAGAGACGACTTGATAGAGGTAGGAAACTCCGGTAAAGTATTGAATTATGACGACTTCAAACTCGTTGACAATGTAGAGCTCGTCACCAACCCCTTAGATGACTATATACCTCCTGAAAATATTGACATCTACATCACCAACGTTGGGGGTTTTGCTCCTTCTTTCATCTATAGAATAGTGTTGGATAACTACAAGACTGAAGACAACAGCCTTGAATAGCATCTGTATATTAATAACCAAAGCTTGAACAATATCATGATGATATTTCTTCGTAGTCTGTATATTATAATAAGTTTCATTCTCTTCTTGGAACAAACAAACACAGAAAGTTATTATGGAGATCCTGTCCTATTGTTTTCATACTGTTTAATTGGGTTCTTCCAGTCCTCTTTCTTGCTTCGCTGCTGGCCCTCATAATTTGTTTCTGGTGCCACCATTGTATCTCACAATCAACTAAGTTCATCAACTCTCTCATCAAGGAAGAAGAAGATGGCTCAGTTCTAGGACGAAATTTGTCCAATGTACTGGAACCAATGGGTAGAGGAGTTTGTAGGTGGCCGTAGACAAGGTAGTTATTTCTGTCATTATTGACTTTGGTATTCCGAGTCTTCGCAGGTTTCTTTCTGGGCAGCGGTAACGATATCGGAGGTTGAGCTTTCGATCCCAGATCTGCAATATAAACCTGTTCTTCGGCTATTGGCCAAGTAGGAACTTTGACCCAATCAGATCCTCTTTGGATCCAGGTATGCACCAAACCCATTTGTAATTGTTTGAGATCCAACTTTAAATTCCAGCAAGAATGGGTGCAAAAATGTTTGTGAGTCCTATACTCATTAAAAAAAATCTCAACTCCTACAAATCTATTCTATGAATATTTCAAAAATGGATTCACATCCTAAATAACTATAAACAAGTTGAACATCTTATCAAAAGTTGAGCAATACAGAAAACATTGCAATAGGATCTCTTACTTCAGATTCTCTTTCGATGTCTTAGAAGGTTCCTCGACAGGCTCAGCCAACGACTTAGCTGGTTCCTCGTCGATTAAGTGGTCCACATTGTGACCTTCTATCAGAACGTTAACAACGTTTTCTTGATCACGCTCAAGCTTTGGGATGTTGATAATCACGGTGTTGTCTTTGAAATCGGCCAGGACATCATCTGGTCTAACTTTCTTATCGAACCTTACGCTGCTTTGGTAGCTGTTAGTGTAGGAGGAAGTTACGCCTTCCTTTTCTTCTGTCTTCTTCTCTTCAACAGAAATGGTCAATTCGTTCTCATTTCTACGGAAGTCGACCTTCAATCCCTTATTCTTCAAGTCCTCTCCTTTGAATGTCACGATGTACTTGTCTGGCTCTTCTTTCGTTGTTACATTTTCATCAAAACCGGTAAATATCTTGCCATTATTGAAATGAGCGAGCCAGTCATCTTCGAAATTACGCTTCACAAGTTGGTGAGGGTACCTCAGCTCAATCAACCGACTTGGGCTGTAGTAACCATGAAGCAATTTGGATTCATATCTCCTAGGTCTGTTGAAGAAATCCGAGGAGAAAAAGTTGTCAAACTCGTTGTCAAAGAAATTGTATCTGAACATTGTGAATTAATTTGTATGTAATTATAACTGACGAACTAGAATTGAAACCAACGAGATAAGGAAACGTTCGTCTCCTTATATATTGTTGGAGCCGACCCCTGAAACTACTTAATGGCTGCGAATTATGGAACCCTGAGAATCCTGCAGAATTTTCTCCAGGCTTCTAGCATGACCCATAAGCCCTACAAAAATCACACAACAATAGCTATTGATTACATGATTACAGAGTGTTGCAGGATGGTATGACCAAGTCGTACGAAGCAAATCATATCATTTTCAACTAATTCTAGCTACGTATGTAGGTGGCATCGATCTTTGTCAAGCTGGGGCCCAAGTTCAATTTCAACTTTCTTCTATATGCCGTCATGTTCTGAGTCTGAACTGGGTTCCCCTCAAAATAGACAGTGTCTAGCTCTGGAAGCTTGCCTAGCTCCTTGGAAATCTCCTCAAAGGTAGCAATTTGATTGTATGAGCACCAGAAGTCTGTCAATTTGGTGAGATGCGATAAGTTCTCAAGTTTAGTCAATTTATTGGAAGTAACGTCTAGCACATTAAGATTCGTGTTATGGTCCAAATTCTCAATTTTCTCTATGCCGTTATGAGACAAGTACAATTCTTCCAAGTTGATCAACTTGTCCAAGCCTTCGATCTTGGTGATTCTATTGGACTGTATTGAGAGCACTCTCAAGTTGACTAAGTTAGACATGTTCTCAAACTTGTGAATTTTGTTTTTTCCCAACCACAACTGTTGTAGGTTGACTAAAGTGTTAAGGTTTTCACTTATGTACTCTATTTTGTTACCCCCCAACTCTAAGTTCTTTAAGCTGGTCAAGGTCTCCAAGTTCTTGATCTCTTTGATTTTATTCTGCACGAAGTACAAGTTTTCAAGTTGGGTCAATGTTTCTAAATTTTTGATGTTTTTGATTTTATTGAATGACAAATCAAGATTTTTCAAATTGACTAATCGTTTGATACTGCTGGATATATGGTTGATTCTGTTGTCGTATAAATCCAATTCCTCCATGGTATCTGAGGGAAGAGTATCCAACTCCACTATTGAAGTAAGCAAGTTCTGTCTCAAACACAACGACTCCAACTTGGAAAATCTCTCGAGATGGAGGTCATCTAACAGCGAAATCTTCAAATGAATAAGGTCTATATAGTCCGTGTTGGGATCTAAGTCCGTAGTCAAGTCTTGGTCGGCGTCGATTTCTTCTTGGCGAGTATCAGGAACAACAGTTCCCGGGTACTCCACAGGAAGTGGCTCGTTTTCGTCGTCTTCTTCTTCGTCATCTTCATCTTCGGTGTGAGACAAGATCGTTTCTTCTGGAGAAGCCAAACCCAGAGACTGAGTCGGGGTCTGGATGGGTACGAGCGAAGGAGGGACTTGGGTAGACTCTGATTGACTAGGAGCCTGGTCGACTTTCTCAGCTGTCATTGTAAAGTCGAGTGTAGTATCTATGGCAATTGTTAATTTCTTAAAGGTAATTCTTCTAAATTGAGAGATAGAAACCTGGAGATCTTTTTTTCGATCATGCAATGGGAGAATAGCGTGAAAAGCAGCAACAAAAATTAGCGAGATAAGAAAATAGCGACAAATGTAAGACTGTGGGAGGAGAATAGCGAGAAAATCAAGCGAGACTCAGAATGAGAATTGAGAAAATAGCGACAACTAGACTGCAAGAAGTAAGAAAAATATATTAGTAAGTCGCGGTGAAATACCAAAGAATCACTTACACCAACACTCCTCAAAAGTCTCGCACGTGACTCTACATCAACCAATGAGATCCTACTAGATGTCATAGTCCTACTGCTACGCCACCAGAACTCTGTGTGTCTACATCGAGTCGTTAATGGAGGCCGACGAACAAGCACCAAAGGCCAGTCCTGTTTGTATGCTAAAAACGTAGTAGTCGTTATATTTAAATAATCCATAGATATCGACGACTCGCATCTAAAATTTCATACTATGCTGGTGTATGTATTCAGTATAGCAAGTCATATATACATTGTTGAAAAGCTCTAGAGGGTTCGATTTCATTACAACTTATCGCCGTTACATTGATTCACACCAAATTGTAATCGGAAAAGTTCGTTACATCAGCATTACAACTTACGTTCTTCTTCGTAGATGTAATCAACGGCTTCTCCCACAGTCTTGATTTCGTCAGAGATTTTGTCTGGGATCTCCAAGTCGAATTCTTCTTCCAAGGCGACCAAGGCTTCCACAGTGTCCAACGAGTCCAATCCCAAGTCTTTCTGGAAGTTGGCCTCTAAAGTGAGCTTGGATTCTTGCAAGGCGGCAACAGTCTTCAAGGCTTCAAAAGCACGACTAGTAACTTCTTCCTTGGTGATGGGAGCAACAGCGTAGAAACGCACTGGAGCTCTGACAATAGCAGCAGCAACAGGAGCTCTGGCCATTTGCACACGAGCAGAACGAACAGCTAATCTAAACATTGTGAGGGGCGTAATGTGATGGAGATTTGGGAGAGATAGTTTTGCAAGTAGTATTTATTCACAAAATTGTATTATAGAATCGAAGTGCAAAAATTTCGGTTTTTGTCATGTGCATATAATCACGTTAATTTTAAGCGATTGCAAAAATTGCAGATATGAACCTAATATCTTACTATTTACACTTCAGTATTACAAGTCCTTCTCTAAGCGATGTAATATCTCTAGAAATGTCTAAAAAAGTTGTCTACGCTTTGCTATATCCTCTCCAATTCAATGCAGTTCGCTTCTGCTTGTTATTGGTGCTGCTGCCTATGCTGTAGGTAGATCCATCAATAGTAGAGCCCTTGTCAGATGACATACCTGACTGACCGGATGCAACCGAAACTCTACTGCTGTTCAATTTACTGCTCATAAACGCACTACTTGCTCCTGACATAGACCGCTTATCGCTGGCGTTGCTTCCAAGCTGGGGCGAGTGGTGATTAAGCTGTGGTGAGTGGTGAGAAAGCTGAGGCGACTGATGCGGGTGGTGATGGTAGGAGTGTTCATAATCTGTTGAGATCTTCAACAGTTCTATGTCTTCCTTGAAGTTCTTCTTGTATAACTCTACCAATGCCTCGTGTGAAGTTTTCATGCTGTTAGGAATCAACTTACCGTGAAGATGCAAACAACGATTCAAAATCAATGTTAAGTCGTTGAAGGCATTTCTCAACAATCTGATTTGAAAAGCGTAGTCCTCCTTTCCGTCGTACTTAGGATCAGAAAAGAATGTACGGTATTGACCAACACCACCATTGACTGGCGAGTCAACAGTACCAGCCAATTGTCTGGACAAATCGTTGAACAACGACGTGAAGTCAACTTTTTCCTTGAACGCCAAGTTGATCATACTTTCCAATTGAATCATGTCATTGTTCTTATTGACAATGGTTCTAATGGCATTGTCCAAAGGTGACAACTTGAGCGTTTTCGTTCCCTTGATGTCACTTCTGTTCATTAACGTTGGAAACGAAAGGAATGTTTCATAGGTAGTTTCTTCTGTCCACAAATCAAAGATGGAAGTAGCACCTGGAACCTTCTTCATGGTGGTGAAGAATCTCAAATCCTTATTTCGAGCGTATTGTCTAACACCAATAGAGGCATTAAATAACTTGTCAGAAATCTCATTGACAGGCTCAACAACACTGACATGAAGATATCTTCCTGTTTGGATTTTCTCTTTCAATTTCTGTGCTTCAGAATCGTCGGAAACAATTCTGGCACCAGGATACAACCTCAACAATCTCTCGTGAATCGAAGTAATATGCTCGAAAGGTAAACCTTCGTAAATTTGCTCCTTGCCTCTAATGTTGGTGGGGAAACCGGCTCCTATAAAAGCAACCCTAAAGAACGAAGGACTAAGCTTGTCTGAAGATTCCAAGTCAAGATACAACTTTGCCAACTTATTGTGAACATAAGCAAAACTCTTCAAATCGTATGTGTGTTGATGGTATGAATCCAATAATTCATTATAAGTATCCGTAGCCCTCTCAAGACTATTTCCCTTGATATAATTGTTGGCAATCATCTTATAGAGTGTTTCCTTTCTTTCAAATGATGATTGTTCTGGGAACTTTGGTCTGAAACTTGCAGACAAAATATTATTGTGATCCCAACTATAAGTTGAAGCAAGCAATTCCAAACTCAATGCTGCTTGAATAAAATCCTTTTTGGCAATATTCTCTTCGTACATAGAATTGATAAAAGAGTGGAATAATTCCGGCTTATTTGCATTCTTCAAGTAAGCATTGATGTTCAACTTGTGGAATGTTCTGTCATCGTCGAATTCAGGACCTACTGGCACACTGTTCAAATCGTTCAAGACTACCAAAAATCCAGAAAGACTTTCAATAAAATTGTACACAGTGCTGAATGCAACGTCTTCTCTGTCCAATCTAAATGTCAACTTCATTCTTTCAATGAAACTTTCTTGTTCAGGTACACCTGGCTTATAGGCATTTCTATAGTAGATTCCATGTAAACCAACAAGACATTCTTTCTCAATTTCAACAATCGAATCACTCACAATGAATTCGGATACGATAACTGACCACAATATGTTCACTGCAACGGTTTGACATTCAACACTTCTTTGCAATGCAAACAACATCAATTCCTGTAATATACCATAGTCGTTGTTGACAAAATCAACCTGATATCCTCCAAACTTCTTCAAGTTAAATCTGACGTAGTCCTCATCTGTTGCATCCCAAGCAAGAGCACCCCAAGCTTCATTCAACAAATAGGCAATTCTATCACGCATTGTACCTGTAATTTGGAAACAAGCCTTCTTGGGAACATCAGTCAAGTGTTCAATGGATACCGGTGCCAAACCCGACAACTTCAAGAGAGTCTTCAAGTAGTTTCCCCAAAGCGAACGATCAAACATTTCAGATTCGTTAAGGGGAGGGATGTAATTTTTGATCAACAATGGTCTGATTAATTCCATGGCTGATAAGCAACCTTCAGCAACCATGGCGTACATTGACAACCATTTATCTTCTGGAAAAAACTTTCCAATACGCATAATCTTGGCTCCCGAAATAAGGGTGATAATATCTTCGCTATGGAAGTTGTTAGCCAAGTACTTGGAAGAATCGAAATAGTCGCCTTGGACCTCAGTATCCAAGATCTTGATGAATCCTTCACTACCAGCTGAATCTTTTCCGATTCTAACGACGAAAGCAAAAATAGTAGCGATTTCAACCAAAACCTCAACCAAAACTTCATCGTTCACAATTGGGTCAATGTGATCTTCTTTGAAAGGGTACTCCGTTTGGAAAAGTCTTGTGAATGTTCTTTTAGGTTTGAAGTATTCATTTCCTCTCGTATACTTGTTGTATTTAATAAATGTCCTTGCAATTGCAGGTAATAACTTGGCTAGCGAATAGCAAGTACCTATTTCACCAGTGTGGCCCTCCACGAATACAGATTTATGTAAAGTCCAGCAAACAGCATTCAAAATGCTGCATGCCAACCTTGTAGCATCAATATCTGTTGGGCCCAATAACACATCCATAGCCCATTGAATAGATTTATTTAACAATACGCCTCTAGTTGCTGGGTTATCTGTCAAACTTGTAGAGAACAAACGATGAATAAGCAACAACTTGCTGATGATAATCTTGTTATCTTTAGCTGTCACAATTGCTTTCTTCGTACCGTAGGAATCCTCATTCAATCCCAACCCTCTAATACCGACTGAGTCGATAAAGTTAATGAGATATTTCATAATAATTTTCTCATCCAAATGATTCTTAAAGGCTAGGACATAGTCGATGATATCTAAAATAAGTACCTGATCGCTAATCAAAGAAGTTGACTGGATTGAAAGCAACAAGGAAGCTGATTTAAACAAAGCGTTTAGAGCCATTGCAAAACCTTCGACGTCCGAGGTTGGGTCAACTGAGTGAATGGACAATTTCATGATAATGGAGACAACTCTGCATAATGATCTGGAAACTGAATTCCAGTTTGATTCAGCTCGGGCAAATATCTCTGCAACCTTGTTTAACAAGAAAACACCAATAGCTGGCAAACCATTATACTTGAGAAGGAAAGATTCAATCAAAAACAAGTACTGGTCTTGCTTACCAAAGATAGTGTCAAGCAAATGGACAATTGCTTTAAAGGCATTGTCAAGAAGCATATCAACACTAGAATTCAAAGGTTTTTGACTGGAAGCATCAACAATTGCGTACAAAGAACTCAACAACTCTGGAAAATATTTGACGACCTGGGCAATTTCCAACTTGCAGAATGATACCAACGAGTTGGACAAGTCATCAATGCCACTAGTGCCATTCTTGAGGAACCTTTCAAATTGGAAGATATTATCAATTGCAACGTCAGAGTTGTAGATCTTACCAACGTATTCAGTGCTGACCTCAACTTGGGCCATGGGCAACTTGTGAGCCGTTGAAGTAATTTCTATACAGTGAGTTTTCTTCTTATTGAACTCAACCAATCTGTTCCCTGACTTGTAAAGAAGCTTTCCTTCACCTGCTAATGCACCATTGACATAGAGGGATAACAAAATGTAATCATCCTTAGGAAGCTTCTTCGAAGGATTCTTCAAGGAGATACCGTTAACCTTTACGATTTCTCCAATTGACTCCCCTGGGAAGACAGAAATGAATTGCCACGAACGTTTTTCTTGTTGATTGGAAGCCTTAGCAAACGTGATCAACTCATTGTTAGGTGTAGTCACTTCGAAAGTCAACAAGTCATCCTTGGTAATGTTATTAAGCAAAGTAACCTTACCCATAAACAAATAGATTCTTTCATAATTCTCGGCCAAGGGATCAAAGAAGATAGGCTTAATTCTTGAAATTGGTGCTGCTGCTGTGACAGAGTTAGCATTTGTCCCAGAGAACTGATGTTTGAACTCTTTCACAGTGACTACCAACTTTTCTGCTCTGGGGTTGACAGCGATACCATGGCCAGATCCAGAAATGATTCGATCAACGATTTCACCCCAACCGTTGTTGTGGGCGTCGTCGTCAATACCAGGCTTGGCTCCCTTCTTGTTATTGACGTAAGATCCAAACAACTTAATTGCAAATTGGTGAGATTCGCCTGATTCCAAAGAGCCTTGGTTCTTGGAAAAGATACGCGTGATATCAGTTACACCAGCAGCCACACCCTTCTTCACTCTTCTGATCTGGGGAAGATGTGACGTACCTTTGGTGTTCAAGTCTACTTCTTCAGTGAGAATGGCTACCAAGTAGACTCTGTTGTTCTCTATTTCACTGACCGGAATATTTCTGAACAATGCAGCGCTGATCTTTTCCACGTGAACTAACTCGTCCACAGAGTTGGTGTGAACAGCAAAGGCTTCTGTCAATCTCTTACGGTTGTTACGAACGTAAATATATGCAGTCATACCAGCGAAGCCCGGAGGTTGGTAGACAGATGAGCCTAATACCGATCGGAAATCTACGAGGATGTGTGCTGGAGGGTCGTGCTGCAACTTCTTGTTAGATGGTGGTTCCAACGAAAACATGTTTGGATGATTATGCGCGTCGACAGGAAACTTTGATTCCAAAGCACATAACACCTGGTTCAAGGCGATTCTAGACGGAGTAGCATTCAAGTTTGACAACAAGTCACCTGAGAGCGCGTCTCTAGATAATATCGCCTTGTAGCCGGAGATGTCAGTGTTGTCATTATCCAAGTCATAGGACTGGAAGTTCAATCTCGCAGATTTGGATGCCAACTTCTTAGGAATCTTGTTGAGCAAAAACGTGGCAGTTTCACGGGCTACCTGCGATTCGTTGGCAGTTAGCAAGTTGTGGTTCAACTTGATCCTCGTTTCGTTGAGCGAGAAATAGATCGTGGACAATTTGTTGAACAACCGGAACTCACCGATGGAGTACAAGGCAAAGATGTGCGACGTTAGCAACTCGAGCGCGTGTCTGATTTCAGCCGTCAAGTCACTGTGCTTGTCGAAGATATTGGCAGGCAACGGAGGCATTGCTGATCTCAGAGGCAAGAAGTCTGAACCATTGAGAGTTGAACCGTCGATATCGTCTCCGATGTTTTGTCTGAGCATTCTCTCGGAGTCCAGAATGGTGGGAATAGCATCAGATGCGAAAACAGGACTGGCTACAGCCGATACGTTGCCGTTGCTGGAGCCGTTGGCAACACCATTGACGTAAATATTGGCCGAGTCCAAGGGGATTTCTTCGATAAGTGCCACGTACAGAATGGGGAACACCGCGATCAGAATGTTGAGGTTGGGCAACTCGTCCAAGTTAACTGACGTAATAGTGAAGTCGTTGGGAAAGGGCTTGGAGCAAACGTAACCACGGGCCCATTTGGAGTTCTTGACCTCGAAGATATACGCTTCATCCCCCGGATACAAGTTCCTTAATGAGGCGTTGTTGATGTTGGGGTGTTTTTCATAAGGGAGGAACGGCTTGACGAACTTTCCACGAAGAAAGGTTTTGGTAGGTTCCCAGGACATGATCTACAGATAAAGTTTGGAGACACGTGAAGCAATCCGGAAATAGTAGCAAGACAAAAAGAGGGTGTGGAAGAAGTGGTTTAAAAAAAATGAATCCGTAAATCGTAGAAGTAATGAAAAAAATCAGACTCGCCAAATCCAAAATAAATCTGGAGAAAAAGCAAATGCAAGCGGATCAACAAAAAAAATATGTACGTGGAAAAAATACGAAATACCATACAAAATAGAAATGCCATACAAGCCAAAATGTGCCATACAAAACACATACGAACAATCAAATCGTGGCCAGAAAAATGTAAACAAGAGATCAGGCGAATAGACAACTAAATGCCCCAAATTACGGACACAAACACACCGACTGGCCACAAACAAAAATCAGGCGAACTTACGTAGAATTTCACCTCCCTTTCAATCCCAATATCAGATAACGTGCAATAAAGTTGTCTAATTTCAATTCGCAATGCACAGAGGAAAAAAGCTCGTCGCTAGAAAATAGACGAGTATGTCACGTGCCTGAACCCTTTTTTCCTATTCCGGCTGGTATGGGTGCAAAATCTCTGTTGCATTATGAGCTCCAGAATGGCTAACTGATAGATGCATATCCGGACAATTGTGGAGGATAATGAAGTAAACCTCTTACGTATATCTCATCTAATCTACAGAAACATAATGTACAATCTAGATACATTGCGACTGCACCACATCCCATAACTTCAAGTCCTCCACGACTCTCGACTATTAGTCTTGTATTACTATAACTTTTGTTCTCCAACCAAATATATTATTAAAGAAATGAATAATGTTCACGAGTTTACGCCAAAAAAGACATCCACTTTTGCGTGAGGTCCTTCAAGTTTCCAGCGTCGTACTCACGCCCTCTGTCCCAGATCACTCTATCAAGCTCTGTTCTACCAGAGTCAAAGTCCAACGTATCCAACGTTGGAATTCTGGTTCCTCTCACCAATCTATAGCCCACATAGAACACAGCAAACACTATGAGCGTACCATAGCTGGAAAAAAAGAACATTGTATCCCATTCATCTTGTAGGAACACAACGAATCCCATACCGAGAATAATAAACGCAGATCCAATGAGCCCAACAAAAGCACTGTATGGCTGAAAGGGCGATCTATAAGGATAGTTCCTATCGTCTCTGCTAATGATATCCGGACGTCTCCGCAAGCCGTAATAGAATCTTATAAACGATAAACTCATGGCAAACCACACAAATATACCAGACGAGGCAATAATACTGGTGAGGTTCATGAAAACTACAGTAGCCCTCTCTGAGACGCAAATGTATGAAAGTAATCCAAAACTAGCAGCAAACAAAACAGCCACGTACGGAATTCCAAACCGATTGCAGTAGGTCAATTGTTTGGGAGCTTTCTTCTGTAATGCCAAAGAATAAACTGTTCTGGAACTGACATACAACTGAGCATTACCACAGCTGACAGCAAAAAATACCAAAAAACCATTGACAACATTACTAAATCTGCACAAAGCAGCAGATTGCAATGCCACAATCCATGGACTTTGAGCGCCACTTCCAACACCAGCATAAACTACTGATTCGCTGATACAATTTACGCCACCAACATATTTAATGGCATAGTTGGTACTGAATTCATTTGACGATACTCCTGTACTGCCCAGGTAGTATCTTAACAATCTCGGGTCTCCAGCATAAATGTTCAACGAAACCGCAAAGGCTGACAAACAGTAGAAGATAAGGATTCTCCAGAACACTCTCTTCGTAGCAGAAGGAAGAGCCTTTCTGGGATTCTGTGCTTCACACGCAGCAATACAAACGATTTCCGTTCCACTGTAAGCATATGAAACAATCATTAAGGCAACCACAAGAGATAAGAAACGACCCTTATCACTTCCAATACCGGCGCTTTCAGAGCTGCTACCATTGTCGTGCAAATTAAATGTAGGTCTGAACAAACCAAATATAATGTTATTAGCAAAGTCGGATCGATCGTGCTGCCAGAACTTAAAGCCAATAACGTCGTTGTCGAAACCTCCACGATTCATTACAATCATAATGACTATCATGGCCAAAACCCAGATTAATTTAATCAAACTGGAAATATATTCAATTTCACCAAAAACTCTGATATCCACCAAATTGCATAGCACAACCAAACCGAGAAACAAGGTAACGAACCCAGCCGAATTACCTTTACTTTCGGGAATATTTAGAGAAGGATAGTATGCCAACATGATGACGCTTGCAACGACTTCACCTGCCAAACCGAATGCAAAACTGAAGAAATAAAGCCATCCAACGCAGAACCCAAAGGCGTCGTCTACAAACCGCGAACTCAAGCCTGAGACTCCATCGACTACAGATACAAAAGTGACCATTTCACAGAAGGAAACGATCGTGGCCAACACGATAGTACCACAAATAGCAAATGCAAGTAAAGTGCCCAAACCGCCAGCGATTGTGAACGCTTTACCAGAATTCAAGAATAAACCCACGCCTAGAGTCCCCCCAAAGGAAATCATCTGAAGATGTCTAACCTTGAGTTTTCTCTGTAATGTTTTACCACGACTTTCACTTGTCGACAGCATCGGTGAAGTGGCATCGTTGTTGATATAGAGTTCGCTGATATCGCTTTTGGTTGGACTCTGGTGTCGTTTCCAGTCTACGTTGTACCTAAGTTTACTTCTGGTATTTCGTGCTGTTTCTTTTTCAAATTCGTTGTGAGCGTAGAACCGGTCGTCTAACATCGGGTTCGGTACCACTTCTAGTACAGACTTGGATGTGTCTGTATTCGGGGCAAGTTTGGCATATTTGTTGTAGATTGCTTCATTAAGTTCTGTCTGTTTTACATATCTGTTGAAGTCATCTAGCCTCGACAAATTGAAAATAGAGCTAGTATTTGAATCTGTACGAAGCAACTGGAGCGGTATATCTGTCTGAATCCTCATATTCTTGACGGTTTCATCGACCTGGTGTCGTCTTAGTTTTGCTTTTTCTAAAGCCTCATAAGTTCTTAAGAACTTGAATCTTTCATTCTCATTAGTGAACACTTCGTCCGAGTTCTGGGCCATGTGATTTAATATGGAAGGATCGAGCGAAATTTCGTCTGAACGACTAGGGTCGTAGAACTCACTGCCGGCATCCATTTGGACATTTGAATTCATTTCGGAGTAGCCATCCATGCCATCAGATGCTTCACTTGATCTGACAAATCCAGAGCGATGGAAAATATTTCGTAACTGATCTATGGAGCTTGAAACAGACGACACTTCGTCGATATCTTCGATACTTATTTGGGAATCTTTCACGTCTTTTCCGTGGTTTTTGGTATCTAACACTGTTGGTGAAGGTTTCTGGTTCCTAGAATTACCCATTCTGGGGAAGAGGCCATTATTAAGCACTGAGCTTGCGACACTAGAAGTGTCTGATGGTGGCCTAGCCATGGTCAGAATGTTTTTGGTGTATAGCGGAAGCTATAAAATACTTAATGTCAGAATGCTGGGCGATGATAAAGTTGGAGATGGTGAAAAGAATCTGACAAACAGAATAATGGTGAAAAAACGCAATCTTTATTAGTCCTTAAAAAGTAGATACGAGCGAAAGGTGAGAATAAACAAAAGCGCAGGACTGAGTTTCTTCTTATGAGAATGTTTCACACAGTAATATTTAGTAGAGGTTGTAGTTGAAGATGACAAAGGGATCTCAAGTGGTTACAGTCAGCGGAGTATCGGATAAAATAACCGGGAACTGAAAGGAACAGATAGAGCTCAGCCTGTGTTCTATGCAGAGGGTAAATGTTAGCGAACAAGGCATAACAAGCGAGTAAGTTAGAGATAAGGCAGTCAGCACGAACATAATGCCAGCAACAGAAGGAACATCGTCGTACAGAGTGAATATATAGATAAATGGCACTAACATATAATACATTTTTGGAACAGAAGAAATAAGTACAAAAGTTCTCAGTATAGAAAAGGTGTATACCATTCATGCAACATGCTGGAAGTAGCACTACACCGACAATATAATACAAAATATAGAGGATTCAAATCTCTTCACATTCTATCTAGATCAAGTGTTCGCTTTTAAACTGCCGTTGTGTCCTCACGAGGACAGCTTAAAAGATTTGCGTCAGAAGCCGGGGTGTGCAATGGCATCGACACTGTGCTGGTAGGTGTGAGCAAGCCCATCAAGCCTGCCAGCTGGTAGTCCAAAAATAAAGGTAACAATTAGTAAAGTCATCAATGATGACGTTTCAGCTGTTACACTGAAAAGAACAGATACTACACTTGATCTAAGCCAAAAGGCAAAGAGATTTGGTTCCAGACAAAGGGAGACCAGGGGAATGGGCAAATTTATAGTAAATCGCTGTGGGCCGGGTAACCCCGAAAACTTTTTATGAATATGTATTATGCAGGATATATAGGTATAATCACCTAAGATGGGAAAGGTGGTGGTCAGTTTGGACAATTTGACCGCCCAAGATTTCTCTAAGACTTTCAAATAGAATTCACAGATTACTTGTTAATCCAGAAGAGTAGTAGCCTTCAGCTGCAGCAAAAATTCGGCGATCCAAGCAACTGCTTGTGACGATAAGAACTTACAATCTTTTTGTACTGTATTGCAAATGTAGTTCTATGCACGGATACGCTTGTTTTAGAAAATAAAATGTTAAAGCATGAAATTCAACTTTGCAAAAAACTACTTTCAATTTGAAGTCAGCCACCGCTGAATTTAGAAACATGATGCTATTCAAATTAGAGTATTTATCCTACTTTGAACAAGATGTCAAATCATGCAAGGGTTCAGTCTTTCTGTTTCTATTTTCATGGACTTCTCACTTCGTTTTCTCCGCAAATACTAATAAAGAATTGCGCTTATTTGGAGATTTGGTTTGCTCTTATTGCGTTCTTTCATAGATGTTGTACCTGTTGAAAATTTATAATTTGGAGATTAGCAATGGGATTGTATTCGATTGTTGTACCAATGATCACCACGTTTCTATTCCTCTCCGGTCGTACAGAGAAGGGTATTCGATTTGAAGATGTTCGAATGTAGTATTAAATCGATGTGGATATTAGAAGCTGCTTCGATTGTTAAGCTGTCTTTCATCCTAGATGAAGTGTTGATAGCTATAGTGACCCTAGGGGCCTGTGGCCCTTGCTTGGTCTATGAATACTATAAAAATTCTGCTGAAGAGATGTTAATTTCAAACTTAAGGCAAATGAGTATGGGGCTAATCATGATGCATTGTTTCGCATACTGTATCCAATTCGAAAATGTATCACTAACATACTAATATAGTAAAGTGTTCATAAATTGTATTAGTGTATTCTGTGTATAATTCAATGGATGCTTTGAGGTCGTGATTAATAGTATGTATGTAAAAGTGTGTAAAGTCGATATTCCAAATAATTTTTACACGAAAACTTTGATTTTTGATAACTGCAATATTTTCACCACTATAAACGTCTTCTATCTGGATCAGAATAGCAAATTATTTGTTTCTTATCTGTATACTATGACTATCAGCGTCAATAGCAACCATGTTTAACTACTTTGTTTGGAAACCTCTTATTCTTTCATAATTGGGTGCAAATTAATTTCGCATTTTGCTCAGTCGCCGTCGCAATTTTAGACTTTTGAATACTCCATATTTCTATCTTAAAATAGTCGTCCTCTTAACATTTTATTCTTCAAGTACACACCACTCTATGTCGTCTCTTAAGCAGGCTAAGACACAATTGCGTCGACAGATTAAAGAATCTCTTAGAGCTATTTCTCAAGAGTCGCTTCAGACCCAATCCAATGATATCCATAAAAGGCTATTGGACCATCCTGTATTCCAGAAAGCAACAAAAATAGCTATGTACATGAATATGCCCGATCTGGAGGTCAAAACTGATGCCATAATTCGCTCCTGCTATCTGTTGGGCAAAAAGGTGTATTTGCCACATTGCAACCCTGAAGTTGTAGAGGGAAGAAAGAATTCCCATTTGGTAATGCTCAGAGTCCCTAGTTATGAAGATGTGAAGGCTCTTAAGCCTCAAGGGAAGTACAAGCTCTTAGAGCCAACAGAAGGAGTCGATGCCATGGATGAGGGAGATTTAGATGTGGTGATTGTTCCTGGTGTAGTATTTTCCACTACCAAACAGCGCATGGGCCATGGTGCTGGTTTCTACGATGAGTTCATCAAGTTTTATTATTCTAAACACAACAGAAGACCATATCTCATTGGCATAGGCTTACATCAGCAGCTTGTCAACTCATTACCTACAGAGGAGCATGACTGGGATTTGGACAGTCTTGTTATAAGCGGGCATGATATCGTGTATTAGAATTGTTAGAATCAATGATGCAAATTTACTATAGGTAAAAACAATATAATAATAAGTATAGAGAAGTGAATAAAGTCTACAGTCTATACTCTACCCACTGGAAAGGATTCCTATCATACAGTTCTCAAGCATCCTATCAGCACTAACCCAGCTGTGGTACTTGTTGAAAAGAGCTGTTCCGTCACGGCCGGCACATTTCATGATCTCATCAACTCCTCCTGGATGGAAGTCTACATACGGAGTGATGTTGAAAACCTTTCCATTAATTGAAGTCCAACAGTCTTGCCTACTCTTGTGATTCTTCAACTCATCCTTGGAAACTCGTACGTACTGAGGTGGCGGAGTCGATTCGACTACTCCACGTAGCACATGCTTTGGAGTTTTGGAATTTAAGTTGGCCCAATCCAAAGGTGAATGTCCTGGGGCTAGAACTACCTTCTGTCTTTCACGAGAATTACTTGGTATTCCAAGTCGAGAAGTCCTCTGTACTGAATTAGGAGCAGGAAATAGACTGCTGGACCCTGAAGATGAGTGTGTCGGCGGCTGGAATGACCCAACTGTTCGTATATTCGATGTATCTCTATCCACTGACATGATCAATGAAGTATATGAAAATGAAATGTATATCAAAGCCTTTAAAACTTTTAGTAGTGAATACAAAAGAATGTCCATAAACAATCTTTTGCAGAGTTCCAAGAATGCTTAAAGTACAAAACCGATCTCAGCTACAGTCTACTGGAAGCAGAAGTAGTTGATTGTCATATAGCATATCTGAAAACGCTCTGATTTGAGATTTTTGAAATGAAGTCACGTGAATTTCTCGAATTCATGCCGATATACATATCGATCGCCGACAACAAGGGAATATGTGTCTTTTAGTGCTACCAGGAAGGTATTTCCTAGAATTTGACATGGTTGGATCAGGTTTTCGGAAAAATCAAAGAGGAATGAAGAAAAGTGCATCTTGTAATCCATAATTGTATTACTGTATTCATACTCTATAGATATATATTAACATACTGGTTCTTGAGTTTTAACTTTCTATGCTAATCGATAATGTCCAAATTACTAACTACGGACTAGCTGATGCTCATGATAACTCGAAAGATTCTAAACTATTTGGGAATGTTTGATTTGTTTGCGGTCGACTCTCTCGTAGTACAACATGTAGACACTTGTCATTTCAAGCATCATCGTGCTTCGACTCACCTCCGTTACCTTGGAATCACTAATTCGCCAGTAGGGTTGCTTTATGGCGGAAGGTATCTTCTTCATCTTAACCTTATCTGAATTTTGGCTATTCTGCGAATCGAGGACCGATCTGCTAATAGCAGCCAGTGCTAACTCAGCTGAGAAATATTCGCGAGGCTCGTCCACTAACAACTCTGCTGGAGTAGCTGACCCCGAGTTGACAATCTCCTGAATACCTGCTTCTTCCGGATCAGCTTGGAACACAGATGGACGGCGACCCATCATAGTGGAGAGCCTACGACGAACGTTTCCATCCTTGGAGCCCATTGAGCTATTGCTAGAAGATCTACGTTTGTCAAAAGACGAATGGCTAGTGTTAATAGATGACTTTGTTCCTTCGGACGAAGTCCTCATGGATACTGAGGCAAGCTCAGAAGAAGTCGCTGGAACTACATCGTATGTTGTGGCACCATTAAAATCGTCAATAATTTCAGGAAACAACTTGAATATGTTCCCGTCCTTATCCTTGACAAACAATGGCTTCTTCTTGTAGCACTCGTAGTGACCCTGGGTGTGTGAGCCTTGGTGTTTGATCATGGCTTTGAGTCTGTACTTGTAAACGTCATTCTCATTGAACTTGAATTTCTTGAAGTGGTCCCGTAGCTTTTCTGATTGGTCGTCTGATATTGGAGCGCTGTTTATGGTACGAGATTTGTCGGAGGCATTGGTAAATGAACTGTTCTGCATCGTGGCCGTGGTACTTATTGAGGGCTGCAACGATTCTTCAGTTGAAGTAGACGAGGTGTCATTGTCTTCAAGATCGTTTTCCTCTCCAGCATCATCTGTAGAAGTGCCATTATCGATTACATTAGCTTCAACATCCACATCCTCAGCTCCCTTAACATCGACATCTTCTCTCTGCACGTCTTCGTCTTCCATGTCGTTTACATCACGGGTTAAGACATGTGCAGCTGTGACTTCGATTTTGGACTCCAACTGCTTTTCCTCCTCTTCTTCTGCCTGCTGTTGGAGCTGTCTTAACTGCTCGTGGTACTCCTTACCTATAGACAACGTCAAGTGCTCTTTAAACGATACTTTGCAGGGGTTCCTTGTGGCATTGCCACCGTTGAAGCTTGAACGAGAGAGGTGCACACCAAATATTTTGGGAGGCTTCAAGATCTGCGTATGCCTAAACACCGTCGAAGTGACACGAGAAATATTGACTCCTGCTACGTTATAATCGCGGATGAAGTCTTCCAACTCTTTGGGCAAATCGTCATTGATACAAAGTTTGGAGTTGTTGTGCAACTTCTTGAGTTCGTTGATGTGCTTGACGTCTTGATCAGGAATGGTACGCTTCATGTGGTTTTCGTTATTTATTATGGCGGCGATTCTACATTTGAGGCATTGGTAGCCTTCTATGGACTCTGTCTTGTTGTCGTTCAACATGTCTTCGATGTCACTAGACAGTTTTTCTGGCGTGTGCAATGTGATCATCAAGAACGGAGCAAAGTTGGGTGTAGATACTCCAAGACATTTGAGACACTTGAGCTGGCTTAAAGTCAAACCCGAGAAAGGAAATTCTGGTACTTGGATCTTGTCCAATGTCGAATAGTCCTTCGGTGAGGGTGTGTCCCTCGGTCCGAGAATGGCGTGGAGATTCGTTTTGATGTATTTGTGCAAGTTTTTGATTTTGAAATTTTCATTCTCCAACGTCTCGTTTATAAGCTGAGTCAATTCATGAGCATCATGTTGCGATCGAGATATTTTTGCATTGAAGATACCCTCTAGTACGTGGAGAAAAGTCCATACGGAAATAGTTCGTGATGCCATCTGGGTTTCCTGGAGCTTCTTGACGATGTCGGCGAGCCCAATATGGAGCGATATGTCAAACTTGGATATAGTGTTTTTGAATTTTGAAGTTGAAGCAGCACTAGAATCGGCATTTTTCGTACTGAGTCTCTGGTGGTGGATTACATTGTTGATGTCGATACTTTTCGACTTTGCAAAAGCCGAAAGCTCATTGAAGCTGGTGATGAACTTGTTCAAGTAGTCAGTAAGTCCAGGAAGAGCCAGATAGGCCTGAACGGACGAGTTGGCAAAGCAATCGTTCCGTAGGTTGATTAGGCCTGTAGTGTATTTGTCAGGCCTTTTCGCGAACATAGTTCTACGGTTCCAAGGAAGTGATGGCAGAAGCACGTAGTAGAAGAGCGAAGCCGCAATCGAGACCAGGGCTAGCAACGTATGTTGTTGGCGTGTGTTTTTTGATCTCCAGTAGTCCACAAACTTAGTGGAGACGCTGTGGAGAAGATGCTGGAAAGTGTAGGTAAATCTTTTGCAAATATGGAGAATTGTCCATTTGCTCACAGAAGAGGACTGATTAGCAAAGCTGGAGGCAGTGGCGGCAGAAGCTGGCGACCCAGTTGAGCCGAATCGAGAGAAATAGTAGGAGAACACTGTTGAAGAGGCAAACAGCAAACCAGAAGGTCTAGAAAACTAATCAACAATTGGTCGTTCAATGCCGTGTATGTTGGAATCGGATAAAAGAAAACGTGAAAAATTCCGCTTCGATAATAAATCAGACAATTGCAACTGAAAAATTCAGTTTATAAAATTGAGACCAACTGGAACCAAGAAAAAGGAGAAGAAAGAAAAAATATAGAAATTAGACAAAACAAAAAAGAAAACCGAACAAAGGTGTTAATGCTTCAGCTGAAGACAAGGCGGAAAAGGAGGGAATCTCTAACAAGAATAGCAAATCTGAAGGCGCCGTCTTCTAAAGATTTGTACAGAACAATAGAGTATTTATGGAATTCCTAGCTCATTTCTATTTTGACTTTTCTGTCACCATTTCGGCTATTTTCTTCGATCTACGCCTCATTCTGGTAGTGAACAGACTGTTGGGATATGCAGAGAAATTACTGAAGTTATTCGGTTGAACAGTATCCCAATTATCGGTAGAACACAACTTGGATCTTTGACAGATAGTGGGGATGGCGGGGCTTAATTACTGCGGTACTGATGTCGGGTGATTGTTCGGGTAGAGATAAGCGTGCATGCAGGCGATTGCAAAAAGTTGGGTAGAAAATAGAATAAGAGCTGGAATGCTTCTGTCGCTTTCAAAAGTATATAAGAGAGAAGGCAGTATGATGCCACAAGAACGTCTGCAATGTTAGTGTATACTGCTATAAGAACAGCTACTTATATGCCATTATGGTATGCTGCTAGCGTGTAGAAATACTATTCTGCACTGTCTAATATTGAGCTTCAACTCTAATGTACTATGTTGATCTTAGAATAGAACGATACTATTATTTATGTCAGATATGTATTATGAGTTTACTATGTAGTAGTCTGGCCTCATGGCGGGGTATTCGATCAGTTTAGAAGTTGATCAACTTCATTGTAGCGTAACCAATGGACACAATGATAGCATAGGCAATAACTGAACTTGGCACACCACGAGTGATAAATGTCCCCACGGTCAAGTACGGCTTACCAAACTCATCGGTCATGCAAATGGCAGTAACGTTAGGAAAGCCAGATGTAGGCAAGCCCATGGCAGCAGAACACAACAAGGCACTGATCATGATGAGAAGTCTAGGATGGGGCTCTTCCATGTTGTTACCAATTTCAGAGACCAATGGGATGATGATGAGCGCAGCCACCGTGTGCGAAACAAAAGTGGCCATTGTCAAGATCAAGAAGCCAAACGTAAGTGCAACACCAAACAAAGAGAAGTCCTCTACTTGCTTCTGGATAGCAACGGCTATAGTATTCAACAATCCAGATGATGCAACAGCTTTACCTAAAGCGGTACCACCCATGGCCAACACGACAATGTTCCAAGGGTAGTTGTTAAAATCTTCAGTGGACAACAAGCCTGAACCAAAGAACAAGATGATTGGAAGAAGAGCTATGATCCCCATTTCACCAAAGATGCCTGTGATACGCGAAGCAATACACCAGAGAAAGATCGTCAGAACAGAAATGGAGATAATGAACCACTGTACTCCTGAGAACTTGTTATCAATGGTTCTGATGGGAACAAGATGGGTATTTCTAGAGTTACAGTTGAATGTAATCAACAAGAAGATCCAGATGAGTAACAACGACAAGACACAAACAGGCAATGCAATGACGAACCATTGGCCCCACGAAGGCTGTGGGTCCATGGCCCCTATGGCTATCATGTTTTGGGGAGAAGCGATCGGAGAAGCCATTCCTCCGACATTGGATGCTAGAGCTATACCCAAGATAAGGGCATTGATAAACTGAGAGCCCTTGGGCAATGTCCTCAATAACGGCTGAATAAGTGAGAAACAAAGCACTGGCGCGGCGACATTAGAAACCCACATGGAAGCGAATAAGGCTACACCCATAATTGTGAGCAAAACAACAGAAGGGTTGGTCCCGGCCTTGGACAAGATCCAGGTGGATATCAACTTGGCGATGTGGTATTTCGATAACGCCGCAGCCAACGTAAAACCTCCCAATAACAACAATATGACGGAGTTCCACATAGTCGACAATATGAACTTAGAAGAGTCTACAGAGTCCATGTCTGATCCATCATCATTTTTCAACACGCCGAGATTGACAATCAACAAAGGGATCAATAAAGAGGTAACAAAGAGTGGGATGGCCTCTGTAGCCCATAAAAGAGAGGAGCAGATCAACAATGCAAAGCAGTTCTTCTGGGCTCTATCAGCAAAAGGAGAAATGTTCAATAACACAATTGTGATCGTGGCTATCAAAACCAACTTGATCAAGACTGGGTTTTTAAGGGAGATATTGAACTTGTGGATAAGTTGCCCTTCAAGCTTTCCACCGTCTTCGGCACTCTTTTCCATTCTGAGACGATCAGCTACAGATATCAGCTTCGAGTTGGCAGCATAAGTCTTTCTTTCCAAACCAATCATGTCTCTCCACACAGTATTTCTTTCCCATACGACGTGTTCACGCAAATGGATCGATAACTCAGATTTGGCAGTCTCTAAATCATCACCATGATTACAGATCAAGGCATAGAGTCTTGTTAAGGATTGCAAACGGTCGTTGACTTTATCAATGGTAGAATCCTGGAAGATGTATGACCTTTTTGGCAAACTGTCCAAGTATCCGTCTTTCAAGTTTGTGTCGAGCGATTTATCGAACTTCTTCAATGCCTTTTTGAAACCAGTCTGGTTCAACTCGATGTAAGACTTCAATTCAGACAATGTCGTGAAGAGGCCAATAATTCTCTTTCTCAAGATGATTCTGCTTTCACTGAGCAAAATCAACTGTGGAGGCAAGTTGGCTGAAGAGGAAGCAGCATTGTTAATATTATTCCAGATCTTGGGCGATTTGGGTGAGCGGAGATATTCATCGATTGAACGAGACTTAACCAATTGTGAACCAATCGAGATATTCAGTTTCTTTCTGCCTCTGCTGGCCTGGTCGTGGCCAACAAAGTCCCTCATATCGTCATCATCATCGTCTTCTTCTTCTGGCTGTGTAAATTCGGTATCAGGGTCAGTAGTGTTGGTGATGTAGTTTTCGTTCAGGGCGTCAGAGGTCTGTCTCAAGTGATTCAGTTTCAGATTCAAGAAGTTTTTGTTTTTGCCATTGAGCATGGACGAACCGTCGAGTTCATGCTCAAAGTTTTCGATGTCGTTGACAATTTCGTCAATGCTCTTGAAAATGAACGCTTCCTGGAGTTGATAGAAGTCATCGATCTTCTTCAACTCAGCATCAAGAGCAGCAAGAAACACCGACGACGGAGATTCAGCACCAGCTGTTGCTCCATACGTCTGTGATTCGTCAGCCATGAGATGCTCGCCAGCTTCGAGATCTTCATCCTGCGAAACCACAGACTGGTGAGATCTCCTGAGGTTGTCTCTCTGGAGCGAGTAGATGAGTTTCTTTAGCGTAGTATAGGCGATGTACTTGGACAGCCATTCGGGCACAGCATTAAACTGCAATGAATGGGAGAATTTCATATCTACGAAAGTCTATACGATATTGATGATTTTGTTGGACTGCTGTTGATTCAGTATGTGCTTTTCTGAGATAGCGAGATGTGACAATGGAGTATCTCCTATTCTTAGAAAAGATAGAATTATGGATGTGATTACAACAATACCAAAAAACTCTTAGTAGGATTCACAGGGTAGATGAGATCTTGACTGCTCTGGAAGGATATCTCTATGATATGTCAACAGTCATATGCTGACTCCAGATACTTTGACACCTGGAAGGAATTGGTGAATGAACCACCATGAAAAACTTGAGGAAAAGTGGTTCAACAAATCCTGCAGAAGCCACCCGTGCTAGAATCGTGGAGGTAGATAGCGCGAAGGAAGGTAAATATAGCGACCGTGCCGCGCTAGCGGTATATGCACATAAGGAGAGATTATTAGGACAGTGGGCGATTACAAGCGTGGTTTTGATGGACATGACAGTGGATTGGTGCTTCTAAATGGCGGAAATAGAACTTTTACCAGCAAAAGATGGTAGGCTGAATTTCAGACCAGCAATTGAATAAACAAAATAGAGCTGAAGAGCACTTAATACTAATTGCTTTTATGGCCTGCCAGTAAGTTCGCGGTAGCAATATAAAATCTGCGATTTAGTGATCTTGATCTACTGTGTTGGTGAGTCAACGAAGGAGCGTAGCTTTGTTTCCTAAGCGACTCGGGAATCGTGCCGTATAAGGAGCCGCGATAATATCAGCCTGAAGGCTCCATGAGGGTGTACTTCTTCCATTGGCATTGTTGCTTCAGTTTCTCTCGCTCGTTACCGTAGGTACCTAGTAGGGCGTACCTATCTACGGTGAAACAATATCTAGCATACAGTGTCTTCAATAGTCTGTCATAAGACATCGATTGTACATGTATAAGTCACACGACAATAGCCATGACTGGAAACATTGCAGCTGTTGCTGTAGCAGACTTACCATCCATAATAAATTCTCTTGTTGTGCACAATGGATGCAAAATTCTGTCACAATGCATCAGAGAATGGCACCGCCCAAGGAATCTTTACCAAATTCACGAAGATAGCAATCTATGTGATCACCAACGTCAACGCCGACACTTCACTGCACCACACTACATTGAAGTACAAGGAAAGATGGCTTATCTCGAAGATCAAGACAGAGAGACTGACCACTTCCGTGGAGACTGATGCAACAGGACTATCCTACGGTGAATGACTAACAGAGTCGCTACCAAAAGCAGCGAAGTTCTTCCAAAACCGAATAGACACTTGAAACTGTCATATTTCGTTCTAGATGATGTTACAATCCTTTAGCTTCTTTGGTGAGCAAATTACTACATTCGTCTTAACATATGCGTGGATAGTGACGCACTATACTGGGCCCCGAATAGACCACCGGATACGGTTCACCACACAAAAGTTATCAATCCAGACCGAGCCGCTGGTATCAAACAGAAGTAGCAAACTACGAGAACGAATACAAGATCATACCCATATGCAATAGGAATTGCTGAATTGCAATGCTGAACCAAATAAGTTCGCAGTAGGACGGGATCTGCTAGCTATTTCGCAGCCATCTCGTGAAAATCGATCGTGCGCCGAAGCTCCAAACCTTTGCATGCCAACTCTTGCCAGACGGAAGCCAACATCTGAGATGGGTAAGCGGCTATTTAGAGTTCATGACCGAATTCGCAAAACACCTGTTCAATTCCGAAACTAACACATCTATCACCTGCCTCGTAAAAATCTGCTCACCTCCTGCGTCATGTTTAGTGCGTGATAATAATTTAGGCGGCTGGTGATTAGCTCAGCTCATAGAATCTACGAACTCCAAGAGATATCCAAGAGAACCAAGCTCACACCCAGAGGGATGCCATCAAACAGCAATTGAACGCAAAGTATAACAACTACATCAAAATTGATTCTACAGTCTTGTGCTATACCTGAAATTGGCTAATTCTCAAGCTTTCCGCATCCTTCATACTTCACTCTAGGGCTGAGGAGAACCAGCAATAAAAAACAAGAAATATCTACTCCAATTCTTCTTCACTTATAGACTCGTGTTGCCATAGTTAGCTACAGCTAGGGAACTCTACAATTCTAACTAGCTACACCTTCTACACACAAATTCTAGAGAATGGACTTCTGTTTCTTCCTCATTGGCTGTACGTATAGATTTCAAGAAGGCTAAGCCGATCGTGAGGCTGGTCCCTCCGCCAGAACAACCCTAACCCTTGTCTAGTCAAGGAGTTCAACAAGCCGTTGGACGACGTCGGGCAAATCCCGTGCTACTGCTCCAATTGCCACAACATGTCGGTGTTTGCTATCCGGACAACCAACGTTGTCACCTTGTTCTTCATTCCGGTATTGCCCTTCTACCGCTCCAAGAGACTCAAGTGCAACATCTGCGGAGCATCGGGAAACATCAATAACGAGGTGATTAACAGACTCAAGTCCGGCCAGCCCGTGGCCATAGGCTAGAAGCTCATAGAATTCTATACGAAATAGCAAATGTATACCAATGTACAACAATTAGTACTTCCGTACTTGTGGTAGTGGTGTTGGTGAGGACTCTGAAGTCTGGAGTTTCATTTACTGTATACAAATTTGTACATGACAAATTACATGCCGATGCTGCCGTGTATATTTTTTTCTGGAGTTGCACCCATTACACCCAGAGCTTAACGGGTGTGACAACCAATTAGACTTTTGGCAAGGGATATCTTTCGGACCAGAAAAAGTCGTCCCATTGCTCCTTGGGTAGCAATGTGGATAGCCGGGGGTTACCCAGCAGCATCGAAGATGTGGTGGTCATCGAGGATGGATCGGGGAAGGGTTCCAAACGTTGGACAATAGTGCGATACCAGTAAAGAAGCTGCTGGAAGAAACCAGCACTAGGCAATTGTGGAATTGCAGAGAGACATCTTTCGAGGCCGTGTCCTGGTCAGAGTTTAAGCTCAACCCGAATACGAGCGTCTGAAGCTAGTCACAGCTCGCAATTCTCAATTGCTATTACAAATAGCAGGTGCATGTAGTTCGCAGTCATGGCACGCATAGCTGCTGGCGCTATTCTCTCACCTGGAGCAAGTTTATGGTCGCCAACTCTAAAGCCACATTCATGTAAAGCTCTCACAACGAGTCATTTTCAGATCCCGGCCAGTAGCTGCCAACGGCGGTATTATTGCACAATGCGAGGGGCTAAAGGAATGATCAGCCTACGGGAGAAATATTTACCATCATCATTTTTCTGCCGCAAATCGTGCAGAAAAAATAACGCACCTAGCTGACCTTACTTTTTTTTGCACCCTATTACTAATGTGTACAGAACTACACCATTGCCATGCATGGACAGTTACTGGTGGGTTATTCGGCATGTTGTAGGATTGACGGATAACGCTAGCAAGGAAAACTCATGATGGCAGCTATGGATCTGTGGCAGGCGAAATAGGGGTATATATAGACCTCCAGCCTACCCCTATTCTCAGTGTCTATGTACTTTCTTTTTCATCAATTACTAGAATAGCTCCTTTAGGAAACTACAATCTACACTTACATTCTAAATGACATCAGTCGCAAACTTAGTATCCCGTGCCAACCAGGCCATTGAGGTTAATCCTCCTGCTGCTAACGTCGATATCCATCTTACCTCGCATGGTTCCAATTGGCTTTGGGCCTTGTTTTCAGTCTTCTCGCTTTTTGCAGTCGTCCATGCCTTTGTCTACGGTTTCACTTCTTCCGAGAAGAAGAGCTTGAAGAAGACGTTGTTGGTTATCCCACTCTTCATCAATGCTGTAATGGCCTATACCTATTTTACATACGCTTCTGACTTGGGTTGGACACTGACACCAACGGAATTCCAGCATGTGACAACATCGGAAGATCTCGATGTCAGACAAATCTTTTACGTCAAATGGATCGGTTACTTCTTGACTTGGCCATTAGTTCTTACAATTATTGAAGTCACTACCCAGTCAACTGACTTCTTTGAAGAAGGTGACATCTTAACGAAATTCTTCAGCTTGTTCTCTCGCTTGTTCGCCAAGATCTTAGCCACCGAAGTATTCGTTATTGGTTTATTGATTGGTGCTTTGATTGAATCTACTTACAAGTGGGGTTACTTCACTTTCTCTGTCACTGCCCAATTATTTGCTGAAATCTATATCCTCGTCAATGTCATGACTGCTTGGAGACAATCCACTCAAAAGCTCGGTTTGATTCTTGTTCTCTGTCAATTGGTTATCTGGATCCTTTACCCAATCGCATGGGGTTTATCTGAAGGTGGTAACAAGATTCAACCAGACTCAGAAGCTGCTTTCTACGGTGTTCTTGATTTCTTCACTTTCTTCTTCATTCCTCTTGGCTTGACTTGGTTGGCCATCAACAATGTTGACGAAGAATTCTTCTCCAAGGTATGGCACTTACAACTCAGAAAGAACACCACTTCGGCAGCAACAGATGCTGAAAAGGACTTTGGTGAAACACCAAGACACAGTGGAGACACTGCTGTTGCCCCAGTAGGTGTTCCAACTGACGAGCAATAATTTATTTCGAATCTGGAACAGAGATATCGCTGAGTAGAGTTTGGTGCAACAGTTAAAAAATGGCTGCGAAAGTATCACTTCGCATCCTATAATGTGAAAATGCTGGTTGCATTATTCTATTCTTTGTTTCAATTCAACTGTGATACACTTCTCATCCTTAATTACTTAATATGCTAACGAATCTATACGTTTTATGTCTTCTACGGCTATTTACTAGTCCGCTTTTTTCTATTGAAATTTTAATAATATATGTTAGTTTCAAGTCTTCCTGTTCATACCGTAGACGAGCTCGACTTCGATTATGACACATTTTATGAGCTAATCAATTTAGATGACATGAGAAAATACCCCACCGAACTAGCCGGTAATGGGGGGTGAAAGTTGACGAAGTGACTATAATAACAGTTGTTGAGGGGAAATCTTCTCAGGGACTGCATTACCAGAAATGTGTTTTGGTTTCGATAACAACGGCAATTGTGCAGAATAGTTGAGCATGTGATCGAAAGCAGATTGTAATATTAACCAACAGTCACCAGACCCACGGTATAAGTAGACACGGTATAGAGTTGTATTGTATTGAGACATTATGGGTGCAAAACGCCACAGGCACACAGTATCATCACATGATGTGTAACACGTGATCATTCCTCACCCAATCATGGAGCTGGAAAAAATGTTCTATAAGCTTTAAGATTGATACATCAATACACAGTTGCCAATAATTTTACTTCTCTTCAACATTCAAAATGTCCAACTCGCTCGCCCGTACCATTAAGAACATTTACAAGTCTGGAATTAAGAGAGCTGCTTTCCAAATCCAGACCCACAACGATACCAAAAGCGGTTGGTTAGTTGGGGAAGATGACTACGGTAACAAGTACTACGAAACTGATGCACCAGAAGAAATTCACTTGAGAACTAGATGGGTGGAATACAACGACAGATGGACCCAGATCGATATTTCCAAAGTTGAGCCTGGTTGGCATTACTGGTTGGGATATGGAACCAATACCATCCCAACCGAATTGAAGGGAGATGAAAAGACTACCAGAGCCTATCCTATTCCAGCTAAGCACAAACCTAACTTGACCAACAGTAGTGGTGCTTACGTTTCTTATAATACCGCTAAGCCTAAGCATACTGCCTGGGTTCCAGAGGTTGCTCTGAGAGTATAAGAGAACGAAGAAAAAAGAAGCAGTGGAGATTCGGATTCCATTTGAGGAACATACGACTAAATCATTAACTGAGAAGTAATGAATTCATCTTTTGCATTGAAAAATTAAGTTCATTTTTGAATCAAATTATGAAGTCTTTTTGAATTGATTGAGAAATTTGTTGAATTGATGAATTTGTTGAAAATTGAAGATTCCATGTGATTTCGATATTATTCCATTATCTCAATATTCAAAACATCAACAATTGGAGACCATGAGATGAGATCATACGGAATGAGATTCATTCACATTGAAAATTGTATTGAGTTGAAGATGATGCTTTGTAAGTCTACTGTGATATCCAGCATGCGAGCAGACACATTTCACCAATACCCATACGGCCACAGCCATCGCATATTTATATAACTTCATATTATTATCGTTCTGTAATTCAATAGAATGTCATTTAGAGTGCAATGTAGCGATAATGCTCATTTACTTCGAATAGTATTACGTTATTTCTCGAAAACCATCTCACTTCGTTATCTCGCTTGTACTGTGCGGCTCATACAGTCTGGGTACAAAAATTTTCAGCTGTAGTACAGATTAGATGTGCGATATTCTTCAGATCTGAATCACAAATAAACAGTTAGAACAACTAGGAAATATCTAAGTCGTCTCTAATTTCATATTCTAACGCAGCATATCTTTCAGAATGAGTGGAAGTGGAAAATTGCCCGAATTAGCTACGGATGCTGTGCTCGTCAAATCAGCTCCAGTGCCAGATGACTTTGTAGAAGTGAAAGGTATTGACTATTCTAAGGAGTCTGCCTACAATATGAGAGCTACCGACTTGATAGACTCGATGAAGACCATGGGGTTTCAGGCTTCCTCTGTGGGACAAGCATGCGACATCATCAACAGTATGAGATCGTGGAGAGGAAAACACAGAGATGAGCTTCCTGAACATGAAGTAACAGGTGAGTTTGACGACGAAGGATACCAGAAGACGACTATTTTCATGGGTTACACATCCAACTTGATCTCTTCTGGTTTGAGAGACACTTTGAGATATTTGGTTCAGCACAAGATGGTTTCAGCAATCGTAGCCTCTGCTGGTGGAATTGAAGAAGACTTGATTAAGGTGTTAGCACCAACGTATATGGGCGAATTCAGTTTGCCTGGTAAGGGCTTGAGAGATCAGGGAATGAACAGAATCGGTAATCTTTTGGTCCCCAACGATAACTACTGTAAGTTTGAAGAATGGATTGTTCCAGTTTTAGACAAGTGCTTAGAGGAACAAGAAGAAGCCATGAAAAAGTTGGGCTCTGAGGGATTGAATGCTGACTCTGATGCTGTTTGGACTCCTTCCAAGTTGATTGACAGACTTGGTAAGGAAATTAACGACGAATCCTCGGTATTGTACTGGGCCCACAAGAACAAGATCCCCATTTTCTGTCCTGCTCTCACTGACGGTTCTATTGGAGATATGTTGTTCTTCCACACTTTCAAGGCTTCCCCTCAACAATTGAGATTGGACATTGTAGCAGATATCAGAAAGATCAACTCAATGTCTATGGCTGCTTCCCATGCTGGTATGATCATCTTGGGAGGTGGTTTGATCAAGCATCATATTTGCAATGCTTGTTTAATGAGGAATGGGGCTGACTTGGCTGTGTACATCAACACCGGCCAGGAATTCGACGGTTCTGATGCTGGGGCCAGACCAGACGAAGCTGTCAGTTGGGGTAAGATCAAGGCCGACGCCAAGAGTGTCAAGGTGTATGCTGATGTAAGTGTGGTATTCCCATTGATTGTTGCAGCCACCTTTGCAGCAGAGAAGCCTAAGAATTGAACGTGTATATAGGTAGAGATTCAGAGATAGAGAAAGTGGAAAAGTAGGTAATTGGAAGTAGATAGAGAGTCAACCAATATGACATTCACTTGAACTTGTTAACATTTAAAATTCGTAGCACTCGAACAGAAATCTTACGAACTGATATACGTATTCAACCAGATAGTCCTTAATAAAGTGTCTACAAGTGCATTCCGATGCTATAGAGTTTCATATTCTTCTTAAGGAATAGGTGCAACACTTCTCAAAAGAGAGTAGAGCGGAATCGGAGAGCCGTGCGCGGAAACGGACAGCCTCAGTAAGAATTGCTATCAACCTCTCTATCAGCACTCTCTATTTCGTAAAAACACTTTACCATAAGCTATAAAAGCAGAATACACAAGCGTCTAGGTGTATATTCGTATACACTTTGGTGTTTTGGGCTGGCAAAATCCATCTCTCCTTGGATGTTGTAGGCTCCTGCCGTTTTCGGGAAGCCAGCCAGTTCATCCACAGCTTCTCCACAAAGACAGTATGTGATCATTGTGCAGTGCCACAGTGACGAAGCGGCTCGACGCTTAGACCGTTGCATGTAATGGCGGAGTCATCGAGATACTGGCCCTTTTGAGTTTCTCTTCTGAAGTCATCAAAAATCGAAAAGTCTTCTTTCCAACTTCTTTCCATTGCTATTCTTTTCTCCTTAAACGTTTTCTATCAATCGCTCGCTTATTATCATGTCAGAAGAGCTCGCTAACAACCTCCGTACCCTAGACGGAATGTTGAAGAAGCTATCCACAGCAATTGAAGCTACGTCCGCTGGTTCTAGTTCCAATTCTACTGCTTCTACTGCTTCTACTACTGCTCCTACTTCTGTTTCTTCCACTGCTACTTCCAAGTACTCTGACGACTACTACGAAGCACATGCTGACGAATACATTAATTTCACCTATAAGTCGCCCACCATCTACCATGTGGTGGACTACTTTGGAAGCAAACTTGAACATGCTGGTTTTCTGTTCATTTCCGAAAAGGAATCGTGGGACTCAATTAGACCTGGAAAATACTACACTGTCAGAAACGGCTCTGCTTTAGCTGCGTTCATTATTGGTGAACACTGGAAGCCCGCCAAGGGTGTTGGAATCATTGGTTCGCACATAGATGCGCTTACAGTGATTTTAAAGCCCAACTCCACCAAATCCAAAGTAGAAGGTTACGAGCTCTTGGGTGTCGCTCCATATGCGGGTACTTTGGGCGATGTGTGGTGGGATAGAGACCTTGGGGTAGGTGGTAGATTGCTTGTGAAAGACAGCACTGGCAAGATTGTGCCACAGCTTGTAGACTCCACCCCTAACCCTATTGCCCATATTCCTACATTGGCACCTCACTTTGGAGCTCCAGCTGTGGGTCCTTTCAATAAGGAAACGCAGGCCGTTCCCGTGGTTGGTTTCTCCACCAAAGATCCAGAGGAACCCACGGAAGAAGAAAAGTCCGCTCCTTTATTTGGCAAACATCCCATAACCTTGTTGCGTTACATTGCCAAAAAGGCCAACGTCAAGGTTTCGGACATTGTCCAATGGGACTTGCAATTGTACGATATCCAGAAGGGTGTCAAAGGTGGTTTAAATAAGGAGTTTGTTTTTGCACCCAGAATCGACGATAGAGTCTGTTCCTTTGCAGCCATCAACTCGTTGATTGAAGTTGATAACGACCATTTGCTCAAGTCTGACTCTTTCTCTCTCGTGGGTCTTTTCGACAACGAGGAAATCGGTTCAGCAACTCGTCAAGGTATCAAGGGTGGTTTAACTGAATCTGTCATCACTAGAGTGATCTCGTCTAACTACTTCAACCCTAAATCCTACGATGTTCAGGAGCAAATCCGTTTGACTTATGCCAACACCATCATCTTGTCAGCAGACGTCAACCACTTACTCAATCCCAACTTTGCCAACGTTTATTTGGAGCACCACAAACCTGTTCCCAACACTGGAGTCACAATCGCGTTGGACCCTAACGGGCACATGGCTACTGACTCCACTGGCTTAGCTCTAGTTGAAGAATTGGCCAGACTCAACGGCGACACGTTGCAATATTTCCAGATCAGAAATGATTCCAGATCTGGTGGTACTATTGGTCCATCCATCTCGTTGCAAACTGGAGCCAGAACTATCGACTTAGGTATCCCTCAACTCTCGATGCATTCCATCAGAGCGACTGTTGGTACCAAGGATATCGGTTTGGGAGTCAAGTTCTTTGCTGGTTTCTTTTCCAATTGGAGAAAGACCTACGACAACTACAAGGACTTATAAAAGTTGTTGTATTCCTTCTATTTAATGCAATATTTACTAAACACTTTTTGATTAATACGATAACTAGTATATGATTATGTAGTAGATTTGGATGTCTGTTATATATAAGGATACCAGAAAAATTTACTTCAGAGAAGCATATGATGAAGATTTCCAAGCTGGTATACATATGTCCAATGCTCAGCTGCATGCCATCACTTATCCCCTTATCTGGTCATGTCGTCACAGACTAGATCTCCGTCTATTTCGCAGCCATATTGAATCCCCAATTAGGCAATAATCACAAGGATAAAAATAGTGTGGTGCGAGTTTCGAACATCTTTCGCACAGTGAGAGCGCACGTGACATAATCCGAAATCGAATCGGATGTTCCAGTCGCTCTTGAGATACTGAAGAGTCACTTTTGTTTGTCAACTGGCTCAGGAATTGACAAGCAGTATCAGTAATAAGAGGGTAATTCCAAACTTTACAATGGGTATGTATTTGACGAGCAGCTAGAGGTTATTCTGAATCTGGAAACGAAAAACCATTTTCGGATTCTAGGCTCAAAATATTGTTTCTACAACTGGTAATACTAACAATACGAACAACAGTTCCACCAAAAAAGATGAGTTTGCAAGAGTTCTTCAACGACGAGTGTATGTATTTATAGCCAAGCGTTGGCCATATTAGAGTGCGGACGATTGGGCCGTGATTCCTTTTCTGGAATAGTAAGAAGTAGCAATCGATATCGAAGAAAGTGTCAAAAGGTGAAATATGTTGAAAGTCAAAATTATTCTGGAATCTATTTTAAGGTCATTCCTAATGAAATAGGAGAGAAGCCAATACGTTGTCTAACTTCTTGGATTTGCAGTTTGTTGAGGAATTGTCTCGTTCTAGTTCTATTTGTACTTGAGTTGCATTTCATATGATTGAAGAGCTGATGGATCGGTTTATGATATCCAAAACAGAACCAAGGTAGTTGAATTAAACTGAAGTGAATTGTGACTGATGATTTCAGCATAAGATTTAATCTGAAGAACTCAGATTGAACTATTGCAATTTTTGATTATAGTTCTCTTTGATGGATACGTTTTCATTGTGCACTTCTCCGTTTATTGAATGCTGTTTTTTTACTTAATATCCATTTCTATCTATAAGATAATGATACTAACTTCTTTAGCGTATGGAGGCTCTTGGGCTGACGAAGATATCGACATGGCTTCCATTTCTGTCCCCATCGAGAGACATTCGCATTATAACCAACTGTCGTATAACGATCCATTTGGCTCTCACCATGGATCCTCGCGATCCGGTGGTGTTCCTTTTGACAATGGCCCTCCTTATATTATAAAATTGTTGAATTTGCCCATCACAGCCAATGATGGCTTTGTGGAGGACTTGCTCCAGAGCAGATACACCACTTTTGTCAAGTTCAAGATAGTAGCAGATCCTTCTTCCAACATCTTGGAGACCCATGTAATCAAGAAGGTAGCATTTGTAGAGCTCAGCTCAGCCGCTGACTTGCAAAAAGCTTTGAAGTGGCATGACTTGTACTATAAGGGAAATCGTAGGGTTGTTGTAGAGTTGGCAGATTTTAACGACTTTCAACATTGTATTCAATTTAATACGCAACATGGTGCAGAGATTCAGCAGATACAAGACGACTTCATTGCTAATAAAAACCAACAACTGCATCCTCGTCATATGGCTCTTCTTGACCAGATCGACACCTTTTCTCCTCAGCATTCCCATGCAAATACCTATCATCCGTCTGGGACTAGGAACCCTCCGAGCTTTTCTAGGTCGCCTATTCGTGGAAGTGCACAACTTCATACTGCTCCTGACAAATGGAGAAATCTTCCAGCTTTGGGCGAGTCCAAAACGCCTGCTTTAGCCCCATCAAGGTCTGCTCCTGCAAAACATAAGGTGAGTCCTTTTGGTGAAGCTAAGCCTGTTGATGTACTTTCAAAACAGCAAGAGATCGAAAAGAAGTTGATAAACCTCAACAACACTACGGTTCAGACTTTGGGACCAGATGGTGAAATTTCTGACGTAGAAGATGTAGTGAGACAGTTCCACGAAAATGCGTCCCCCAAGTTGAGAAGAAGCTCATTGGGTCGCAGGGCTTCATCCACAAGTACTGAAGGAAGAAGGTCTTCTATTTCCATCTTGAAACGCCCCAATATACCGCACGACGACGCTCATGATGCTAGCCCGGCTATCGCCACTAAGGTGGCCATTCCAACTCCAGCACAAGCTCCAACGCATAGTAGTGAATTGAATAAGGCTGGAAAACTCTCTCCTGCTCCAATACCATCTTCTGCATATCCTTCTAATGGGGTAGGAAAGAGTCTTGCTGAGTTACTCAGAGAGCCCAATGATGACCTAGCTTCTATTTCTAGTGGAGGTCGCAGAACACCTACAACTAAGAATTCCACACCAAAACCGGCTGTTGTAAAACCAGTAATACTTAAGAAGAAAGTCACTTCCAGTCCCTTGATCCCCAAGGTAGATTTAACGTTAAAAGAGAGTGAGTTCCAAGCACAGGGAGAGAACAAGGAGGAGACTCCTCTTCAACTTCAGGCTGACCATGCGAAAGAAATCGAAATCGAAGATAAGTTGAAAAAAATAAACGATACTTTATCGAAGACGAATTTGCTGGTGGAAAAGAGAGATGTTGCTGAAATCGTAACTTCTACAGCATCTACTTCTGTAGCCAAAGAAGAATCGGAAGCACAGGAAATTACAGCAGAAAGCCTCGTCGAGGAACGCCCAGATTTCAAGAAAGAACTCAGTGACATAGTCAAGAAGTCACATGTTAGAGATCTGCGTAAACAACCTCATTCCTCAACATATCGTGAAGGACCTCGTTTCCAACCTAGTACCAGTAGGAGGTTCGCCAACTCTACCAATGGTCACCAGAGAAGTTTTGGTGACAGAAACGTAGAAGGTGTAGCAAGCCAGCCCATAACAACTTCAACTTCTGGCAAGTTGAATACCGCTGAAGACTCTGTTTCTGCAGGAGGCAGAAACTTTCGTCAACCTCGATCTCAGAACACTTATGACAGATTCAGATCAAGGTCTCCCACGAAAAGCAAAGGCAGAGTAATAGTAAATAAACCAGAATCGGTTTCGCCCAGCAATGTGGAGAAAGATATCGAAAAATCTACAATATCAACATCTACGACAACGCCAGCTTCAACTCCAGTTGCTTCAAATGGCTCCTATAGCCGCCATGGGAATTCAAAGAAGGGAGAAGTCGTAAACTCGAGTTCTCCTGGTTCTGGAGTAACTCCAGAAATTCAGAAGAGTAGTGAGACAGTAGAGTCTGTCTCTAGCACTACAGCTACTGTCGGGTCTTCCGCTTCTGCTACATCCGAAAATGATGACACACCAAATTCGACTTCTATTAGAGGTGGACATGGACGAGGTAGAGGCAGGGGTCGTGGAAGAGGTACTTCTTCGAGAGGAAGAGGATCACGAGGGGGGCGGGGCAGTGCAAGAGGAAACTTCAATCTTCACTACGTTCGTAGTAAACCTTCGGATGAATCAGCTGCTAAGGGCAATGACGCGTAGTTTCAGTTGTGATGATGACAAGATCCTATCATACAGTTGCTTTCTTGGTGAGCATGTGTATATTTATACTAATCATAGATAAAGTAGCGTTCACGATAAATACTGTATTTATAGCTGATAAGAAATATAGCTTAGATTGATGGGCCTCTCTGTGTTTCTGGTATAAACTTGGATTGTGGTTCTATGGTGATTCTATTATAACTTGATAATATTAGTATAAACCGACTCTACGGTGAATTCCAAGAATTTTTCTGCCGTGATATTATCATAATAGAGATATTCTACAAGTCTACGATGTTATCATGAATCACTTTTATCCAAGAAATATACATTATTAAAAGTAATGTCATGGAAATATGACAGTTTAATAAATAGGAACTTCAATTGTTTAAGATACCAGTATCCCTTAAGGAGTTCTCCAAGAGCGTTTCCTTGACAGCAGCCATAACTAACTGGATGTTTGAAGTGTCTGTAGCTTGTGTAACATGTGGGTAAATGTTTAAACCGGATCTATTCACCTGGGTAAATCTCCACAAAATGTACTTCGCAGCTTTGTTGATATTGTTACCTCCGGTGTAGTCCGGGAATTGTTTCTCTAAAGGAGAGTATGCCAACTTGTCGGCAAAGACATCGATTTTGTTCAAGAACAATACGATTGAAGTTCTGGAGAACCATCTAGAATTAACGACTGAATCAAACAACGCTAAAGATTCTTCTAAGCGGTTCTGAGAATTTTCTTCGAGTAGTACTTGATCGTATTCCGACAATGCTACACAGAAAATGATCAAGGTAACATTGTCGAAGCAATGGATCCACTTTTTTCTTTCAGATCTCTGTCCACCTACATCGTACATGTGGATGTTCAAACCTCCACTCATCTGGAAAGTAAAATCAAAGATACCAGAAGTCTTTTTACGAGTTCTCAAGATGTCACTTACTGAAGGCACGTAATCTGGTGATGTGATTCTATCGACATCCGACAAAAAGTAGTGGGTAGAGTCGATGAGGTAGAAGTTGGCCTGTTGGAATTTCATGAAATTCTTGACTTCTGGAGTGTTATATATGGTTTTAATTTTCTGCGCAATGGCGGGGTTGAAAACTTGCTCTGAATCGATGGAGAACTCGTAATCCAACACTTCATTCAAATCATCGTAATCTAGAATGTGTTTTCTATCCTTCTCTTTTTCCAATTCTTGACCTTTAAATTCTTCTAAGCTGTCTTTATCCTCATCGATTGTACCATTGGCGCCATCTAAATGGCCACCTTTGTTGATCAAATCTGGCTGCAAGTCGATGATGGCGTTGATGACGTTTTTGATACAGTCCAAGATGTTCTTGTAAACAAAAGGCTTGAATTCATACAGTTCTTCTTTGGTATAGCCATTCTGGTGCAAAATCTTCATCTGCTTGACGATGGTGGATTTTCCACTCTCACCCGAGCCGAGTAATAAGATCTTCACTTCCTTATTTGGATCAGATTGGGTAGCCGCATCTACGGGATTAATGGCATTTGAAGCATCCGTAGATGCAGAGCCATTCGCACGTTTCTCTACGACATTTGAAGATTCTGTAGACGAACTGGTATTGTTGTTGGCATTAGACGTTTGTTTGGTGCCGTTTGCAAGAGCCTGCCTCTGGGAATTGCGCCTGGCGTTGATGTTTCCAGCTGAGGCTTCTGGAATAGATTCTTTCGAAGCACCACAGCCCATTGTGAGTAGTAATAGAAGGAAGAAGTGAAGTGGCTATTAATGAGAATGAGACCGGAGTAGAGTCTCTGGAATTATGTGAAGTCGTTTGGTTGTTGTATAAAATGGAAGCTCCAAAGATGTGTGGAAAATTAAATATTCTTTGATTACTGATGACTAATTGTGTTGGATGGGTTGCTGATGTTTGTTCTCGGCGTTGAATGTTGGTTGGCCATTCAAGAATTGTAATGTTGTAATGTTGTACGATCTCAGTGATTGTACGCAACGTTCAGTATACTGTACAAATGAATACGAGAGATTCAATGAGATGAGATTGGCTTCTGAAGACAATGCAGTGAGCCAATGTGAGTACAGGTAGATGGTGAAGCGATGTCGGCAACAGCAGCTGACTGGTTGAAAGTGAGTAGAGCAAAGTTAGCTGAAAGTGAGGAAGCAACCAAGAAAAAAAATGCAATACGATGGTGGTGATTACGAGGTATTTATTAGTTCTAGGCGGAGGAACCCAGAATCCGGGTGAAGGAAAAGTGCTGCATTTAGCGAGAGTAGTGAGTTAGCGGGAAAATAGTGAGGCAGTCACCGAGGGGTCGCAATTACTGCGAGGATGTTGTCTCTGCGAGGCAACTCAGGCTAGTGATAATAGTAGCTGCAGAACGACTCCGACGAGAGAATCCATTTATCTAGTGACCAACTTCTGAAAAACTGAGCTGTTTAGCTGTAACTAGATGAATAGCGGTTTAATAAATATTCGAAAGGAGAGCATACAAGGAGAATTTGTATACAAGAAAGAATCGTTAGTGCCTTTGGGATGAATTGGCTAACGCTTAACTATGGTGAGTCCTGTGGTGAATTGGCTCTGGTGTAAAATGAAGTGCAACCGCAAGATTTGCTGATTTGCTAATATTGCTACTAGAGAGACCTTCTGTTTGAACCGGAGCTGGTGAGAATTAGTGAGAAAGAAAATTATAACGAGAATTATAACGAGAATGTCAGGAAAACAACCAGCGCCGAGAAAGAAATTTTGTCGAAATCCATACCGACAATCTTGAAAATGGCTCAATTTTACTGACGATCCCAAACGCACAACCAGATTCGTGACTACAGGCGGAAATAGAAATTACTACTATCGCAGACTTTCTTAGGTGTTTAGTAGCAATGGCTTTTCTGTATTTATTCCTTATGCAAAATTCTCCATCCGTCTATTCTCTAGCTTATTCAGTCGTTTTGTCCCAGCGTCGGTGTCACTACGATTCCGGTGCTTTTGAAGCGTTCTGGCGGCGCACTTTTGAGATCCGGAAAAATGCACACGATTGCAAAATCTCTGGAAAAGTGCCACTTTCAGCTGGCTACGACGGAGTTACGATCAGGACGGGAAATCTAAAGATGTCGTCACTAGCCTATTGTGATCGAGAAAACCTCAAGTGGAGATCCTCCTTTGTAAAATTCTATTAATTCTATGTAGCAGCTGCCAACAGTTTCCAAAGCAGGTATAGTAGAAGTTGGTGCGTTTTACCTGGAAATGGCTAAGCACAATTACATTGTTGAATACCAAACAATAGTAAGTCCTGTTGTTCTGCTATGGGACCGCTTTTTCCAGTGTAGAATATGTCCATAAATCTGGCAGTTTTGAATAATTATCGATAGCTGTCACCACTTGCTTATCCGTTCTCTCCGTAACTTTCATTTTTTTGGCTGTAGTATGACGTTGAGTACATAAAGGCTTACGTCAGAGTCAAGAGACTCCATGCTGTGAATACAAGATAGAGGAGAATAGTGTATTGTTTGTATATCCAGAGGGCAAGTATGGTGTGTGAAGCAAAGAACGGATCACATTAGTCTTCAACATATAAAGTCAGAAATAGTTACGGAATTAGGAAATGGTTGCAATAAGAAATCTGCAACAAGTCTAGAGATCTTGTTTGACGACTGTCATGATCTCCATATTCGAAGTAACCTTCTGGGTATTGTCATATACAATAACTGGTGTAGTATAGGTAGACATCACCATGTTCGAGGTGTTGGTGGTTGACTTCATGGAGCCCACAAGCCCACAGTCAATGGTCATTGCCATAGGACTATCTTGGTTGTAGTACTTCTTGAAGTCGACTGGACAAGTATTTAGTCGGTCCCTCTTCGCGAAGGTAGAAGCAGTGACAGTTTTCCTTTGTGGGGCTTTTTCATCGATAACTCCACATTCGTTGAGACAATCCAATAGATCTACCCCTTCTAGTCTTGTGGGATCATGGTATAGATTGATGGGAAATGATGGTGTTTCTAAAAGGGAATAGATTGAATCTGTTTTCTGTGATGCTTTAAGGCTGTCTCCGGTAGCAGAACGCTCTATTTCAACTTTTGGCAGGGTTCCATCAGCTAAAGCAGAGCAGACGAAAATTTCCAAAGAACAGGCAGTAATGATTGGGTAGACGACTTTCATGTTTTTATGAATTTCTGATTGCGAGATTTATAACGATTGTCAATGTGTAGCAAAGCGAGTGTAGCCAGAGCCTCTTGTGCTAAGGGGTGTTGCAGTGTTGATAGAAAGAATCAAATGAACTGGCTAGAAATTTTGGCGCCAAATAAATGGCTGCGAAATGTCTTACAAAAATAGTAACTATTTTGCTTTGCATATACCACAATGCAAAACGTTCATCAATTAACTACAGTGCTATTTCCAAGGGCTATATTATCGCCGCCCAAATTACAATGTTTGTTTTAGTGATTCATTCAATTACTTCGCTACTACCATCATACACATACTATGGTTCATATCCATCACTTTCTTCGCCTTTCGGATGTTTAACCTCTTCACTGGTTTTATCGTCAGTTGCAACTGCTTCAGTCTCAAGTTCTGAGTCAATATTGGATCCAACTGTACCAACATCTACAGTGTTAACGGTACTTGATTGAGGGATATCTGGTGGAACTTCCAGAACCGCTTTTGCAGGAAGAGATCCATCGACATCAACGTTGCCTTGCAGTTGTTTGTCTTTATCCTGTTTTGCTTTAGCCTCGTCTTGGAGTCTTTTACGTTCCTTCCTTCTTCTCTTTTTGGTTTCAAACTCGTGCCATTCACCTTCTACATCTTTCAAGAAAGTCAATGGAAGTGGGAACGGCTCTTCGGTAAAATACCTGTGATGTAAAGCTTGCTCGGCTGTGAACCTGGCCTTGGGGTTCAAGCGAAGTAAATTCAATGCCAAATCAAAACCGTCAGAAGACATGACAGATTCATATTTGTCTTTGAATTTGGAAGCGACATTCACTTTTGGTTTGAGCATTTCAAACCATGGCAAATTTTGGATATCGGGCCAGTCTACAATAGAAGGAGTCCCCATGACATTGAAAATACGGCAAAGCTGACCAACTTCATCAAAGCCCTGGAACGCAGCTACCTTCGTGTAAAGCTCAATCAAAAGACAACCCACACCCCAGATATCAACCTCTCTTCCATAGTCAGTGGCTCCCAAAAGTAACTCGGGAGGTCTATACCAGATGGTGATCACTCTGTTGGTGTAATCAGGACTCTCGCCATCATTCACAATCTTCATTGTTCTGGCCAAGCCAAAATCAGCAATCTTCAAACAGCCGGTACTGTCCAACAAAATGTTGGAGCCCTTGATGTCACGGTGAATGACTCTTTTCTTATGCAAATAGTTTAAGCCTTCCATCAACTGCTGGAAAATATACTTGCAGTGGCCCTCTTCAAGAACCAAATCCGGATGGGACAAGAATCCTGTCAAGTCATGGTCCATGTAATCAAAGATCATATAGATCTGGTTCTGTTCGACCATCATCTCCAACAAGCCTACAATGTTGGGGTGGTCAAACGACTGCAAAAGCTTGATTTCTCTCATGGCCGTAATTGGAAAGCCCTCTCGTTCAGACTCCAACCGTAACTTCTTCAAGGCAACAAACTCATTTGTCTTGGTATTCTTAGCTTTGTAGACTTTGCCATATGTTCCCTCGCCAACTTGCTGTGTTCTTTGGTAAACGCGGGACCCACCAGGAACATAGATCGAATATATCTGAGACTTGGAGAGCTTTTGAGGTTTCTGCTTAGGCGGCTTTGGTTGTTGTTGATTGTTGCCACCTCCTTTGTTGCCACCACGAGGTCCTTGTGGTGGCCCTCTAGCTGGAACTCCTCTTCCAGGAGGTAGGGCCTTTGTAGATCCTCTACCAGAAGGTAGTCCTCTAAATAGCTCAACTTTTTTCTCTTTTTCTTTTGCTAATTCTCTTCTCTTTCGATAACTACTGGGTCCAGAAGGAGGTCCCCTTTTGGTTCCTATAGATGACTCATCTTTATGTGCATCATTAGGAGTATCTTTGTGAATGTCCTTTTGAATACCTTCTGGATGCATACCATTAACTTGATTATCTTTATCGTGAGTATTTTTACTATGATTATCATTAGTACGACTATCCTTCATGTCTCTAGAGTAAATCTCATTAGCGTGATTATCATTATTAGTATCTCGAGGATAATTCTCTTTAGGATGGGTATCTCTTGGTTGAGTGTCTCTTGGGTGGGGACCCCTAGGATAGCTATCATTAGGTTTATCTTTGAGATAATCTTTACGTCCAGAACCTGGTCCCTTCTTAGGTGTATACGTGTCGTTGCGAGGCCTATACATGTCTCTTTCTCTTTCTCTCTCTCTGTCTCTGTCTCTATCTCTATCTCTATCTGGATAATCTCTTTCTCTTTCTCTGTTTCTTTCTTGATAATCTCTTCCTGTGTGTCTTTCTCTGCCTCTGTCTCTTGGTCTTTCTATTTCTCTATCTTCTGGATGTCTACGTGATCCTCCCGGCTTGTATACATCTCTTTCTCTATTATCTCTGTCCCTGTCTCTATCCCTATCCCTATTTCTGTCTCTGCTGTTAAATAACGGCTTGCGCTGGAAATCTCTGCTCGACCGTGGTCCGGCTGGTGGAGGTCTGTATCTGTCAGACATTTTAAATGGCAAGAGAGTATTTCAAGAATGTTTTAGTAAAAGGTCTAGATCTATCTGGAAAATTCGGAAATTCTGCCTGACTCTTCAAATCCGGTCCTATAACCTTGCAAACTTGTACAAGATTGAACTATCAAAACAAGACCAGAGAGTGTACAACTACTCCAGCAAATCGATACAAATGAAGTTCAACAAAGCTCTTCAACTTTTTCGTACTTGCATATTTTGTATACCATATATGGGGTTACCCGGACCACATTTGTGGCCATCCATTCACGGCCCAACAAGTATTATCCTCTATTGGACATTTCTCAGGATCAGAGTCATATATACGTATCAGTGGTGAACGTTGTAGTGTAGTCGGAGAATCTAAAAAGAGAATCGGCTTACAAGAGATGAAGAGAAAAGGACAGAAGATAAGAACTTTCGCCAACAATAAATAAAGTAATAATTGTTAAAGCGTCATCTCTATCCCGAAATCGAGTTTCAAAATACTATCAAGAACAATTTCAACAAAAGGCGTGAAGTACCAAAGATTAGCGAACGTCGACAAGAAGACACGTATTTTGAAAATTCAAAAAAATCTGATGTGTGAAAAATTTGAAAATTCTGATTGTCCAACATTAGGAATCACAAAGAAACATTATCTAGTTGCGTTCCTGACTTCATTCTGTCGCTTCAGAAGTTCCGACAATGATTTGCTACCTATCAGCACTCACTATTCGTTTTCTACATAGACTACTCCGACCAACACTACCAATGAAAATCATATCGAAATCAAATAGGACGTCAATATTCCAAATAGATCGAAAATCAATCTATCGACTCGTTCTGAGCTTTTGCTTGTAGCATATATCGTCTGATATATCACAAGTTAAGTATTTCGTCGGAATACGCTTCGTTAAGTTCAGCAGATAATCATGACATGACCAGCATTCCAAACCAATATTACTGGTGGCAAAAATGTGAAATTCGCGGCTATTTCTTCTGAATCATATACCTCATTTTCGCATACTTGCTACCTTGTCATAGCAATACCAATCATACCTTTGTTATTCCCTGGGTGCTATACGAGAACAACAAACAGAAGGAACAGATGTCCAATTCGACAGAAACAAGATTTGTTCCTTTCAGAGCAAGGAGACCTAGTGACCGGGTAACCGCCCGCAGCAATTCAATTTCACTTTGTGCAGTACGTATGAACCACTGATAACAGCTAAATGCTCTTAGTATAAAGCCACATAGATTTAAGGATTTGGGTCCTTTTCTATTGTTACTAGTATTTTTACTAATAAAGACTATGGGATTGGTGCGTATGGTGTGTGTCACTAAGGAGTCTTGTGTCTGCACAGTTTCTGTATGATACGGGCCGACTTTTCGTCTCATGCTACTAACAATTTGTGTCTGTCTGCTGTCTGTTTTGCTTTTGCCATCGAAGCGAACTAAGCGAATCGCGGAGAAATATCTGAAGAACTGGAAAGAGGACTCGTTTTTAACAACAACCTTATCTGAATTCTATGCCACCATAGTTGGTGATAAAGGAAGTGTTGTTGTTGCTGCGAATTGCTAATCTGGGGTAACACACCATTACTGTACAAGATTTTCAAAAGTTCTTAATTCTTAATGAAATTCAGTCTTCTATATTCAATTGGATTTTGAAGAGAAATAATTCAATGATTTTGTACTTCCGTTCTGATTCATCATGTTATATTCAATATGCATTTTAATTTTGTTGACGTTCTTAAGTGCAATTCTGTGATTCTTCTTTGTTGGCTTTTTTTCCTTGGCTTGCTTTCAACAGTACAGACCTTTATAGATCGGAAAAGCTATTCATATTGGTGTAGATTTGGCATTAGTATCCGCCTTCTTGGCTGGCCTCAAGAGAAATACTGGCTTGACGGTTGATTTCGATAAGATTGAAAACAAGGAGATCCAATACTATTCGGGCAAATACTTGGATGTTGGTGAAAAGGTGTTTGACTATTCTGCTGCTTGGTTAGCCAGCTCTGACTACTTCAAGCGTAAATGAAATTGTTGATAACAACAATATGATATAATGTTTTTGATGACAACAAGACTTCTTCATATCTTCAGTCTACTGTGCTATTGGGCTTCGACGGTATTGTAGGACATTGTTGCTTTTCTATCAAACGTGTGAGTCTTTCTTGTTCATAATTTGCTAAACTGCTAGGTTCAGAAATGATGCCTTGAGGCATGATTACTTGTGATACTGCAACCAATTTACTATAAATTAATATAACTAGATCCAAAGAGCTCAGTGTAGAATAAATGGTAGTTCAGTAGTGCAATCTTTGGAGCTGTGCTAAATCTTACTCGCTGTGCCATTATGTTATCATTGCAATCATTTTATATATAAGTACTCAATATGAACAAAAGCCGGATATAAAAACAGTAGGGGTGGTTAAATAGGGAAATCTATATAGGTATGTGTCTCATTATGCCTTGATGACTAAGTCTATTCAACAGTGACAGACTTGGCCAAGTTACGTGGGAAATCAACGTCAATACCTCTGTTGACAGCCAACCAGTAACTCATTAATTGCAATGGAATTACATTCAACAAACCTTGCAAACAATCAACGGTTTCTGGAACTTCCAATGTTGCAAGAACCTTGTCACTAGAAAGAATCTTGTCACCTTCATTACAAATGACAATGGGTCTACCGTCTCTGGCAGTGACTTGCTCGATGGCAGACATCACTTTGGGGAACAACGAGTCTCTCGTTGCAAAGGCAATGATGGGCAACTTGTCGTCCACCAAAGCCAAAACACCGTGCTTCAATTCACCAGCCAAAACACCTTCCGAGTGCATGTACGAGATTTCCTTGATCTTAAGAGCTCCTTCTAAGGCTGTGGCGAACTGGTAACCTCTTCCCAATAACAACAAAGACTTCTGATCATTCAAGTTAGAGTCGCACAAACTCTTGATTTTTTCTTCCAACAACAAGACCTTCTTGATCTGCTCTGGAATTTTTTGCAATCCTTGGATGATTTCTTTGTGTCTTTCTTGTCTGGAAACAGAGTCGTTGGATAAAGAAAGAGCAAACATCACCAATGCAATGTACTGAGATGTGTAGGCTTTTGTGGACGCAACCCCGATTTCGGGTCCTGCGTTGATGTGAACACCACAGTGGGTCTGTCTAGACATAGAAGAACCTACAGAGTTGACAATCCCTACAGTCAAGGCACCTCTTTCCAAACAGTACTGCAAAGCTAAGATGGAATCGGCAGTTTCACCCGATTGAGAGACAAATACACAGGTGTCGTCTCTGAAAACAGGCGATCTTCTGTCGAGGAAATCGGATGCCAATTCTACCGAGACGGGAATCTCAGTCAATTCCTCAAAAATCGATCTCGTGGCCAAACAGGAATGGTAGGAGGTTCCGCAGGCTATCATGAGGATTCTTCTGCATCTTCTGATCGTGGGCAAGAACGACTTCAACCCTCCCAATGTGATTGTGTTAGATTCGAAGTCGATTCTGCCTCTCATAGTGTTGAAAGTAGAGTCGGGTTGTTCAAAGATTTCCTTCTGCATGAAATGCTTGTATGGTCCCTTCATGATCTGGTTCAATTCCATCTCCAAGGTCTGGATCTGTCTGGTAGTGGATTCACCGGCATTCTTCTTGGAGGCTCTGTGAATGTGCAACTCACCATCATAGATATGAGCAATGTCGTCATCTTCCAAGAACAAAACCTTCTTGGTGTGCTGGACTACGGAAGCAGGATCAGATGACAAGAAGAACTCTACGGGCATGGGGATATTGTCGTCAGACAAAAAGGCTCTAGATTGCGAGGTTCTCAAATTTTGTTCGCCTACAGCAACGGGCAACAATCCCAACTCATTCTTGCTGTTGGCGTTGTGGCTTGCGACAGGCTCTGGCTCAGTGAATTCTACGTCTACGAAGTCGACCTTCAACTTTCTATCGGTTTTAACACCAACTAACAAGGGAGAACCCTTTCTAGTACCACACACTTCACCAGGGTAGTGAGTAGACTTGACTAAAAGACCGTAAGAACCTTCCAACTCGTATAAAACCTGCTTGGTCAATTCGTTCAAGTCAGCAACAATGCCGGCCTTCTGGTTTGTGTCATAGATGTGTTTGTATAATTTGGCAATACACTCAGTGTCAGTCTCCGACTCAAATTTGAAACCTTTAGAAACCAAAAGAGTCTTTAAAGCTCTGTAGTTGGTGATAATACCGTTGTGAACAACGATGAACTCGCCTGTAGGATCAGATCTGTGGGGGTGGCAGTTGGAAATCATAGGTTGACCGTGAGTAGCCCATCTTGTGTGAGCAATACCGACGTGGTTGTCAAAAACAGTTGATCTTTCTACCTTTTCATCGATTATCTTTTGCTTCAACACCTTAACTTTACCAGGAGTCTTGACGATAATAGTTTCGCCCTTGTTGTCGCCGTCAATGGCAATACCAGACGAGTCATAACCTCTGTACTCCAACTTCTGGAGTCCGTCGATGAGGTTGTCCACAATTTCACCTCTTGTCTTGTCGACAAGGAAGTTAACGTAACCAAAGATACCACTAAATGTGTTAGTATGAGAGCTTCCAGAGTGACAAACTAATGACAACAGTAAAGATAGAATCGAACTTTCAATGGAAAACCCAAGCAAAATTGGAAATCGAGAATGAAAGAAATTCTATGGACGAAAATCTTGACTCAAAATTCTCGAAGTCTAAAAAAAGAAAAAAGCTCCGATTATAGAGTACGGTTTCAGAGTTCGCTCTTCAAACATCAGAAGGCGAGGTTTCGCTCCTAATTATGAATTTGAACAAGTGCTTGCTGGCTATTGAATTCGTCGAGAGGCAGCCTGAATCGAATAATCAAAAGAGTCGAAGCATAGAACAAATCTTATAAAAAAACGAACTTTAGAAACCTTCGATTTTAGGGCCATTCAAATCTACCATATCTGACATAAAGCTATTCTGAATATATGACAATAGGTAGCTCCTCGCCTTGGAATAACTTTTTTGCCTCTTTCTGTCTGTTATATTTATCGAGACTTTTGTATTTCATACGTACCACATAGTTGATTTTCACAGCGTGTTTTATTAATATGAAAGTGCGATGGCTAAAGCGGATATAAGCTGGCGTCTGCGAACGTGGATGATCCGTCGGTGAAAGAAGGATGCAATGGGGGACTGTTTAGTTGGAATCTCCTAGAAAGAAAAGAAGAAAAGGAGAAGAAAAAGATTGGTGAAGTTTTGAGAATTCTGAATCTGATTCAATGAGAATTGTCTTTCGGATAAGAGGGGGTTGTCGCCGTGAATGAATTCTGGGGCTGTATATCTGAGTACGGAGAACCAGGAACTAGGGGGTGTAAAAGGGACGTATTAGAGCTACTGGGAGGGGGCAGGATACGCAACTTATAATATACTCTTGGGGAGGGGCAGACAAAGTATTTTTCAGACACTGGGTGCCCAGCTTTGAGCATTACGACAATTCTCTAGGGTTATATATAGTGGTTGGATGCCAAAATCTTCAACCTTAATTGGGTGTAATCCTGGTAGCACGGGGAAGGTATTTTTATCCCACCGCGCTAACCGGAATGCCAGCACAGACTTTCTGTGTGTAAAAAATTCTTTGTGAACTGCTTGCGAAGACTGTCTCGACGGCTATGCTGAAATTGGCAATAATGACAGGCAGACTGAAATGGCTTCCGCAAATAGAATCCAAATTTGCTTGATATTTGGTATTGTTTTTTTGGGCATTTCTAACTGTTTTGCGGTTCTATGTGTTTTTAATGGCTAGATGTTTGACTTCTAAATGTCATGTCTCTAGTGAAGCATTTGCTCTTGATACTCTGTCCAGCCACTACCCATTCGGAGACTGTGTCTGGAAATGTACGCGCCACTTGCAATCGCTGACTCTCTGTCTGCTTGCGCAGCGAAGCTTATTGTGTTCAGTTCCTTGCACCTCTTGGATCAGGAATTACCCGTAATAACTTTTCCAAAATGGGAAAAATGTAAATACACAAACTTTTTTGGCCATCACGTATTACTGTCGGCGTCCAAATTAATGCACTGAATCGTGTTGCAATAATAGCAGTTTTTTTCGGTTTTCCATAACAATACGAAAGTACAAAGACCGAGACAATAAATCATAACACGGGCGGTTGGTACAAGAACCAGCCCTTTGTGCCATGGTATCTATTTTGGTACCGAGAGTACCTTTTTTTACCAAAATTCGGGCTTAGATAGACTGCCAGAGGCGCCAGTATTGTTATAAATTTGTTCAATATGGTGTCTGTCTGTTTGGCTGCGAACACTGTCGGCCGAGACTATAGTTGAAACAAAAACGATCACCACGCATTTTTGTCTTACGGTCTTCAAGTTGTCGGACTCCTTTCCTGACCATTAATTACTCTGTCTGTCTGTCTGCTTATCTACTACTCGTTCGTTGCTGTGAATTGTCAAATTGCACAAATATAAAAATGTCTGCTGGTGCGCTCTCTAATGTTGCTGATCTCCCTATTCGGCAAATGTCTGTTTTGCAATCATTACAATCAATAATTTCAAACCAAATCAGCGATCGCATACCCTCTGTTGCTTGTTACATCATGCCTTAACAACTCTCCTACGAGCCAATGACCACAGCAGCCTGAAACGGCAGTATTCACGCAAAATTCTTGGTGCATTTTCAACGTGTATAGGGCTGCGAAAAGCTGAACAAATTTCATCCTAAATCTCTCTAACGGTAATTCTTGGTTTCTACTGGGCTATTTTTGATAGAGTAGAAACCTTTACCGTTTCCTTTATTATTCCTATAGATATCTCCTTTTCTTTCTGTCTCTCGTCGTTACTTCGGCATGCACTTCGCTGGTGCGACTTCGTTCAGACAATTCACTCTAAATCTTGAACTAAAGTACAAGATCTCTAAGCTTGTCATCTCTCCTCCAACCGTCCCTTCAACCGCGAATGCAACCTCTAGCAGTAGATCTGATCAAAATCAACCGGATTGCTAATTCCACCCATTCTCAAATGATCCACGTGACTATTATTCATTTGCCTGAATCAGGAAATTTAACGGTTCCAGACAGATGCATGATATTGATGTGCTGGCTAACCAACGAAGAATCTGAAAGTTAGTGTAAAAGAAAATTGAATGACCATGAAATTTCAAATTGACGTGAATCACACTCTGAAATGGTATTCGGATGCCCTTTATTCTAATTGCAAATTCATTCTTTAGTCACGTGATCAATGGCGTGTTTCGATCGATTCTTATCATGCTCTCGTTAACTCTTTTTGAGCGTATTTTACAGAATTATTATACCCTATAGTCTTCACATTTCTTGGTCAATACCTTCTACCTTCGGCTATACCTCTTCTTGCGTGAGCATAAAGTGCACAGACATGCTCATCTCACGTGTGTTGAACTCTTCGTGTGTGCTGCCTATCCGGTTGCCCGCAGTTTCTCTGATCATATCCAGAACTTCCAGACCTTTAATTCTGAAACCTCAATTTTTCAGATCTAACTCTTCTACTAGCCCAAGCTCAACTTCAGTTGCAGAAGTGGAAACGGCTCCTAAAGTAAAGGTAAAACCAGCCAACAAGAAGAAGACAATTAGCCATAAACTCCGTAGAACAGATCCCAATTTTCAGTTTGAGTCTACCAATTACATTCTTTCGTTGCTTAAAGACAATAACCACCCCACATTTCCGGCAGCTTCTGAAACATTGGAGAAATATCTTTCTATAGTGACTTCAATTACTGTGGGTGAATCTATAGACTTCGATGAGTTACTTCCGGCTATCCGAGGCTATGACTATAAGATTCTCATCCCCGATGAGGTCATTAACGTGAATCTCAATGGAAAAGATCTAATGGTCTTGTCTAACGGAACCCTTGTAGGATGGGCTCTTGATGAGGAAACCATAATCAAAACTTTTATTCCAATTTTACAATCGTCTATTTTGGGCAGATACGATTTTGAATCTGAAGAAATGGATTGGGTAGAGTTGGACGATTTGCCCAAGAATCCGCTTAATAATGGTAACTCTTATCTTCAAGGAGAAATCATGGTGGTTCAAGGTAGTACGAGCGACAAACGTGACTTGGACAAGGCAGCTTTTGCCATCGGGTTATCTAGATCTACTCGTTTGTCCATTTTGGAGAATGCATTTGAGACTCATTTGGAACTAACCAAGCAGAATTCGGAGTCTTTGGCCAAAGGTAGAAAGATCACCACTTCAGAGTCGGATTTCTTGCAATTGACCGGTCGTTTATTTCTTATCAGAGGTAAGTTGAATTTGTATAGTGAGTTAATTGAGACTCCTGATCTCTATTGGAGTGAGCCTACTCTAGAGAAGATCTACAACTCGGTGTCTAAAGTTTTGGACATCAATTCTAGAATCGCCATTCTCAATCGAAAACTAGACTACGCCACAGACGAGCAACGTGCTTTTCTCGGAGTACTAAATGAGAAGAAATCTACTCGTTTGGAGTGGATTATTATCATCTTGATCATGGTTGAAGTGTGCTTTGAAACGTTTCATTTTTACGAGAAGTATACAGAGTCCACTTCAAACACCAAGGAACAATAGCCGATATCTAGAACATCTTGTTATTTAAAATTTGTATAATATCTTGTAAATAGAAGTGCAAGCTTTCCGTGAATGTTTCATAATAAGTTTCAATTAAACTGTATTATTCTATATATGACATTGAAGAATAAATTGGCTGCGAAAATATTAGAAAATTTCCTGTTTGAGAAATGTAACAGCAACTCCCGACACAAATTAAATTACATTTATAAACAGTTTGAAATGGTTGCTATTATTAAACTATCCGATATTTTAAATTAACCTACAGGAATTCCTCGTCTAGGTTTGTCCGATGTTTTACTTATGTTTCGCTTGTGTTTTAGTATTCTTCCTTATAATTGGGTCGCAATCCACAAAAATTTGTTTCGCAGCCAAATCTCTCACTAAATTTATTATACTAACTAAATACTATCTTTGAAATGTGCATTCTCGTTTTTGTACTTATTACTTCTGTACTTGGTGCACAGTTAACTGATGTCTTTCAATCTCTAGAAATCATCAACAATTCTGGGCTGAATCGTGCTCAGGACATTCGTACTGCCAAACTTACTTGGAAAATCGAAGCTGGTGATGCAGTAGAAGGTGACGAATTCAGCTTGGAGATGCCAAACGTCTTCAGAACAAAGTTTCCAGGCGACCAGTTGTATCTTATTGCTGACTATTCAATCTATGCTCTGTGTGTTGCTGTTGATGGTTCTTATCTTGCACAAAATTCTTACTTGAATTGCACGACCACAAGTTCTGTTATCGAGTCTGATTTCAAGGCTACGGGTACCCTCTCGTTCGACTTTGTATTTAATGCTGGAGGCTCTGGAAGTGAGATAGATACCACTGCTGCTAGTACATTGATCTCAGGAGAAAATAAACTAAATTGGAGTGGTTTACAAACCACTGTTAATATCGATGCTGGTCCCTTTTTTGCTCCTGTTAGCAGTGACAAAGAACTTGTGTATTTCTCTCGTTCGACTCCTCAGATGTATGAACAGATATTCATGCTTGCAGGAGAATGTAATGGTGGTATTATATCTGGGAGTATTGGAATGACCACAAACGATAGTCTCGATTGTTCTCAGTTTGCCTTGAAAGCAACAAACAAGTTAAATGCCTTTCTTTTGCCGGAAACAGCCATCAATGTCCAAAATACCATAGCTTGCGAAGAGCAAAGTATCACCTTCAAATTTAGTTCAGTTGCCGATAACTACCGGGTCTTTCTCCAGGGCCTTGAAAAGTTTCCAACTAACTCTGAAGCTATCAGACATATATTTGCCTACAGTATTCAATGTGGAGACGGTACAAAAATTACAAAGCTGAGTGGCCAGGATTTCGTAGTTATTGACGGTTATGAAGACAGTTCAGGATCAGTAGAATATTCAACAGTTTACACTACTACCACCTGGACAGAAACATATCTAACCACGGTTACCATTCCTTGTACTGATGAACTGGCTACTGCCACCGTAATTGTCAAGGTTCCGACGTCTTGTTCTTCAGATCTAGAGCTGTCCACTCAATGTCCAGGCTGCGAATCTGAATCTGGATCAAGTTCTTTAAGTTGTGATGAACCTGATATATCATCGGAATCTTCCAGTGTGATATCTACTATTTATTGCGATGAATCCACTTCTAGCTCAGAATCACCCTCTCTTGTTGAAAGCAGCTCCGATGTATACTCTTCCAGTTTGGCTGATACCTCTGTTTACACAAGTTCTGAACAGCCAACGACTGAAGAATGCTCCGAGTCTACCTCTTCGTCTGAATTATCTTCAACAACTGAGGAATGCTCTGAAACTCTGTCTTCAAGTTTTGCTGATTCATCAATTTTTACGAACTCAGAATCTTCAATTCTTTCTTCGCATGAACTGTCTTCCTCCATTCAGAAAACTTCTGAATTGACATCTTCAAAGGAATCTTCTTCGTTTGTTGAATCGACACCTTCAGTAGAGTTATCTTCTTCGGTTGAAATGTCATCTTCAGAATATACTTCTACTGAATCATTGTCTTGTGAAGATAGTACATCTTCTATCGAAACAACTTCTACTTTGAGTTCATCATCCACAGAAACTACAAGCACATGTCTTCATTGCACTAGTCATATTTCCAGCTCTAGTTCCGTTGATATTCCTAGTCCGTGGACAAGCAGTCTGGAAACTGAGTCTTCATCCACCTCAACTACTTCCAGTTACACCACAAGTGCTTCCACTAGCATAGAAGGTGATCTGTCTTCTAATTTTGATTCTACTGGAACAACGAGCTCTGTATCCATTCTGGTTCTGATTAACACTCCTCCCGAATACACTACCACAATTACCAACCGTGGAACTACAATTGTAACCATTGTAACTTGTCCTGGGGGTTGTACAAGGACAACGACAGTTCTTCCAAGCAAGACCACTACTACTCTGATTGAAACTAGTACAGAAACATACTGCCCGGAAAGCCTGTCAGAAATTGACAAAAGTTCAAGCGTTTTGAATACGTCAACAATTTCTACGACGGCTGACACTACTGAAGAAACCAGCAAAGAGTCTACTTCAAAGACCTCCAAAGAATCCAGTACATATAGCACACATTCAATTGAGAGTACTACAAATACTAGTGTTTCTACTTCTGCAACTACTACCAACGACAGTACCATCACCAACAAGACTACAACCACTTTGATCAACACCAGTACAGAAACATATTGTCCAGAAAGTCTGACGGAAACTGACAAGAGTTCAAATGTTCTCGACACATCTATAACTTCGACTACTTCTGAAACAACCAAAGATAACACTAGTAGCAGCACCAGGGAAACCACAGACTCCACAAATGAAAGCACAGAAGCAACTACGACAACTTCCACTATTAGTCTATCTACGTCTGAAAGCACCTTCGCCGGCACTACTGACACTTTGAGCACTTTTTCAGTCAGCACTTCTACCTCTTTCTCTATTAGCTATACGGAGACTGTTAGTAGTACTACGGAAACTTCCGCGACTACTGACTGCACCAGTACTTACGTTTCCACGAGTGCTCCTTGTTCATCGTGTGAATCTAATATTAAGTCAACCTCAGATAAAGTTTCCAAGCCTCAAGGGGAAACAAATTACGATACGACTAATTTTGCACCCACTGCGCCTGTGCCAAGATCTAGTGAAACTGGCCAATTTCCCCTGCTGTCTGATAAGGCCAGCCAAGAAGAGCCAATTCCACAGTCGTCCGGAACGGCTGTCTGCGAAGGAGATTGCGAATTGAATAGCCGTGTGGATTACGACAAATTGACCACAACTCAGTCCACAACTCAGACTACGACTCACACTACGACTCACACTACTACCCAGACAACCATTCTGTCCACTCAATCTGCGTCTGGATCCATTCCTGTGTCTGAGTCTGCGCAAAGTCTGCCTGCGCAGTCTTCAAAAGTTGCCGACTCTTCGACTTTCCAGTTTAGTCTGTTCTCCACCCTGTCGGTGCTTCCTTCAGGACTACCTGTTCCAGTCGCGTTCGACTCGGCTGCTGCTCGTCCCGTGATCAGGCTTGTTGCTCTCATGATGTCGCTTCTCTTCTTGTAAGCCTCCGTCGTGTTATGTCTGGCAATCGCTTAAAAGCCCTTTGAAAATTGCCTGCTGGCTAGCAGATTTTGTCTTGTGTCAGTAGGCTGTCGATCACTATGCCGTCCGTGGAATACGATCTCCATCTAATCTGCAAAAATGGCCGGTGGTGTCTGCAGTTCGCGGTCCTTTCCGGTTGTCTCAAGCCGGAAACGCTCGCCGCTGTACTCACGTGATTGGCCACTGTCTCATTGGCCAGATAACAGACAGTTAGTCGTCCCACTCAGGCGACGGAATCTGGAAAACGGAAACAAGATCCGATTCCAATAGCTTCAACAACGACAGACAGAGAGCAGAAAGAAACCAAACTTACAGAACAAACCTAGTTTCCAATGCTAACCAGCAACAAGCCTGCTTACCCCAGACTCAAATCTGCGGACACATAATAAAAGGTATTCCATAGATAAATGAACCCCTTAGTGAGCTGCTGTAGAAGGACTTTAGATAACGATAGAAACAATTTAACCAATTAATTAATTGAGAGAGATAGAGTTATCGGGACACGTACAAAGTGCGGGCTTATGTAAGAGGTGCTCCTGAAACTGTTGGGGACAAACATGGCCGTAATGGCTGTGTTGAATGCCAGGGAGCCAATAAATTGGCGTAATCTACGCTTTGAAACAAATCGAAATAAGTCCATTCTGAAATTAGTAGGCGGTTCACTGTATTTGAACCTCCCTTACCAAAATGTCGCGCGGCGTGGTGGAATAATGTCGCAAAACTGTTGGTAGACTACAGAAGTGAATATATCTACAAGAATGTATAGCCTGAAACTGTTATAGAAAATATATGTAAGGCAGGTCTGGTAGGACTTGAGACTCGGAAGCTCTCAATAAACCACCTTGTGGTGTTCGTCTTTGCAGCATAAAATTAAAATCCTCAAGAAGGTCAGTTGGTTCGCATCCAATTGATTTGGCTGCGGTAAGTGCAGGGCTAACCGAATCTTGATTTGTACAATTTCACCAGGTGCTTCTCGAGTGCTCTGCGGTCAGCTGCTATCTGGGTGATTTCAAGTTACATCAGCGAACTAGTTGAATTTTTAAACCGTAATTATTATCGACAAAACACTATTTAAAGAAGGAAGGACCACTCACCTTTGACTTCGTAGCGAATGACGAACGAAAGCATCTTGTGTAGTCAGAGAGTATCTCTCCTATAAATAGTAGGCTTTAACTTTTAATTTCGGGCCTTTACTAAAATTCCATTTATCTTGTAGAACTGCCAGTGGCACTCAAGAAGAGATTAGTTGTGCAATCAATGTCAGCAAATTGGGGACCCGAGCTTGATTGGTGCTTCTTGATTCAGAAGAACTCTCAGAACCTTAAATTTATAAATTGCAGGTACGATGCAATTTATAAGGTTTATTCTCAGGTTTGCTGATTCTGGTACCAGAGATTGTGTAAATATGATATCTCTCGAGTGAAACCTTTGTTCAGTTGGGTTCTGCTTGGGAGAATAAGGTACAAACATAACGATATTCCTCTGCATATCTAGTCCGAGGTGAAATCAATAAATTGGGTGCAAATGCTGGCAATGTTGCGAATACCCGGTACTATCCTCCAATCTTATATGTAAAGCTAAAATAGCAGCTGAAAGGGAGACCAGATAGCAATATTGACCAGCGATCTATTTGAAAAACAGAAGGAAGCGAAAAATGATAGTACCCTCCAGCAGTAAGTAACTATTCAAGAATGAACTCAGATCAGGACTAAGAGCTCTCCTTTTCTGATCCTATTCCGCATTCCAGGGGTTTACGACTTCCGATAGGGGAGGTGAAACAAGAACAACACTGTAAGTTTCTCAGTAATTTGCGGCCGCCGAAATCTGCAGGAGTCAAACGTGACATAGAAAATCCATCCGGCACACAGACGCACAGGGCATCGATTTCTGTGAGAAAAGTAAATTACCTGGGCGATAAGGACCCAACCTGCAAAGATCACTGGTAGCCTGAGAGTCAACCTGCAAGCGATTGATAGGATACTCGCGTTTAATTGGTCAGCTTGCGAAAAAGCAATTTACATATTTGGGTCGCAAACACCCGGCTGCAGCTAAAATATTCGATTAACAAAACAAAAAATAAAATCCCAGGATGATTAACAGTCACCTTCTGGTTTGGTTTAGTGCAGAAGCGCATGCGTCTGTTTGCACTTTACATTTTTTTTTATTGTGCCTGGCAGGCGGAAGATGAAAGTCTGGCAAATCAAAGATTACCATGTAAAAATCACAGTGTAATAATTAATTAATATTATATCGTGATTACTATTATTATTCCTGAGCAGCTTCCATAATCTGGAAAGTTAAATTAATTTATTGGTCTTTTTTTTTCTTCACTTCTTTCTCTCAACCACTACTAGCTGGCCTTATATATACCAAATTGAATCTCCATTTCGACTCATAATTCGTATACTCCTTTTGCTAGTTTTCCATTTCCATTTTCATTTTCATTCTCATTCTCATTTCCTTAATCTGTTACTTTTCATTTGGTTCATTGAAACTTTCCGTTTCTCCATTCTCATTTCATTAACTTCATATTCCATTATTTGGTATTTCACTAAACTGCATTGTCGAGCACTGATATCGATATAGAACTACCAACTCCTAGACGTCTGACACCCAGCTATTGGCCCTACAATATCTGCCATTGTCATTTCTACTCTTAGTTTTCCTCATTACACTTCAATTCATACGAAAAAGTCTGCATCATGTCACAAATAAAGCAAGCAGTTCTGGGTTTGGCCAGAAGAAAGCTCTTTGCTGAAGACGAAGACTATGACGAAAGCATGGTTCTTGTCTTCACTGTAGCCTCGTCCATTATCTGGATTATGGTGCCCGGTTTGGCGTTTCTCTATTCTGGTTTAGCCAGAAGAAAGTCTGCATTGTCGATGATCTGGATTGTCATCATGTCGTCATTCATTGGGGTATTCCAGTGGTACTTCTGGGGCTATTCTTTGGCCTTTTCGCCTACCTCGACCAACCCGTTCATTGGTGACTTGCACTTCTTTGGTTTCAAGAACTTGTTGGGCAAATCCGGTCCTGACTCGGACTATCCAGAAATCGCCTTTGCAATTTTCCAGCTCCAGTTTCTCTTGGTCACCTTGGCTATTTTGGCTGGTGGCTGTGTAGCAGAAAGAGGTCGTTTCTTGCCCTCCATGATCTTTTTATTCTGCTGGGCTACCGTGGTGTACTGTCCTGTAGTTTTCTGGATTTGGGGTGGTGGCTGGGCTGCCAACTTCAAGTCTGGTGTTCTCGATTATGCTGGAGGAGGTCCGGTTGAAATACTCTCAGGTGTGTCTGCATTCGTGTTTTCGGCCTTTTTGGGTAGAAGAAACGAAACCTTAATGATCAACTACCGTCCTCATAACATATCTACCATCTTCTTGGGAACATCGCTATTGTACGTCGGTTGGTTGTTTTTCAATGGTTTTTCGTGCGCTAACGCTTCGATCAAAGTGCCTTACTCCATGATGAACACTCATCTTTGTGGTGCTTTTGGTGCTATTGCTTGGTGTTTGCTCGATTTCCGTTTAGAAAACAAGTGGTCCATGGTAGCCGTCTGTTCTGGATGTATTTCCGGGCTTGTGGCAGCTACTCCTTCTTCAGGTATGATTCCATTGTGGGCATCTGTAATTTTGGGCATCACGGCAGGTATTGTCTGTAACTTGTCGACTAAGATCAAGTACCTTTGTAGGGTGGACGATTCTCTAGATGTGTTAGCTGAGCACGGAATCGCAGGTGTAGTTGGTTTGCTCTTCAATGCACTCTTTGGTTCCTCCACTGTGATTGGTTATGATAACGTCACTGATCACGAGGGTGGCTGGATCGACCACAACTGGAAGCAGTTGTATATCCAGATCGCCTACATTTTAGCTACTGCTGCTTACTCTGGGGTTGTAACTGCCATCTTGTGTTTTGTCATTGATAAGATTCCAGGCTTACATTTGAGAATCGACTACAACGCCGAAGAAGTTGGTGTAGATGAAGACCAGATCGGTGAGTTTGCCTACGACTACGTTGAAGTCAGAAGAGACTTCTTGGACTGGGGCAACCCCAATGTCAACCCCAATTTACAACCCCAGTTGAGCAGAGTGGATAGCAAAGCCTTCCATGGCACAGATGCCTCAGCTGCTGAGGTGTTTCAAGGTGTTAACGAGTCGTCTAACACCTCTACAGCCAACCATGGCGATGTAAGCGATGACAAGGTACGAATCGACGAGAAGGTAGGGGTACCAGTTGCACCTGAAAAAAGTAGATAAAGGAGTAATAAACAATTAGAAGGTAATAGACTTGTAGAATCGAAAGGAGCAACGGTCAATTTTGAGAGTTGCTGTAGAAAAGTAGAGATAAAGCTCGAATGCAGTGTAGGGCCGTATTCATAACATAAATGACGACATTCATGGAGACATACTACTTATAGAACAACTATATACAGCAGACCATACACTTGCCACCAGCTACTTCGTCAAGATGAACATCAAGACAAACACTCTGGTTCGTTCTCCTTCCGTATTGCACTCTCGTATCTCAGGCCAAAAAATCTGCAAATATGCCAAATTACAGCTGAACGAAACGACTCCTATACCAATTACACATCAGCACCCCAGAAACAGTATCTACTTCCAGCTTCGATCCCTTTCATACTTCCTAGATTCACGATTTCTGTTTGCCCGGAACTTCATTCGTACGGTCGGAAGTCTCCGTACGGCTGGTAGAAAACTGCAGATTCTAGTCAGCACATTTTTCAAACCGTAGAATGATATAATTTTGTAGTAGAGCCTCTAATAATGTCAAAGTCAAAACTTCACGATCGGAAGACCACAGCACCACCTACTGTATACTATGATGAAGTCACCAGTTAACCAGCACCTCCATTTGCCAAAATATATCTCGTCACTATATGTCACGTGACGTTGGAATCTCCTCTCGGATCTCTCACTCGATTCCTCCTAAATCATTCCCTGCATATCGACCCACTTTGATCACTTCTCTTCTCCGTTCGAGCGGGCATTTCGCTCCGGCCGTATGCACTCCTCCGTTAACGCTCTCCTCAGTGAAAAATTCCTGGGTGAAAAATCTTGACTCATCCTCCATATTTCAGTTCAAATAACAACTGTTAATCTCTACGGTTTTTCTTTTACGTGGTTTTTTCTTCCAGCTACACTCCTATTGCAGACTTCTGGCTCGATCCACGTCGTCTATCCAGCTCCGAAAGCTTCTACGCCACCTACATCTCCATATTCTCTATCTTTATCGTCAATTTTTCAGATATTATCACTGAGTCACAAGCCGATAATCCACTTCATGATGATGTCCAAAAACCTCAGAAGCGTGCAAAAATCCATGGCAAGAGCTGCTCTTTCAAGGAGCTCCGGTTCCCGGTATGCCCTCAGAGCCCTCTCCAACACTAAATTGCACAACGCTACCATGTCAGCTACTTCAAGACCTACTCCTCTGCCAGCATTCAATGCTGCAGACATCAGACAGCCACAATCTCATCCTACCCAACGTAAAAAGAACGACTTGGTCATGGACGACTCGTTCATCGGGCTCACCGGTGGTGAAATCTTCCACGAAATGATGCTCAGGCACAATGTTGACACCGTTTTCGGCTACGCTGGTGGTGCCATCTTGCCAGTCTTCGATGCCATCTACAATTCAGACAAGTTCAATTTTGTTCTTCCCAGACACGAGCAGGGTGCTGGTCATATGGCTGAAGGTTACGCCCGTGCTACCGGCAAGCCTGGTGTTGTCCTTGTGACGTCTGGTCCAGGTGCTACCAACGTTATCACGCCATTAGCTGATGCTCTCATGGACGGTGTTCCATTGGTTGTATTCACAGGCCAAGTACCCACCACTGCCATTGGTACTGATGCCTTCCAGGAAGCCGATGTCGTTGGTATCTCTCGTAGTTGTACCAAGTGGAACGTCATGGTTAAGAATGTTGCTGAGTTGCCAAGAAGAATCAACGAAGCCTTCGAGATCGCTACTTCTGGAAGACCAGGTCCAGTCTTGGTCGATTTGCCCAAGGACGTCACTGCTGCTATCTTGAGAGAAGCCATTCCCATCAACTCGACCTTACCTTCTAATGCACTTCAACAGATTACTAAGGAGGCCCAAAACGAGTTCACCATGGGTGCCATTGCTCGTTCGGCCAACTTATTGAACGTAGCCAAGAAACCTATCATCTACGCCGGTGCTGGTGTTCTCAACCACGAGGATGGTCCCAAGTTATTGAAGGAGTTGTCTGATAAGGCCAACATTCCTGTCACGACCACCTTGCAGGGCCTTGGAGCCTTTGACCAGAGAGACCCTAAGTCTTTGGACATGTTGGGAATGCACGGACATGCTGCTGCTAACACTGCCATGCAAGATGCCGACTGTATAATTGCTCTTGGTGCCAGATTTGATGACAGAGTCACTGGTAATATCAACAAATTCGCCCCAGAAGCTAAGCTCGCTGCTTCGGAAGGCAGAGGTGGTATCATCCACTTTGAAATTTCTCCCAAGAACATTAACAAGGTTGTAGAAGCCACAGAAGCTGTGGAAGGAGATCTCACTGCTAACTTGCGTACTTTCATTCCATTGGTTAAGCCTGTAGCTGAAAGGCCACAATGGTTGGGTAAAATCAATGAATGGAAAGAGAAGTACCCATATGCCTACCAGCTTGAGACTCCGGGCTCTTTGATTAAGCCCCAGACCTTGATAAAAGAGATCTCGGAACAGTCTTCTACTTACAATAAGGAAGTTATCGTCACCACCGGTGTCGGCCAGCATCAGATGTGGGCAGCCCAACATTTCACATGGACCAAGCCTAGAACCATGATCACCTCTGGTGGTTTGGGAACCATGGGTTATGGATTACCTGCTGCCATTGGTGCCCAAATCGGTAAACCTGATGCCATTGTCATTGATATTGATGGAGATGCCTCGTTCAACATGACTCTTACCGAATTGTCTTCAGCTGTACAAGCTGGAGCTCCAGTCAAGGTCTGTGTCTTAAACAACGAAGAACAGGGTATGGTGACACAATGGCAGTCTCTTTTCTACGAACACAGATACTCTCACACCCACCAAAGCAACCCAGACTTCATGAAGTTGGCTGATGCAATGGGAGTTCAAGGTATCAGAATTTCCACACAAGAAGAGTTAAAGAGCGGAGTGAAAGCCTTCTTGGATGCTAAGGGCCCTGTTTTGTTGGAAGTCATTGTCGAAAAGAAGGTGCCAGTATTGCCTATGGTACCAGCTGGAAGTGCATTGGACGACTTCATCCTCTGGGACTCTGAAACGGAAAAACAGCAAAAGGAATTGAGAAATGAAAGAACTGGTGGAAAGCATTGAGCACCTGACTGAACAGGTTTCACCTAAGAAAGAGTGTACAACTACGAGTAGATTGTACTACTTGATGACTTATTCTACTACTCATGACATCTTAATTCACGAATCTGGTTGCTTTTTGCCTTTTGTATGGAACGCACACCGCCTGAGGTGTCTAAGTATTTATTGACTTCAATTCTACTAAAAGTCGTTTGGCCTCTGTTTGCTTTTCCACTGAACTTCATCATTTACATACATCTTGGTTTTTAAAATTAGTATATAGTCTTATGAAGGCCGTTTTGAACAGAATTGTATCTAAAGAAATGTAGGTTTAAAGCAAAAAAGGAAGTAGGAGTACAGATACAATTGCTAAGAGAATTCATAAAAGATTCCAGAAAAAATTAAGCCCGATGCGGGGGTCGAACCCGCAACCTTTTGATGTCTAACTTAAGAGTCAAACGCTCTACCGATTGAGCTAACCAGGCTTCTTAGTTGAATGACAAGTGAGAACGAAAAATACACAATTATTCAGTCACGTTTTGTTCACGTGATCTAATATACAACTGTATGTAGTGGTTTTGGTTTTAAGCATCCAATATGTAGAAGAAAATTGATAGACCAGTTTCATACTCCCCAACCAAAAGAGAATCCTTAGGTATTGTCAGCAGTCTTACCACTGTTTTGCTGAATTGTTTTAGATTTAAAAAATTAATACATTTATACTTTTGCATTCATAATTTTCTTTGAGATATTCATTGGTTTATGGAAGAATCTGAATGGCATACTTTCAGAATCGATTCTCTCTATTTCAAGTGGATGCTAAATTGTAGTGTTTTGATTGAATAATCAATCATAGAATGCTTGATTTCGATAGACTGAGTATCCATTTAAAATGAGATCATTGTCTGAAGTGTGGTGATTTTGTGGTATTTGAATTGTCAAAATTTCGCAGCCGTTTCGAAGATTCACAACGAAGCGAAAGACCCAGTGGCAGTGCCATCATAAAGAAAACAATAACAAAACAAGTGATTAATAGTGACTTTTGTTGAATTCTATAGAATTCTCAAGAACTGTATATTCTCTAATAATAAAAATTCTTTCCGAAGAGGTTCATGTAAAATTGATCGTGCATCGAAATGACTCCAGCACCAGCTACATCTCTCGAGATGTTGGCACCGCAACCTTTGAATAATGACGCAAACCCTTCTTTAGCAAGCAATAATCAGTTGGAAACAATCCAACGTCCCTATATATTTGACAGTGTCAAGATCATTTGTCTTCTGACGGTGTCCAGTGGGTAGAAGGCAGTGGAAGCACCCGTGGTGACAGCCCAGCCTAACAAAACGGAGACCAAGAAGTTACCTTCCAAAAGCCCAATTTAGACAGCAGGTTTGATGGAATCGTAAAGACCAAAGTGATGACCTCTGTACAACCCATCTGTAGCTAAAGTCTGCTTGTAGACGTCTTTGTTCTGTCTCTCTTCAGCGCCTGTAACAGATTTAGCGTCATCTGCCAATCTTTTTCTTGTATTTCCAATGAATAGACAAATGTGTGAGATGTAGCACCTGTCAAGGAGTCAGAAGCCGAGTTACCAGCAAACCATTGCCAATAACCTGCTTCCTCCTTGAAACCGAACATCTTCTTGTAATGAGCTTTGAAAGCAAAGTTCAACGTTAAGTAGGGAAGTATCTGATGACAGTAGAAGAATTTCTTCTCCAGAAAGACCCAATACCATCTTCAGATGCTGTTCTGAGAAAACCCTTGATAATTCCACTATAAAATTTCTGCCCAAGAGACCTTGCCTGACGATCTCATCCTGCTTCAGGATTAACAGCTTGAGTCTCTCAAATGGAGCTGCAGCCGTCTTAGACACACTGCAGAGGACACTCCAACCATCCTGAAGACTACAAATAACGGATCTATTGTTTCCTGTTTCAATTGAATATATTACTATTTTAGCCTACAAGAATATTGCACTACTTTATTTTGCAAGCATTTTCGCCGATTAACTCAAATATATAACCGACCCAATTCTGTTCCATATATAGAATAAGGAACAAAAATGGTGCGTCCCACGTCCAATAGAATAGTTCCTAAAGGTTACGAGGATCCAGCTGTCCGTTGGAAGTCTATTTCCAGAAGCAGCCTAATAATTCATGAACCTGGATACTCAATAAATTCCAAACTTAAGGGACTCAATTTCATATTTTTAGCCGTCTTAGCCAAAGACAGCAAACCTCATCTATTTTTGATGTGTTCCAGAAGGTAGTGAAGGAACAAAAGGAGGAACTTAGAATCCTCGGCCTCTTTGTCCTTTCACACTAGGATTTGAGTCATCAAGAATCCAAGAGAAGCCATGGCTCCGCATTGTATACTCTTCCAATTAGGTGGTCGGATTCTATTCCCTTGGCCAGTTCATCTTCTACCAAAAATTCATCCTTCGTAGTAACCTTCAACAGCAGAAGAAATACGGCCATGTCTACGTTGTTGCAAAATACAAAATGAATTTCTATGTAATATACAATAATAAATACGAATAACATATTAATGCCCTGGACCATTGAATCCATTTGCGTTTGAATTGGGCGAAGAATGAATCCAATTGGGATTCAGAGATGGTCCAGGATACTTATTGCTACCCTGAGATCCGTGCCGCAAGTTCATTAAATCATTTATGGCTAGTTTCTCCTTTTTGGCAAGATCATAATCTTGAGGAGTATGCGATTGCGATTTAGCTTGGTTGCTGTAGTCATTATCTGGAATGAGAAAATCGAACTTAGACATGGATGGGATCTTGTTGAATGAGCCCAATCCTGGCGAACCAGCACTAGGAGAATTGGCATAAAAGTTATTGATAACAGGCGGAGGCAAAATTGGAGGCACTGTTCCTTTTGACAAAGACGAACGATTGCTCTCGATGTGAGGATGAACACGAAGCTGAGATGGCTGCTCGACATGATGATGGTGGGTGACTTGACTGGGTTCCGGAACACTTGAAGAGTTCTTCCCAATAAGTTTGTTCAAGATATCGTTACTCTTGTATTTGACGAATTTGAGAATCTTCAAATATTTCAAATCTTCGTCCATCTCTTCATCGTCCCAGTCAATGCTTTGATATGCATTGCTTGCTTCGTCATCATCATCAAAATCGCTATCCGCTTGGTCCTTCAAGATTTCATCACGCAACTGATCATTCATAAGTTTGTCGAAGAGTTTATCTTCCTTCACCTTCTTGGGGTCTTTTCTATTGACCCCGACCTTGTAGTTGATGAAAATCTTGATGAACAATTCAACACTTTCGCTTAACAAAGGAATGGAGTCACTGATCAAATCAAAATCGTTACGTTTGAAGAACTTCAATTGACAAATTAAAAGAAACAATAATTGCAAGATCATAGATTTCTTAAAGTTGATAATGGTCATAGACAATCCATTCAACATATAGTTGAATGGTGAAGGTGGAATTTCTTTGGTAATTCTCTTAGCAATATTATGTCTATCAGATCCATTAGTCTTTCTTCGTTTCACAGAGAAATCATTAATGACAAAGCCATCCTCATCAACATCGAGACCTAAACTTTCCATAACAATATTGGAAGAAGAAGGTGTTGGATCGATCGTTTTCTCATTGGACTTGTTTATGTGATCGAAAATAAGCAAGAAGTAATGCAATACCTCCCGAGATATATGAGAAATCTCTATATAATAGGGATAAGTTAATTCCTTGTCAACAATGAAGTTAAGATAATTCATGGATCGAATCAATATGTAGTGGAAGTTCAACTGAATTTTTATCAACTGGGAGGCAGTATAGATATCCGGAATCCCAGTGGAATAGTAATTGAGTAAACCTTCATGGGTGATACCTGACGATAACTTCCCAGACCTTAATTCATGAAAAAGATCGTTGGAAGCAATGTTGGAAATATTAGGTAAGCCCATTTCATTTGCCAAGGGCAATAAGTTGATGGTCTTTGTTTTCAACGAATTTCTCCAGTTAGACAAATTCTTGTCAATAGTTAAGAATTGAGCATAATTATAGTTCAAGTTACCATCATTGCCTTCACCATCATCTTCTTTAAGGATCCAATCAAGATGCTTTGTATGATGCTGGTGGTTTGGATCTTTTTTCTTCTTCTTATTTTTAAGATATTCGTAATAGTTAGGCGCAAATGATGAAGGAATGATAATATTCATCAAGTTCAAGAACTCGATACTTGGCTTCAACAAAGTGTTGAACAAGTCATCACTGTTATCGAGCAAGGTACTCAATTTTTCTGGTGTCAATTGAAAATACTTGTCGATAGTAACAGGATTAATAACAGTAGTATTCAAACTAGGCTTGAAGCCAAACTTCAAATTGAAGCATTTTAACAAGACCTTGAACACCCAGAATGTTTTAACTCTGTTCCTTCTCTGAAGTGTGTTAAGCGATAAGTCGTCGAAGAACAAGTTTTTGGAATTAAGGTTGATACCAAGGATCCCAATAAATGAATTAATTAGAGACGACAAAATCAAGGACTTCTCCTTGTTGTTTGTCAAGAGGGAATAGTACAAGAATAATAAATAGGTTTGTAGTTGGTTAACAGATACATGGAATACATTGAAATAGGGGAGGAAATCGTACAAGGACTTGATGATATTGGGCGAGTTATCTTTCGGAGACTTTTTGTGGAAGGTATAATTTGGGTCTGAATGGTTCAACAACAAGTTCAAATTAATGGTAGGATTGTTCATGTAGATCATGGCGTATATCTGGATGATGATCATGAGGTACTGGTTCACAATGTGGTAGTCATTGCTGTTGGAGAGATTGAATCCGTTGATAGTCGAATCGTCATAGGTGAAAATGAAGGGATACATCGTGTGAAAAGCATCGTACGATTCCATGAACTGTTTGTAGTCAAAGATTGGTAAGAAGATGTTGTAGTTGAGAAAGAACTGAATGATTTGATTGTCCAACTCCTTTTTGTTGTTGAACAATTTTTTGAAGTTATTGATTAGCTTGATGAACAAGTCGTAAATATCTGTAGGCAATTGGTTGTTGGCCAAGCTGAACTCGTTGACGTTGCTGTTTCCCGTTAATGGATTGTAGATCACATCCAAATCTTTGTTATGGAACTGGTTGTAGTTATGGTACGAAGGATGATACAAGTAGCTGTTTGGATCATTCAACAAGTAGTTATGTGAATTGGTGATCTTGAGAAATGGGAGGTTTAGGTTGATGAGCAAATGGTTAAACTGCGACTCGAAGTTGAGATTATCGTTTCCGATGATTATACCTTTGTTGTCTAGGTTGAAAATCTGGTCTATAGGGTTGTTGATTTGCACCGTCTGGTTAGTGGTGGTCAAAAGCACCTTGTTATCAGAAGAGTTCGGGTTATGAACACTTGAAGTAGAAGGAGTAAATGTGTTATTAGGTGTGTTCGCTACAGAGGTGTCGTTCACACTGAGACTGTTAACAGCTCCTCCAGCTCCAGCTTGAGAGTCACCTGCGTCATCCACAATACCATATTTGGCCTTCAAATCGATCATCTCTTGTTCCAACTCTTTAAGTTTCTTCTCCAAGTTTTCCGTATACCCTTTTGGAAACGCTCTTCTGGTGAGTTTGTCGCTTGTCCTACACTCAAACCCAATCTTGTTGCAGTTGTGACACGGATAGAGACCGTCACATTTGATCTTCTTGATACGACACCGGTCACAAGCCTGTGACACTCTCGTCCCGGTGTTGGTTGAGATCAACTTGAGGTTGGACGCTGATTTGTCCTTGATTTCTTTTTCGTTTTCCGACTTGACTTTGACCATTGGAGAATCTGGTAAAATACAGTACAAGAAAAGAAAAATAATACGAGCTGTACGTAGAACAGCACAATAGCAGAATATGGGAAAGAAATGAACCAAGCTGAATCGTCTCAATCAGATATTTCGATAAGACAGGTCAACAAAAAAGTACTGAAAAGTGATATGACTTCCTGAAAATCTGGGGTAAGGATCTAGTAGCTTTATCCGACACAGAAATTTTTCGCTCTGAGCAACAGCCGTAATACGCTATCGACGACAACTGAATAGTGGTAGTTACGAAGAGAACACAAGTACACAAATTCAAAAGTTTCGAAACACCAGGTCTATAAGAAAAATACCAGGAGTGCACAATCGAGAATCTGCACTAAAACTGGTATACTCGAGGAACCTCGACTCGGATCCGAAAACACGGCTGGAAAGGAACGCTCGGGATCTCGTCGATGTGAATTCAATTCCTGTTTGGGAATTAAGAAAACGCTATACCCGTGGCTCACACCCCACTAATTTCGACTTTCTATATGGTCTAACTGCGAAAATGAGCTCCATCTGGTGGACCAGTGGCTGAGAATGGTTCACGTTTAAATATTCATAACTCGGATGACCGGGGAATCTCGAGGTTCCCCAGAGTTTCCAAGTAGATTCCTGCACCGGATAGAGGGAAGCTGAGCAAACCGTACTGTCGTAAGAGCGAGTCAAGGACTTTGAGCTGACTAGAGAAAAGTGGTATCCGAAGCCAGAAGTGTCATATGTACGAAAGCAATAGTTTGACCAATGAAATGCGCTCATTGTTGACATACCTCTGGACTCTTTTCACGGAGAAATTGGTCCATAATAGAGAACTCTACGCTTCTATTTAGAAAGTAGGCACGTGACATAAATGACAATCGCCTAACCCCAGGCTTAAATCACTATCGCCTGATTGTTGGTGTTAGGGATCTGTGTTGACTCTTGACTCATCGTTGTCAATAACAATACGCCCCGTGACCTCCAGATATCAATAACGTGGAAACATGCAGTTCTCCAGTTTAGGTCTACAGTGGTCTTCCTTGAATTAAGAAGAGCTTTTCCCAAGGATGATATGAGAAGTTGGTGTGAAATTTACATAACGGATATATCGAGATGGCTGAGTTCTCTTGAGGAAAAGTTCTCGTCATTGACACATCCCTCGGTTTCGGAGTAGAATTCAACCATTCTGCTGCTATGGACGAAGTTAATCGGGTCAATTCTAGAAAAAGAGCATCCTGCATTTCTTCAGCAAGAGGGTGTAGCTTCAGCTCGTGAGACAGATTCACGTGCTTCTGGGCCCCAGAAGAAACAAGAAGTGGGATGATTCCGACCCCGAGGAACTTCTGATTCTAGAGGAAGTATTGGACAAAGTTGGAAACAGAAAAGGAAGCAAGAATAGTAAGGATCGTGGTGTAGAGAATAGGTTGTTACGTGCTTGGCATCTGAAAATTATAAAGTGATGGAACTTTCAGTCTGTAGAACTTCATACAGAAATATTCACAAAATTCCATAATGTGCAACACAGTCTATCCGAAGCGAAGTAGTCGTGTGCACCACAGCTGTATGGAACAGTTTCTCAGGCAACTCAGGCTCACAGCCTTAGTGTCTTCCATGGGCTTCTGGTTCCGCCACAGTGACTTCGTCCCTGTGAAATCGACAGGCTAAACTGAAACAGGTGGATGCTACATTTTTTGGTTATCCGTGGCAAATCTACAATTGGGAAGAACTTTAATTCGGAAAGAAATCACAACTCTAAGAGTCTTCAAACATAATGCCAAAAAATGGAAAATATTTAGGTGGCAGAATTTCACTTCAGCAAATTTTTCGGAGTACCCTAAAAACATTAAGCTTATCTAAGAAGATGTTCTCCTATCTTCTCCTCGAATTACATCCGTGCCGCAGTACCTAGCGCGCGATGTCTCCCCGCAATTGTAAAATACGATATGCAAAGCAGACGTCACCCCGATCTACTGGGCGCTATAAATACCCTGCAATTTCTTATCAGCAGCTGCGGATTCAGATTTTCCCAAGTTTTGCTTTTCCTCCAGCTTATTCTAAAATATTCACTATTCTACAAACTTGACTTGAACTGTTTTGTGATATTCAGTTTACTAATACATCAAAAAACGATCTCACAGCACTTTTCGCAATCGATCTGTGCCAAACCCTCAACTCTACAGTCTATATATTCTATTCCCATGGGCAGACATTACTCCCTCTCGGACCTCTTCTCGAGTGCTCCAGCCGAGGTACCAAAGCAAGATGAATTCATCCCAACGGACGTTTCCACCGAAACGGTCCAAGATACAGCTTCCAAACACGAAGAACCGGCTCCTACTAACCCAGCGCTCTCCAACATCGTCAACCAGGAAAAGTACTACCAGTCTTCAGACAACTTGGCTCTTGGCCTCTGAACGACTCTAAAAGGAAATCTAAAATGATAAAGCAGGTATTGAAAATCTCAAAAAAGGATCCACAGCACTGTAAGGTTCATGCTGTTGAATGGCCACTATCGCATTAATGGTAGATATCACACAAACGAAGACACGGCTAATGATAAACACTTATATATACGCTTATGTTTAAAATACATGAAAAACACAAACATGTACAAGAGCAGAGTCTCTTCTAACTCAATAAGTATTACTATTCAAAAAATCTTTGTAGTTCCGTAGTGTGAATCTTTAGTTTCGCTGGCAGTTGCTTCCAGTCAATTGCAGAAATGTACTGAATAGCTTCGTCGCTGATGATCTCATTGGCAAGTTCAAAAAGCAAACTACTTCCTAATTCTCTGGTTCCTTCAAACCTGTGGTTGCAACATATCCACAACAACCTAGCCGTTGCCTTCAGCTTCAAGTTTGAGTCAACTTGATCCAGCAATATCAAATAAAGAAATATTCTCATCACAGCTCCGATTCTGGCTGAGTTCTTGGTATTAATATGCAAATTGTAGCACTTCACATACAAGGACTCGAATGGGAAGTCAGAGGGAAACCTATAGTTACACTCAAAGAGCTTGACAAACACATTGAGCACCAGTATCCAGCCCTTTGACAGTCTGTCCAGTACAATTATAGTGGGATTTAGTAATAGTAGAACTTCCTTTAAATCTTTGCATCTATCACCCGACTCCAAGTACTTTAGCAATTGATTGAAGGATTCGTTAATGATTGAACGGTTGGCAGCTGTAGCTCCAATACTATAACAAACTCCTTTCCAGAAGGAATTCGCCCATTTAGTCACCATTGAGTTTGAGAGGTACACATCAAACAAACTTGCATAGTATTTTCCGATATCGTTATCAGCATTCATGGGACGCTGGATATTCATTCCCCGAAGAAATAATTCAAAGGAACTAATTCTAATCTTGTCTATCAACTCACCTGACAATCTCAACAATTTTCCCATCAAGATATCTTCTTTTTTCATGAATACGCTAAAATTCTGTTTGATCACGCCAAGGGTTGCAAATCTAACTTTGGAACCGACATCTCCCTGGTTCGTTATTGTATAATCATCAAGCAAATGAAGTAAGTTTTCCACTCTAATAGCGTCAAAGAATTCTAGAGAGTCAACAAAGAAATTGAGGGAAGAAACCATGTTTGCCCGAATTTCACAGTCCACAGACGTGTCATACACTAATTCGAATATCGTCTCGAACAGAGACTTCAGAAGTGAAGAGTCGTGTAAAGTCGTTTTGGATAAGATTAGATTATTGCTCTTGATCAAATCTCTCATCTTTAATGCTATTGAATCTGGCGTGGCATGATGAACCTGGATAACCTCTTTGAATAGAGGTAGTATTTCCTCGTGGTTATTCCTGACTAGGGAAATATTGAGTAGGTTTGTCCAGTCCGATTCCAGGATCGTGTAACCACAACCTTCAATTAACTTACTAAGTAGCATGAGGTAACCTATAGCCTTTTCGATACTATCTCTGTGGACGTCAAACGAAAACAGGCTATTCAACTGCACTAATTTATGCTCTACACGTTTAACATCGAATGTGTCAAGCACTTCACAAGCAGCTGTGAGATTTCCACACTCTAAGAAACGTGTTACGAAATCAAATACACCATAATCGGGACACTGATCAGAACCAATAGCCACATGTTTCTGTTTGCATGCTAAAACTTTTCTAAGGTATGTTGCACTAAGTTTTCTGACCTCATACGACTTAGAATCATCAGTTGAATTTTGTAATAGTTCACCAATAAATATGTTTCTATCAAACTGTTGCTCAAGCAATTGTAGGATGATTTCATACGACAGACGTATAGTTTTGATACTTTGGCTATTGAATAGCTGAATGAATGAAATAATACGATTCCCTCGCTCTTCTCCAGACAGATGCTGATACAAAATCGAACCAAATCTTCCCACATACTCCTGGAGGACTGCCATTCCACATCTTCTAATTAGAAGTTCTTCGTCAAAAACTGATACTTTCACCAAATCTACAAATATTGTTTCCATCATTTTGCTTGCATCTCTGGATACAAGCTTTTCAGGTTTAAGCATTCGACTTACGGCCCAAATAACGAAGCAAGATGTGTCTCTTAATTGAGTTCCAACAATTGACGTAAGACGATATTGTCGAATAAAGAGCGTCTTGTGGACTATGCTAAGCACCACATTTACGAATTCTAGAGGCATCGATTTGTTGAGAGCAAGGTAGCCTAAGAACAATAAAATTGTATGGTACTTGGGGATGAAAATATTGTCTGAGTTAATCTCTACTTGAGAGGAAAAGCTGTCCATTTGCAAAGGCAATTCTAGTTGCTTAATCAAATGTGTTATCAATTGGTGTTGATAGTTGATTGCTGGACGCGAAAGGCTAAGACTAAGATGGCCGAGTGCCTTCGCCATGGCATATCGGTTATTAGTATCAAACTTATTAATAAGTACGTCCATAATATCATGCAACAAGTTATTAATCACTGCTGCTACCATTTCATAATTGTCTCGATGAATATAAAATTTGGACATTTTGCTGAGTATTTTGATTAAGTAGGTGATATTGAGGTTGTTGACAGAGTCCGGAGCTTGTCTTAAGGTAAGCAAATCTATACAGACCAATTCGTAAATGAGGGGCAAGTATGGCTCATACAAGTCCGACTCCGGTCTCTTGAGTATCTTATTGATTGTCATTAGGTGGCCGAGTTTTACAGATTCATTATGAAGTTTCCCAGTCTCCTGCCATTCCGGTTCCACTACATCGACCATGTAGTGCCTGAGAGATATTGGGGTATCTGATCTAGTCACTAGACGTGAAAGCAAGATCAGTGCTACAAGTTGGTTCTTTGAAGCATTTGAATGCAATTTCAAGTTAGTAACGGCTAATTGCAAAACTTTGGTAACTATTTCAGAGTCGATTTCAAGAAGACGAAACGGCACTAGAACCAAATTTGAGAGCCAAATGAGACCAAGAAACTTCTCGTTGTCATTTTCAAGCGTGGACACGATATTAATAAGAGTGCCTACAAGGTATATATCACTGGAGAAGAAATTGGTTACAAACTTGAACCCTCTGATCTTGGACAATTCATAGATGGTAGCTCCTATTCCTTTAGTCAATTCACTCGAATGGTGCGATTGCCGAAATAGCCATAAGAACAACGCTGTTAACTTGTCAATGTACTCAGCCAAATGGATATCAAGCAACTTAGGCGAGGGCTCGAACTCATTAATCCACAATTTGAGTCTCTGAAAGGTCACAGTTGAGGCATCCTTCTTATCGTGGTCTGTGAGCAGTGAATTTCTGGCGATTTCTACGAGCGAATCTATAGAAGAGCTGATGTCTTTGTGGAGACGGTCGCTTCGTTTGAGTATATCTCGCTCAGCCAGCTCGTCCATAGAAGAAGTATATGCTATGAAATTTTAAAAGGAATGGCAAAAATTGAAATGAACTGAAATTGAGCAGTAGAATTTAATTGCAAAAAATCAATCCGTATATAAGGAAACAAAATAGAGGATTCCTTTTCAGTGCAGTCGAAAATTTATCTGCACACCCACAATCGCCAATATCAAAGAAATTTTTCAGACTACTTTAGATTACTTTAGATTATGGATTTTCTTCCATTCCTTCAGTTTACGTTAAGACGACACCGACAAAATGCTGGCGACCAAACAGTTGTTTTACAAGATTACTCAGACCAGATCTACCATAGGAATGCCTCCTATTACACGCAAAAACATTGAAGCCTTGGGCTTGAAGAAGAGAAACCAGATAGTCTACCAAGCAGTTTCACCATCAACGGCCCACAGATTGGCCAGAGTCAAGGAATTGGTCAAGGTTGAGTTGGTAAATGAGAATAAGACAGTGCAACAGTTGTCAGCGGAAAGAAAGTTCCAGCCGGGATTCAACTTGGTCAAGGGAGACATGTTTGCTAAGAAATACGAATAGAGAGACAGGAAAGATATGGAAGTGAGTTTTCAGCAGAAAGAAGCAAGCAATGAAGAAAGGCTGAAAAAGAAGAATCGAATAGATCACAGAGGAACTGGGAGACATGAAAACAAAGTGTCATCTATATTGAAGTTTTCTTCCACATATTCTTTTTGCTATAAAGTTCAAGATCCAGTAAACACAGCAAGAACTATTCAAGCAAAAAGTAGTATGGGACACAATGTCACCAGCATACCTCACTTATACTTGTATATATAATGAACATAATGCATAGATAAATTGTAGATGCTCATGGTGCTGAAAAGTGTTGAAGATTCTGAATTCTGAAAAGATTCAACTAAACACACATTTTGAATAAAAAAATATGGATTCCATTTTCAGATCACTTTGAACTCCGTAATGATAGAGGTATCTACATAAAGCAACATCCGTCACAACCTTGTATCAGTTGCTAGAAATACATCTTCTACCTAAACCATATACTTGAAAAAATTGGCACGTGACCAAATCCATCGCAACCCAACTTAGCCAGTACATACCATTTCATCCACCACTTCTACTTTAAATTGCTTTAGTTAGCTCTATATGGGTTCTGTGGTCTCTCTCTGCCATTTTAGCTCAATTTGCCACATTGTCATGATCCCCTTTAGCAACTACCAAATCCCCAGTTGTGATTGGACAGTAAATAGAAGAACACGTGACCTCCAGATGCGCCCACGCAAACATTCGATATGGTTAATTTTTCAGAATATTTATAGTGAATGTTCAAATTAAAAGTAATATAGGGCCATATTTCGTTTCCCTAGTGTGTTTCCAAACTTTTGCCCTTGCGCATTAGCTTTCTTTTAAAGCAGAGAATTCGTATCAAAGTGATTTCAACCGGACAGCTTCAAGTATTTGTCCCTATTCGTTTAAGTGCTATATAAACCATAAACCCTTTCAATTTTCAGTATGTTTGGAGCCATCAGAGCTACTCAAAGAAACAGAGTTACCAACTCGTTGTTCAGCTCAACTTTTGCCATTTGCTGCTTGATGGTAGCGGGAAATTCGCTTGTGCCATGCCCTGTTGACTGCGTTCACGGCAACGACTCTATCATTGACGAAAGATACAGACAGAAATTACCTGAAAATAGTGCTGATGAACAGAAATAGGCTCGAAATCTGCTGTCTATTACTTACAATTGTGTCTTTTTATAAGAAAGCAACGATACACAGAGGAATGCCGGCATTGAGACATTTTTCGCCGTTTTTCTGATTGGTGTTGAACCTTATAATTGATCGTTGTTTTCACTCCTTATTGCATGCATCTTTGTTTTGGATGCCAGACAAATATGCCACAACCGATACGCTCTCATATATTCAAAAGAAAACTGTCATGATTGTCATTTTTGGCTAACTCCAGTCTGCTCAGTCGTTCTCTGCATCTTTTTAGATTTTTCAAGCGAGGTGACTTCATATCTACGGTTACTTATTTGAGCCTCTCTGAGATTGGCTCAATCCCTGTACATTAACACACTATACATAGTCTTATTTATCGACGTTTAACGTGAATACATTCATCATTATGTTGACTCTTGTAAAATAGAAAGCCCGCCAATCACGAAGGGCACATCTGATTAGGACGGCATATACTGTCAAAATAATGTCGTTTAAGATGCTTTTACCAGGATGTCTCTGTTTTGTTTCACGACATTCAACGACTCATGCGCAACCAAAATCTGTTGCAATTACACTTCCAAATCGGGATATTTTGTCAACAAATATACCTGCTTGTGGGCCATATTAAAAACTAATGATCCCTGAAAGTGCACCCTTCTCCCTATAAATATATATAAACTGATTTTCTCTTACTTGCCTAGGACCACTCCATTGACTGCCCTTGATTCCAAATTAAGCCATTGAATTCCATCTCGTACCGGTTCCGTAACCTCTCACACTTCACTATGTTTGCACCCAATCTAAATCAGAATGCCATGCTCCAATATCACTTTCCCAGTGCCAGTGAGGTCCGAGTACCCCTGAATTTGCCTCGAGAAGTTCTTCTTAGCAAGAACTTGAAGATCGACGGAGAGCAAAAGCCAAAGGCTCCTCTCTATACGAATACTCCCATAAGCAAGAGCTTCAACAATAACGAACAAGAATACGAAAACCCACTCAACGACATACTTCTAGAAAGCAGAAAACTCATAAATGCCTATGTGTTGGCGTACCCTGAGATAGAAGAAAGTGAAAAACAACCAGCTCCAAACCCCAAGAAGAGCAGATCTCGTAAAGCATCCAGCAAAAAAACGATTCGTGGAACAAAGAGAACCAGGCTGCAAAACGAAATCTCCCTTGAAGAAGTCATGCAAGACAAACAGGACCTACCTGGGCAAGATAGCTCAGCATGCAATACCCCAATTCCAAACAAAACTATCTATTTTTCGCCATCTGGATCTTCGAAGAAAAAGCACCAGAACTTGCTACAATCCACTCCTGTTTCAGTATTGAAAGAAGCTACCTTAAACCTCCAGAAATCTAATAAAGTCCTCAAGATAGAAAAGGCTACTCTAATAACAAGATTGCAAGAAGAAAGCCAAAAAGAGAACTTTTTGGCAGAAGCAACTGCGGATGATTCGGAATACGACGATTTAGCCTGTCATGCGGACAATATCTTAAGAATGGCCGTAGACTCCACCATGTTGGGTTCTTTCAATGGTTCCATATCATCTTCGTTTTCAAATACTTTTGCTAACGATTCTCTGTTAGGCATAAAAATGAGAAAGAAGTACCCTGACATTTTGGATGACGATAATGCAGACAAGAGTTTGCTCGAGTTAAGGTCTTTAAGATGGAATACTTTGGATAGAATGAAGGCTTCCAAGATTGAAATTAATGCTGAAGATTTACAAACTGCTGTTAACGAATAATTCATATCCCACACACATCTAGAACAGGTTCTAGACCTCCAGGTTTATATATCGTCTATATGTCTATTTACAGCTTCAAGATAAACTCAAGATACCCGCAATCCCTCTCGTCGAACAGCTTATGGTATATTCTATTAAATTTGCTAGGCTTTTCGTCAGCGATATGTGACAGATTCTTGCATAGATGCCACTCATCCCATATTCTGTCAATTGTCTCTCTCGATAACGACAGAGAATGTCTACTTAAATCAACAACATATTCAAAAATTTTATGGGTATTCTCGTGCCCCCGCAATTCAGATCTAGGAATTTCACGAATTAACATAATAATTCTGTCATCTACCATACCACCATAGTCTAGCAAATAGTTGTAGAGGTAAAACTGTAATCCATCATGAAAATAACCTCTGAGAACTGCTGACATGAGACAATAGTAATTATCATGACTGAGAATCCTGTTAGATTTTTTGAAATAATTGAACAACGTAAGAGAACATAACTTGGAAGATGACGAGTTTGCCAATGAATTGAATATTATGTCAAACAGATCTTTATCGAGCCATTTGGTAGCGAACTCATGTTCAACATGAAATAGCGATTGCAAAGTTCGTACAATCGAAGTGAAGTTTTGATGTATATGCAAATGCTCCAAAATGCAATTAATGAAGATGGTGATCGAGCTATCTAAATTTTCATTCAACATATACTGGGTATGAGAACTGACAAAGTCATGGAGAACATCGAGATTAGCCAACAAGTTTCCATATTGGGAAGATTCAATATTGGTATTGGCCATTTTTCTAGGCAATACTGTAGTTACGGTTTCATTATCTTCTGAATGAAGAATTCTATCAGAAATCTGATTTCGTTTCTGAACCAATCTTTCGATGTTCTTGTCGTGGTCTTTGTATGACCAGAATTTGGACGACATGGCTATCGCAATATCTCTATAATTGAGTTGTTCTTCTTTGTCGACTTCCAACTTTTCCATTATTCCATTGATAACGCTAAGTATTTGTTCGATGCTAGTGTCTTTTAATTCAGGATTACAAGATTCAGGTTCGTTCCAAATCTTGGTCAATTTGTCGCTGTAGCAGTATGCTTCTATAATTTTAATGTATAGCTCCTTGTTAAGCGCTTTTTCTCCCTTGAATTTCTTATGAATGTAATGCGATTCAATTAAGTTCAATGTCAGGTCGATATCTCCGTTACCTGACAAAGTATGCAATATTTGAAAAGTCGTTTCGTCATTAATGTAATTAAAGCCACTGTCTTTTGTAGTAAGATCTTCAAAAATAGCGTCTTCTATCGAGATAGAAGAATTAGAAAAACCTCTCATTATGAAATGGTCATAGACTAATTTCACCAACTTATAGTGGTTGCTGGACAAAGCTGTGTCCAAAAACTGAATCCAGAGCTCGTTGGAAATTGTGCGCTCGTCTTTTATGTCTTGATGTCTCTGGCCATCTATTTCTTGAACAATAGTGAGCCACTTTATTATGTTATCGAAATCTTTGTCTCTTTTCAAGACCAACAAGAGATGTAGAATAGGAAGCCCTTTCAAGATATCCTGCAAATCATAATCCAAATCCTCTAGCCTATATAGAGTCTTTTCAAACTCATTTACAGCCCTTTCTGTCTGGCCAGACTTAAGCAAAATGGTAATATAAGTAGAACAATACTGTAATTCAAACAGTTGCCTACCTTTGAAGTCCTGAAAGTATTTGGCGTACAATCCGTTCAACCTTACACAATCCATCATGTCCTCACTTTGAACCAAAATTAAGAGAAGGTTTCGACAAAGCAACCATTTTTGGTCCTCAGACGGACGAAGAGTAATATTTCCAATTTTCATGTTCATAGCCTCTTCAAAAAGAACGCAACCTAACTCAGACAAATTGGTACTGGCATTGGATTCTGCAATCACCTTCAATAGCAATATATATGTTGTAAATGTGACTCCCAATTTCTCGCTTTTTATGTATTGGCAAAATTTCCATACAAGTGGATATCGCTTGTACCTTAGGAGGTACTCTATGAAAAAATCTCGTTCGGCCGGAATTGAAAACGATTTGGAGAACTTTGACTGGTCAATTTTCAGGTCTTCTTTCGATAATTGACTGGCAAGCCATTTGAAATGGGAAGGTATGCCTCTAGAAGGTAATTTGTGAGAGTGCTTTTCAGGTGTTCCTATATGAGTTGCGGTTGAGAGATGCCGTATACGGAAATTAGAATTACAGAAGGAATACTGAGATGGAGTTCTATCATCAGCCGTTTTATTTGAATTGATACCTGACCCAGACTCATTTGGTGTACAAATGTTTCTGTTATAGTTGGATTTTTGAGTACGAGAAGAGTCATACAATGAGTGTGAACTGAAATCTCGTCGTTTGGGTACAGCACCGGCATTTTCAACTGAAGCAGCTATGCTTTTCGCAAGTCCCTGTCGTATTGGAATCTTACACTGTCGTACTGACATCATGTAATATAACTAGCGATTGTAGCGATTGTGATGCTAAAGAAAACTAGATTATACTAGCGAATTTATGAAGAGGAGACTCCACAAAATATTTGCAATTATAAAATGAAAAAATGCGAAGACATTTGTTTGAGATAGCATCGCTTACTTCCATTTTCATAAGCTGGGGATTTTAGAAGGAACACTGAAGTCATAATAAAGAAGTAGCAGATATACTTCTATTATTTGGATCAAGATTAAAAGACCAAAATTTGAAATCGTGAAAATCTGAAACTTTCGACTTTCTTGAAGACCAAACTGATCTACTGTCTGAATTTAAATATCACTATTAACCCACTATCATATCCATCAAGATCTTGTTGCTTACAATTTTGTCTGCATTCTCTTCATACCTACAATGTTCAGATTAACCAAAAGAAAACTTGCCACTTCAGCCGACGCCATAGCGAAACTGCAGCAGTTCAACGTCTTTGACCGTTCCGCAAAGTTGATTCAGAGATCCCGAACACCTTTGCTCAACCCTGAGTTGCTGAGAAAGAAGGAATATCTACGTGATGAAGTCGCTTTAAAGACCATCGAACGGTTGGCATTCATCACAAGAGACTTTACAAATGTTCTAGATTTTGGTTCTCATCTGGGGAACTTGTTGAAAAATCTCTGTCTCAACACAGAGATTCCACCGGATGCAGACTATGCCGAAACCGAGATCACTAAACAGTTGAATAACGACAAGAAAGTCATCTGTAGTAAGATCAAAGAGTTGACCATGGTTGACTCGTCAAGGGAATTGCTCTATAGAGATGCTGGAGAAGATTTCAATAGCGCATTTCCAGGTAAGGTTATACGAAGTGTGGCAGACGAAGAAATTTTTTCACACGAAAGTCTTTCGAAATCAGAATATTATGATGCTGTGATTTCTAACTTGTCGCTCCATTGGATCAACGATCTACCCTCGACGTTAGCCAACATCAACAGAGTCTTGAAACCTGACGGCTTATTCATGGGAACACTATTTGGTGGGGACACTTTGTACGAATTGCGTACTTCGCTTCAACTTGCTGAGATGGAGAGAATGGGTGGAATGTCGCCAAGAGTATCCCCTTTAGTTAATTTGAACGATATCGGCTCCTTGTTGAACCGTGCTGGATTCAGTATGTTGACCATTGATGCTGAAGATATCATTGTAGGAGGATTCCCAGATATTGTTTCTGTGATGGACGATTTGCAGGCCATGGGAGAACAGAATTCGGTCTTATCCAGATCGGGATACTTACCTCGTGATGTCTTACTAGCAGCCAACGAGATATACAAAACTATGCATGGAGAAAAAGACGACAACGGTGTCGTTACGTTACCGGCTACATTCAATATTATCTTTATGATAGGTTGGAAAAAGAGCGAGAATCAGCCCAAGCCATTGGCCAGAGGCTCTGGGCAGGTCAACTTGAAGGACGTATTGTAGAAAGCAAAAGATGTGAAAGTTCTATCTGTAGCTACCGATTTTCGGTGACTTGTATATATTTGCTAATGAATAGAAAGGAAATGATGAAAAAATGGGTGCAAAAAATAAGAAATCTTCCAAAAAAAGAGGGAAAGAAAGGCAATAGCACAATCAAAATTCATGAAAAAATGAATAAAGATATCGATTCTAGTAAAGTTACCCAAGTACGTAGTCTAGTAACAACAAAGGCTAGAACTTCCATAAAATGGATATTGCATAGTGGAAGGAATAGAAGTATGAATAGGTGTATACAGTAATATTGGATTATATAATTCTAACAGGTTCTGATATAGTCATTTTTCGCCATATTTCTTCTATATCCTCGTGTCTCTCTACAACTTTCGTTCCTCTAAAAGGCTATAAAAACATCATTTGTAACACAACATCTCCATCTTCACTATCTTACTTTCTCGTGTTTCTCGGTTCATCTCCACCTCTATTTCCATCTCCACAGATCACACGCACTTCCTCGGATATCCCCACATAGTTTAGTTATCGCTGTTTATATGCAGGCATTTAGACATCATATGAAAAGCCGATAGAATTTCCAAAAACTTCCACTTTCTTCTTCTTCTTGAAAGCACCAACAACCAGACGTTCTTGACTTGTGTATCGATACCAAGTAAGCATAGTGGTTGAAAGAAGATAAGAGGAGTAACAGCAAACTTTACGGCCTGTTTGACTTTCTTTTTTGCACATTTCACCACTTTTCGTAATCCTTCTAATCTTGTGACTCCAAGAATCTAAGTGAAGTAGGATCAGTTTTATTTGAAGTAGCCTCTGAATACTTTCAACTATTCCAGAAATTCATAAAAGTTGGTTTTATTCAAGTGTCTTCCCAGAGGTGAACGCTTCAAAACTTTTCCTTTTTGTTTCAATAGTGGACATCAGAATTGATATTTACTACTAAGGTACGAATTCTAACAGTCTGTACTGATATATTTATTGAAGATTCTGCACTAAAGCCGAATAATTACGGAATATTGCTATCAGTCAGACATTCTTGACTTTTCATTTTATTTTTTGACTTTATCTTTATCTACTACTATTTGTCTTCCATCATCAATCCATTATGGCGCGCTACAAAACCCCCAAGTCTCCTACAAAGTTGAAACAGCAGATCGTGCTTCCCACTTGTAAGCTCGACTCTAACTTGGTTTTGTTGCCAGGGATTATATATAACGTTACGTTTTCTCGTTTCAAGGCTGCTGCCTTATTGTACCGTTACAAGGATCTTGTATCGCAGGTTTCGATAATAAACAACTTGCTCAACGAATATGAGTTCAGTCCGTCTAAAGACTCGGACTCTGTTGAAGAAGATGATATGGTCACAAGTCCTATCACAATCTCTAAGGCCGCTGTGGAAGGTATTGAACAGTTCTTCAAATATGAAGCAGCATTCAAGAACAGCCAGAGCTTAGTTTCGGAAAATGATATTGGAGATGTTGTACCCTCCAACGAGTTTGACTGGTTGACCCTTGCAATTAAACCCAATTTGGAAAAGATCAAGGAGCCCAGTAATGCTCAGATTGATCCAGCTGAACACAACAAAGTGGTCACCATAGCCAGAATCGTAGGAATCGTGGACGACACTACCAATATCAAGTTGACGTTGCAGGCTATTACCAGAGGTTTGAAGATTACACCCAAGAAGAAAACAAGACCTAACGAACAACTCTTGGAAGTCGATTGGAGCTCAGACATCCCCGACTTAAGGAGCCATTTCAAGTCTTTGAAGGGTAGCAGTCTCGATTTGTTCAAGGTTATTGACAAATTTATCGTAGACTACCGTCAAGCTTTGAGCATCAACTCTGCCAATGGTAACAAGTCAAATCTCCAGATAACAAAGCAGGGATCAAGACACAAGGGAGCCAATGGATCTAGCCAGAAACCTGGTGATTTGCTTACGTTGAATCCTTTGGCCAACGCTTTGTATCTCCAGTTGGCTGGTTCGAAGGATTTCTCCAAGGCATTTCTCAGTTTACAGAAGTTATATGGCCAGTTTGCTTCTGATGAAAGCTTGAAGGTTGATACGAAGTCATATTTGAGACTTCTTGATTTAACTTGTGGAATCTTGCCATTTCCCAACCACGAGAAGTTGAAATTGCTCAATAAGATTAGCATTGAAGACAGAGGCAGTGAGTTGATCAACATGATAAACCAGCTAATAAAGATTTTTGAGACTTTGAATGGCAACAACTCGTTTGTGAACCATTGGTTCTATAACGAAGCAACCAACATCCAGAAAGCCAATGTCGTAGCCAACCAGCTCAAATCTATAAGGTTGCTCCTAGAAGGAATGACGAATAAGACTAGACCGATCAGCAACAGAGGTAATATCAAATCGTTCAACAACAGTGAAAATGGCAATAGCGATAAAACTTACGGTTCTGGAATCACGAGTCGTCGTCCTAAGTCAAATGAGGATGGAGGAGAAGTCTATGATGAAGAAGATGATGATGAAGAAGATGACGAGTTAAGAGCCATCACCAACTTCATCAAGTACAAGTTGCCAAATATCACAACTTTAAGTCCTGACTCCAAGAGATTGATTATCAAGGATTTCAAAAGAATAAGAGCCACTTCACAATCACCTGGAGGAGGTGGCAACTCTGATTTCCATGTGATTAGAAACTATTTGGAGATCGTCATGGATATTCCTTGGGACAAGTACGTCACTAAGTTCAAGTCCAATAAAGATATTGACTTGAACTTCGCCAAAAAACAGTTGGACGATGACCACTACGGTTTGGAACACGTCAAGAAGAGATTGATCCAGTACTTGGTTGTGTTGAAGCTTTTAGGAATTAATGCGGAAAAGCAGATAACCGATTTCAGTAAAGAAAATCAAGTTGCTCTGCCCTCTTCTGGTGGACTGAATCTAGCCACTCAAAATAGTCTTGTGCCAGCTTCTTCTATTGTGATTGCCAACAACGATGAAACGTCATTTGCTCATAAACAAGCACAGAACAAGGTCAAGACATCGATCAAGGAAAGCAATATAGAAAACCAAACCAACCAGTCGATTCAAATTACCAAATATAACAAGTCGCCTATTATAATGTTGGCTGGGCCACCTGGTACAGGCAAGACTTCGTTGGCCAAATCTATTGCCAGTTCCTTAGGAAGAAACTTCCAGAGAATCTCGTTGGGTGGTGTCAAGGACGAGAGTGAGATCAGAGGCCATAGAAGAACTTATGTGGGAGCCATGCCTGGTTTGATCATCCAAGCTTTGAGGAAATCTAGATCTATGAACCCAGTGATTTTACTTGATGAAATCGACAAAGTCATTGGTGGAAGCTCTGGAGGAAACAAGTTCAACGGAGATCCATCTGCTGCACTTTTGGAGGTTTTGGATCCAGAACAGAACACTTCGTTTATCGACCACTACCTTGGTTTCCCCGTAGATTTGTCTCAGGTAATCTTTATCTGCACTGCCAACGAGCCTCATAATTTGACCAGGCCATTGTTGGATCGTCTTGAGATGATTGAAGTTAGCGCTTATGACTATAATGAAAAGCTAATTATCGGAAGAAAATACTTGTTACCAAGACAGGTAAAGAGAAATGGGTTTCCTGCTTCTGACCGTATCGAGGAGTTTGTGAACATTGACGATGCCCTGATGAAGAAGATCATTGTAGATTATACGAGAGAAGCCGGAGTGAGAAACCTTGAGCGAAAGTTGGGAACTATTTGTCGTTTTAAAGCAGTGGAATACTGTGAAGGACTTTCTGGCAAGAGTTTCTACAACCCCAATGTTGAAGAAGCAGACTTACCTAAGTATTTGGGAATTCCTTACAGCTCTGGAGACTTCTCTTCTACAGAAACAACCATCTCGAACGACAGTAGAGTTGGTATCGTTAACGGTTTATCTTATAACTCGGACGGATCTGGATCGGTCTTGGTTTTTGAAACTATTGGCTTTGACAAAAGAGTGGGAAATCCGAATAGCTCCAACACAGGCTGCTCTTTGGTTATGACAGGTAGATTGGGTGAGGTTCTCATGGAAAGTGGAAAAATTGGTTTGACTTTCATCAAACTGTTGATCTATAAGAACTTGATACAATCGAAAGAACAACCCGACGATAAGTATTTGATTGAAAAGTTCAACAACTTAGAGCTTAACTTACATGTACCAATGGGATCGATTTCGAAAGACGGTCCTTCTGCCGGTATTACAATGGCAACACTGTTCTTGTCGGTAATACTTGATAAGCCAGTTCCAGCGGATATCGCCATGACTGGAGAAATCACGTTGAGAGGTTTGGTTTTACCTATTGGCGGTGTTAAGGAAAAGATGATGGGTGCTCATTTGAATGGAAACATCAAGCGAATGATTGTGCCTCGTGAAAATCGAAAAGATTTGATTGAAGAGTTTAGCAGAAGTGTAGAAGAGGCTGGAGATGTCGTGGATTCGAACTTGATGAACGAATTGTTGAAGGACAATGAGGAAGCTGATTTTAAGATGGATAAGGTTGAAAAATTCTATTTGAAGAGGTATGGCATTCAAATCTTTTACGCCCGTGAATTCTATGATGTAATGAAGATTCTCTGGGGCGAAGACGATTTGTTGACGAAACCGAAGTCCAACAGAATCCTCGAATACCACTTGTAATGTAGGATAATTATGGTACAACTGAAATATATATTCTGATTTTTTATGAACTGACTTGATATTGCACTTTTTTATTGATGCTAGGAATTCTATTCTATCTATTATACACGTCTCTTCTTTCCAAAGGCTTGACTATTGCCTTCACTAGATTGCAATGACCTCTTCTTGCCCTCACGAGAGAAGAAGTCTTTCTTTCTTTCCTTTTCTTTTTCCTTTCTCAACTCTTGTTGTTTTGCAATCTTCTTCAACTTTTCCTTGAACTTCTCATCCTTCTTTGTCTTTCTCTTGCTCTCTTTCTCATTCTTGACAGTAGCAATCTTCTGCATCAAGTCTCTTGCCTTCTTTTCGTCTCCTCCAAGAACAACAGCTCTCTTGGCCATGTACGTCTTCTTCTTTTGAGGCTTCATTTCAGCGATTTGAGATTTGAATGGCAAGCTAGCCTTGATACTCTTTGGAACCTTCAAAGGGTTGAATCTCCTTTCAGTTCTCTCGATTTTCGTGTAGGCGCTATCAGACAATAAAGGTGTAGCAATGTTCTGTTCAGCCCTTACAGCCCCAGTCAATCTCATACCCTTCCATTCGTTATGCTTTCCAAGCAATAACGAGGTCACAGGGTTATAGAATTTTTTGACCTTAACAGGGTACCAAGTCTTTAAGAAAATCTTGTCTGACATCAAGACTTTGTCTTCAAACGTAGCTCTGAAGTGGCCCTCGGGTTTGGATAAAGCTCTCTTAATTTCACCACGAATACCAGAAACTGTTCTGATGGAAGCACCTTCAAACTTGGCCACCTCCAAAGAATTGGAAAACATGTCCTTGATGAAAGCAGTATTACGGAAAATCTTGTAAGGGTGACCAACCAATTTTAATTTCTTAACGATTTCTACAGATGAGTTCAAATCTTCAACAATACCAGTGGCAGCGACACGAAAAGCTCCGGTTGTAGAATGGTCATCTACCAAGTTGAATCCAACAAATGTCGTGTTAGGAGCCACCAAAGGACCGTAGAATGAAGCAAAACAGTAGGCATGCTCAGGCGTATACTTCAACATTCTGTTTCTGGTTCTGGAATCTGAAGTGGTGTATATCGGTAAGGTCTGGAAACGTCTCCAACCCAAAGATAAAATCAATGGATCCTGAGACTTCAAGATCTTCTTGTGCCAACGATGCCTTCTGATTCTAACATTCATTATGCCGAATCTAGATTCGGTAGCAAGCAATCCACCCAACACAATAGGATACTCTGGTTGCAAATTTTCTACGAATTCACATGGAAGATTGCTGAAGACAATCTTCACGTAAGATCCAGCCTTGTAACCTTCTATCTTGATTCTGGTAGATGCATCCATATTTTCGTATTCTGCTTTGTTTATTTCAAGCTGCTTGGCAATTTTGTTCTTCTGGAACTCGTACCAAGTCTCGGCTTCGGCGTCAGCTTCTGGATCGTTGGATCCGAATTCACGATCTTCCTCTTCCTCGAATTGCATTTTCAATTTAGCTTTCTTAGCAGCGTTAAGTTCTCTCTTTTGTTCAACTGTAAGATTTTCTTCTTCTTCCTCCTCTTCGCTATCTTCATCTCCCTTTTCTTCCTCTTCATCAAAGTCAACAAAGTCGTCACCTGCTTCTTCATCGTCTTTATCGTGGTTATCTTTGCCATTATTGTCATTGTCTTCTGCTTCAAGATCCTCAAAATCGCCATACACTTCTTCATCATTGGTTTCGTCTCCTTCATTTTCTGTTTTGTTGTCGTTCAATTTAGGAGCGACTAAGAATCTGGACTTCAAGAACTTGTATCCATTTTCGTATTCTTCGTCGCTACTTGCTTCATCTACAGTTTCGGGATTGAATTTCAACTTGAGCTCTTCTACTGAAGGATACTTCGGTTGGAAACTGTCCAAATCTTCTGACGACTCCTTGGTGTCCTTCTTAGAAAAGAAATTCTCCTCTTCATCTTCGATACTTTCTTCTTCTTCGTCGCCTTCACCTTTCCATCTTCTAATAATATCGGCTGGCTCAATGTTTGTCAAGTATAGGAGTTTGTTGATATCCCAGTTTCTCTTTGCCGTACCTCTCAATCTGGCAGCAGTTGCTATGTAGTCCTCTTCTTCATCAGAAGACAAGGACGAGTCTTCGACGAACTCGAGCTCATCCTCTCTGTATTTGCTTCCATTCTTGTGAAAATCAACTTCTATCATCTTTGGCTCAGACTCGTCGTCGAGATCGTCTTCCTCAACTTCAGATAATTCGTCATCAAATTCAGTGTCTTCCTTTAACGACTTCCCGTACACACGAGCATTTCTCATCGACTTTCTTCCTGTGTTTATATGTTCAGTCTCTTCTTCTTCGTCATCAGAGTCAAGGTCCGATAACAAGCCTCCTTCTGTTTCGCTTTCTTCTTCGTTAACTTTCTTCAATGCGTCTGAGCTGGAGAACAATTGCAAACCAGGACCTTCCTCCAAACGTTCGGCCATGGTCTTTTGGACTTCTTGCAAATCTGTGACCAACTTTTCTCCTTCTCCCATTTCTTCACCTTCCTCACCCTTGACAAAAGCTTGCCTATTGCCCATATCGATATAGACTGCATCTTTGTCTACAAGCACTCCACCCACGTCAGACATAGGTGCATATATGATTTTCTGTTTGTCTTCCAATCTTTTACGTCTTCTTGTTGTCTTGGCCAAAGGCTCTCCTGCTTCCGCTGCTGCTTTGGCTCTTTCTCTTTCAATCTCCTCGAGCTTCTGCTCGTAGTATGGAGTGGGACAAGGATCTGGAAGCTTTTCTACAGAATGCACAATTTGATCTCCTACACCAGCAATGTGAACTTGGGCCCCTTCAGCTGCAAGGGGAGTACCATGCAAATATCCGTATATGGCGACTTTTCTGTCACATTTTGGATTATCGGCTATATCTTGGGGATGGGTCAAGTCAGTGATTCTATCAGCAAGCAAATACGGATGCTCATTTCTCCACTTCAAAGGGCGGAACTTCATTACCGAGATGAATCTGCTCAAATTCAAGATCTCACGGTCAGGATACCGGCCGTTAATCACTCCAGAAAGATAGAAGAGCTTGGCTCCCTGGTAGACTTCTGTCCAGAATCTGTGTTTCAATCTCTTTTTGGAAGTTCTCAACGTCAGCTGTGACTTGAACAAGTCCAAATGCGTTGATACACCAAGTACACGAGGCATACCATGGTGTTGAGCAATGTTTAAGAATTCCATAGTCTCCATTTCCAACCCATAGTTCCCGTCAATCAAGAGCAACACCAAGTCGGCAATCTTAGCTGCATCGATCATCAGATTCAAATCGTTGGAGACTTCAATGAAGGTCAATCTCCTTCTCTTTCCACTAACTACAGTGATTGGTCCTTTAATTTCTGTAAGTGTAGTCTTTGTCAATCTTCTAATTAAAGACTTGATCAACGTCGTTTTTCCGGTGCCAGGTGGCCCTACTACAGCTACTATCACTGGAGGTGGATCGTCTTCTGGTGTTCTGTCCACCATGGGAACATGTAGCTTTCTTTCATTGACGTCATGCGATCTTCGGGCCATACGCTCCAATTTTCTAGGGGCATTCACGGCAAAAGCCTTCTTATTCTGGCCATTCTGGTGAAGCTTCTTTTTAGCGGTGGTTTTCTTAGATCCACTACCGCGATGGGCCTTGTTGCTCTGGTTAGCGTCCATATTGAGAGTTTCCAGTAGCAATGATGTTACAGAACGACTGAGACAACTTCTATATAGACTCAAAATTGGAACTCAATAGAACTTTTAGGAATTTGGCTGGAAGACTGGAGACCTCGAAACTTTTTAGTACATTTTTACATTAGTCCATCTCAAGTGCATCTCACTGAAAAAAATATTTCCGGTTATTTGATCACATGACTTGCAACGGTGGTGCACCAATTTGATTGTCCGGAAGTCTCTTCTCATCGCAGTTTATTTTTCGCAGCTAACCTCTTCTCATTTTGAAATGGCTGCGAAACAGCGCTTAGAATTTTCTCATCTTTAGCTATACTTCACTGAATTCATTCAAATACTCTTGTTAGAGGAATATTCTTAATAGAATAACACAAAGATTACTGGCAGAACTTACAATACCGTACACTTGATTCATTTACTTGACTATCTGAAATTGAATCTTCCAACTCTTTTAGATGACATTCTTTACTTACTGAATACTATACTAGTTCCAGAACCCATATTTCTGGTTTTTCAGTGTCCATGAGATACACCATATTTCTCTTGTTTCACTCTCTTTTCACATTAGTTGCCCCGACATGGTACTGGAAAGAGCACAAAGTATGTGATCCTAGTCTGCTGAACATGGTGCCTTCTACTGGGTTCAAGATCAACAGACAATACAAGATTAGTGGATTATTTCCACCTTTCAGTATGCATTTTATCCAAATTTCACATTGTGACCATGGGCAGGTTGATTACCAAAAAGTTAAAAGAACCATGTCCAGTACAGACATAGATTGGGATAAGCCCTTCTGTATGCTTAAGCCTAAGTTGGGAGATGTGCTATCTTTACCACCTGAAGATACAGTGCAAAACTTGTTACCAGGAAATAATGGCACGGTTTCTGGACATTCAGAAATTCCTAATAGTCGTTTAGAGCGTTTTGGTCAGTTTGTGAGGAATAAATTTGACAAGGCATTGGAATCGTTGACTGCGGGCAAGAGAATCCAGTATAAGGGGAATATAGCATACCACCATTTGGAGGATATCAAGCAAGCCGATCCGCAATCTTCATTTGAGTGGGAATCACGAAACCTAGTTTGCTACAAGATGGCCCGACGAAAAAAGTATGCCAAGAGAGATGTTTCTTTCTACATGCCAAATACTTTTGTAGGGGGACTTTTTGAATGTCCTGTTCTGTCACAACAGAAAAAGACTTTGTTCCAACAGTTTGGCAATGAAGACTTCCTCAAAAGCCTTGATTTTGAGTGTGATAGTTCTTTGGCCAGACCAATTCTACCTTTGATTGCACAGGATAGTACTCAACAATGGATAGATACCAATTTCAAAGACTTTCTTAACCCTTCTATCGTCCAAACTATACCTTACTTGGCCACAGCTTCTCCATGGAATCTACGGTTTTCTCTTAGTAATACAGCTGACATGAATAGCGATACATGGGCAACCAAAATTGATGTTAATGAACAGTACGTCTATTCAGAGCTGGAGGTGCACGTTATATCTCGTGCAGTGGCTGTTTCTGCAGATTATTTGAACCGAATCATCTCTCCTATTGATATTAACAAGTTTCTGCAGAGATATAATAACTGGCTCTCTAAGTCCCAGCAATGGGAAAACCCTATTTTAGAAGAAGGTGATATGACCAAGATCATGCTGAGTCTTTCATTTGACCAAAGGTTGCAGCTCATTATCTCAAGCAAGACCAGGAAGGTTGCCATGGAACAAATACGGAAGCTCCAGGATTTGTGGGATCAACTACAGCTAGAGGCATAATATATAAATCCATATCGTGTACATAATTCATACAAGTTAGCGTATATTTTTAAGGAATCAGGCCTCCATTATGCAAAAGTGACAGACTATGATATCCATCGACGACGACGAAAGGAAAATGAAATTAATCAATAATATAACAAAATAAAAGGCGCATACTGAGAAAACCGGTAAATACAATCTAGGGTACAAAATGCTTGGAAACTATCATTATCAAAGGAATCTGGTGGCTCTCACAGGCCCGCTATTACTAGAGACGTTGGATACATTGGATTCGTGTCTATTATGTTGACGGCCCTCGTGTCTGGGGGGTACTTCGAATGGATTGAAATCGTCGGTTTCTTCGTCATCTTTTCCAATCTCCAATGTGTCACTCATTCTGTTGATGTTCTTGGACTCAACAGTGGGACTAATAGTCGACTGGAGCAGGTCATCAGATGTAATGGTAGGCTTGCCCCCTCTATTAATGGACAATCCTTTGGTTAACTTATTCTTAAAAGTACCAAAACGAGACTTTAACTTTGCAGGCTCTTTTTCAGTATTAATTTCTTCGTGTATATCCAGGATATCTTCCTTCTGTTGGATGCTAGGAGTGAGGAACTCACGGTTAGACAGAGTCTCAATTTGGCTGCCGGCACCTTCACCAGAGAGGTTGTTTAACTTGTACATCTGAGCCTCCCAGTCTGTAGAGTGATCCTGAGCAGCGACACCTAGAGCAGCTAACTCGTCGCCGCCCAGTCTTGCCTGGTTGGAGTCTTCGTCTGACAACTGCTTTTCGTCGATAAACGATCTGCGCTTCATGGAAGACTTTCTCTGGAACGAGAATCTGTCGTCTCTAGCAGGAGCAAATCTGGCATCAGGGTTCTTGGAAATCACTGACATGACAATGAACACAAGAATAAACACCAAAAGCACCAATGAGAAAGCTGCATTGAGAATGAAGAAGACCCAACCCATAATAGAGGCCACAGGAGCTGGCTGTCCAAACAAATCGGAGAAAAAAAGGAACAAGAACGAGTTTGCCGTAACAACTACAGATATCACATATGAAAGAATGTTGGTAGGCTTGTTCAAGTAGGGAGCAGTGTATATCAAGTAGATCGTGTAAGCAAGATCGATAACAAACAATATAACCACGGAAGCCTTGCCGGATGTCTGTAACAAACCAATAAATATAGCCTTGAGCAAGTTGTAGCCAATCAACACTACTCCAAACCAGTACTTGTCAGCATGGAACATAGTATAACAGTAGCCGTACTTGTCTAAAATCCTGTTATCACCATAGAGCATGGCAGCCGGGTTGTTGTATTTCTTGATGGACTCCTTGCCAAATTTGATTACCTTCCAGTAGGAATATCCAATCACAGAGAGTGGTAAGAGCAAAAACAAGACAGCCAACACGATCACAGCAGGTGAATCCTGTTGCGTGAACTCCCAGAGAGACAAGATTACTAGCTGGGTGAAGCCGATGTAAATGTATCTCAAGATAGAGCCCTTCAAGATGACAGGGAACTGTAGTCTGAACGTCGTGAGAGTAGCAGGGGAGAGTCTTTTGAATCGGATCAACAAGTCTAATACCAGCTTGGTGACGACCAAGAGGAACACCAAGAGGTAGCCCACGATTATGAAGAAGGTGAACCCGGTAACTACAATGGAGGTGGGTTCGATAAACGAATTGAATCCGATTCTCTTGATGCCTCTCAAAACAATCAAGTTAGAGTTGGACTTCAAGGCAAAATCGAGAGCTCTTTTTTTGATACCATTGGCGTAGTCAAGCGATCTTTGTACCAAGATCTGTTTGGTGGTTCCGGAAAAATACTGAGTCGGGTTTCCACCGGTACTTTGGACATACCATCTGAAGATCTTTTGCATGAAACCAACACGGATCAATCCCATCGACCAGGCTAAATTTTCCGACCAGGCCGAGGCAATAGGTGGCACTCTCTCTACGTGTTGCATACAGACAACAACTACACTCTGGAAGTACAAGAAGAGCGATACGGAATTGGCTGAGATGTGAGACGCAGCGTTCGAGTTGCCGAAAGTTGACAAGATAGCCGCAATCAACAAACCAAGACCGGCAATCACAGCAGTAGCCCATTTAGCACCGGTCTGACTAATTGTCTTCCCATTAGAGAACGAAGCCTGCAAGCAGGTCAACGTCTCTTTGGTGTCTCTATCTTTGACGATAACCTTGGCGACAGCATCGATGTCTGGCACCGTATATGCGATACCCGGAATCAGGCTCATGACGTCGTTGCTGATATACTCAATGGAGTCGATTTGTAACGAGCCAGGGAAAACAGGGCAAAACTGCGGCCAGCCGAGGGAACACATGTCGATGTCTCTTTCGATGATGAGAAAACCGTAGGCATAGACCTGAAGATGGGCAACGACGTAGGTAGAAATATCTGTTGTTAAGTCAAGAGCGTATCTCAAGGAACCGTCATCGGGGTTGAAAGTCACATTGAAGTACAACGGAGTTATTTGCGAGTTGTCCATGCATGTGACAAGAGAAGTAGCCATAAGCGATCTTTTGGCAGAAACTAGAGCGATAGCCGCAAAAAGGGCGAATATACGTTGAAAAAGCATAGTAGAAATATCGGTATTTAAGTGGGTTTGGGGTACGGGTTTCGAAAAATGACCTCAAAATCAGTGTGCTCGGTATTTTTTTGCTAGAACGATAGACGTCAGTAGGAGTAGAGGGTATGTCCAGCTCCAGTTGAGATTGATGGAGTCTAGATGGATCAACGAAATACTAAGAAATCAACGGTGAACAACGGTTCAACTGGACTGATACTAGGACGGAAAGATTTCAGCGAGCGAATTATCTGATTATGCTGAATCAGGATATAGATAAACCCAGGTCTGAAAAGAAAAGAGTTTGAAGTTGTGGTAACCAGAATCTGAATCAGTTGTAGACCTGCGAAAGAAAAAGGGCTATGTTATGAGCCTGCGGGCTTGGAAACGGAATAAGTACCAGAAAAGTAACGGATTCTGTTCGTTGTAGCGATAGCTATGGTCCACCTTGGTGGTGTGAACGGACGGTTGTGGAGATGACAGGAAGAGGCACAACGAGATGTGTAGACCAAACTGTCAAATCTTTAGGGACGGTTCTATTCTTAGACCAGTTATGAAGGGAACGAAAAAAAATGATTCTGACAATCAGGATCTGAAACCAAGGACAGGAGACTCGAACGCTGACAAGACTGGAGAAGCTAGAAACCGAAGATGGTGAGAAGCAGAATACTATTTGCAAAAAAACGAATCAACTATTTTCGGAAATGTTAAGAGCAAGTCTAAATCTCACACCAAGGAAAACCTTGCTTCTAACACTACTGCTACTATTATTACACCTACAATATTTTACTCTCAGTACTGTACCAGATGCGAGACACGGGCTGAGGAATTTTGTATTGATCCATGCCGGATAAATCACGTGTCGCCTACAGTAAAACAAGGGGTGTTGCGCAGAAAAAATTTTCGATGGAGAATAGAAAATCAACTCACGCACGTCGGTGGGATTTAATATTTTATTATTAGTGCAAATGTACATAAGAGTGCCTTGTTTAGCGCTTGGTGCTGCATAAGGATGCAACTCTGCTGTTGGCAGAGTTCTACGCTTTCGGCGTCAATGTTACAACTAGTCTTGCCAAATGATGTCAAGCTCTCCTATGAAAGCGTTGGTTCTGTAGTCAGTTGCCCCAGATGCATGGAGCCAACAGGATTAGTAGTTCATGTCTTTTTTGACAAAAGTCTGGCTATGTCGTAGTGGTCTTTTTCCCAGTTAGGCCATTAGCTTGACCCTTTGAGTATGGCCCTATTGGTCTGTTGACTTTATTTGCATGGCAGCTATTTCGTTTCACCACCCCCTAATGTGTTCGCGTTATCCCATACTTTGCAATTGCTCCACCTCAAAACACGTCCGCGTAATGAAGTCTGTTTGTTATCATTTCCGAACGTGTTTTTGACAACAAATTTGGCGTGTCGGACTTGTGCAGGAGAGTTGCCCATAATATTCAGAACACAATAACCACAGCCCCAGCAATGCAGGAGGGAAGCTAGCTAGCGGTTGCAAACTGTTCAGTCTGGCTCACAGAAGCTGCAACTCAATAGTTGCATTCGACTCCTTCTATGACATGAACGTATCGAAATTTCCGGATGTTGTTTAATTATTGTACTGCCAATCTTCCAAATAGGTTGTAAGAGCAGGTTGCACTACCTCAAATGCCACGCTCATTGGAACTTTATCTTTGCTCTTTTCTAGCCACTCCTGTAGAGGGTTGTTTACGAACAGAGCATCAATCAAGTTGGGCAAACTCCCGAAGTCCCCGTGTATCTCTCTTATGCCTGCGTTTGTCAAGCTAACCTTCTGTAGCGAAGATGGAAAATAATCTAGTCGAATGCTCTCTAATTCTACATCTCTTACTTGAATATATTGTAGATTAAAGCAATTGCTCCAATTGAATTCCCATTTCATGGTGCTTTCTTCGTTTCCTCCCTCCAAATAAACATGCCAAAGTGTTTTGCTGCTTACTTCGACTGAAATCCGTCCAGACTGGTTATTCTTGCAAGATGCCAGTATTTTAACTATTTGTGGTGGTAAATTCCTGAAAATGCCTTCAATTGGGTAGTCTTTATTATCAAGCAAGTTTAGGATCTGAAGACTGAAAGGAAACGCATATTCTTCTTCGAAGCAATTTATCGAGTTGTTGTTAAGGTATAGTTCGCATAAAGTAGACGGTAGCTGTAACGTTTTCTTGGATATACTGCCGAAGTTGTTACCTTCAAGCACAAGCTTCTTCAACGGACACGAAATTGAAATCTCAGAAATATTGTTGCGAGAAAGGTCTAAGACTCTCAATTTAGGTGGAATTTGGTTTGGACAGGAATGAAGGTCATAGTAGTTAATAGTCAACTCCCTTAACTCTTGCAATTTTTCGATTTCATTCCAAAAACACTTTGATAAGCGTGTTCCTCTAAACATTTTCAAAATCCTCAAACCATTCCATAGATAGGACTTATCAGTAGCTGAAAAAGGTGTATCCAATCTCAAAAATCTGCTGAGATCGGCTAGCCTTATAGTTGGATGGTATTCATTTCCTTTAAATTCCAACGAAAACACAGAATCATCGAAATTGTCTATACTGAAGAGCTTTACTGTTTGTGGAACTACTATTTTATCAAGTATTCTGGATGTTGTACTTATCTTGAGACTCTCTAAGTTAGTAAGCTCATAAAGTTGATCCAACCCTACGAGGTCACATATAGAAACTAGTTTAAGTCTCCGTACTTGCGGTGGAAGATGGAATACTAAGTGTTTCAGAAGTGTCACCAGAGTCAACTTCTGCAAATGAGATATATCTAGATATTCATCACTACCAACGTAACCCAGTATTTCAAGTATTTCAAGAAGAGGTGGAAAATCAACTACTAATTTATCTTCTCCTTGTATTTTCAAGCAATTGTGCAAGCGAAGCACTCGTAATGTCGAAGGCAATAATGAAAGATGTTCTAATTCTATATGCATATCTTTACAATCAACATCTAGATCCTCAAGTCTTGTCGGTAATTTGTTTATGAATTCTAGAGTATCAAAAGTGTGGGGCTCTTCAAGACATACAAACAGAAGTTTCTTCAAGTTTAATGGGAAGCTCCTTCGCTCAGGTGGCCAATCGAAATGAATAGCCTGCAAATTGTCGGCTAGCATTAGGTTATTCAAATCATCTTCCTGGTTGATTCTTGTATTGTATCTATATTGGGATCCTTCTATTTCGTTCTCGACTTCTACCTCGACATCTCGAAATCGTAAAAGAGGATATGCTTCGCGAAGAGTGTGCAATGTTTCAGAGCCATAAACCAATATGCCATGCTCATTTGTATGTTCAAGGAGAATTTCGAACTTTAACAACTCAATTCTGTTACATCTTTTGACTTTTATCTTATGCCAGGGCTTTTCTAACAAGCCAACACGAACATTTCTAAATAGTGCATTGAGGAAGTGTTTATGGTATAGCGAAGTTCCATTAGACACTACAGCGAAAAGAACTTGTCTAGAAATGGTATCGATGATATCTTGTATGTAGCAAGAAGGTAAAACTTGAAATAATGTCGAGATAAGCTCGTCCATTACCTCACAATGAGTCTCTAACTTCCCAGTGAATGCTCCATCGTGAAATATGTTCCCCAGCTTCTGCAAAATTTAGCGTTGTGCATTCATGTTGCATTTACACCAAAAAATATATTTCTCTAGAACTGACTATACACACACTTAATAATTTGCAACTATGATATCAATTTGGATCTACTTTTTGTAATCTTTAACAGTGACACAAGTGTTACCAATATGATGATATATCTTGGAAATAGCTAAATTTCACATTCAGTGGAATGTGATCTTTGTTTTTCTCTAGCCACTCCTCCAATGGGTTATCCATTAAGCTGGCAACTACTAAGTTGGGCAAAGTCAGGAAATCCCCTTCAACTACGCTTATGTTAGTGTTGAGCATCACTAGTTTTTTCAAAGAAGTTGGATAATTCTTAAGCAGAATACTTCCCAAATCAATACTTCTGATTTCTAGGCACTGTAAGTTGGGGCAACCGGTCCACACCAACTCTGAGTTCAAATAATGATCTCTTACTCCACCTATATGAACTTTCCAAAGAGTGCTACTTCTTACATTAAGCAAGGACTTCTTTTTTCTTTCATATTTGTTTTTAGTAGACAACAAGTCAGCGGAACTGAAGCTTGTTTTATTTGGAAAGTCTTTCTTCTTATTTGTGGATAACCTCAACTGCACTATTCGGGTAGGTAAGTTCGTAAGAATGTCTTCAATTGGACAATGTTCATTATCAAGTAAATCAAATAGTTGAAGACATTTAGGAAATACATATCCTTCCTCTAGTGAGGTTATGCTATTGGACTGTAGCGACAACTCGCAAATAGTCGATGGTAAAGCTAGGGTACCATTGGATATAGTAGTGAATTGATTTCCGTCAAGAACTAGTTTCTTCAACGATCCAGAAATGGAAATTCTCGAAATCCTATTTTGAGAAAGGTCTAAACTTACTAAGTTGCGTGGCAAATTCTTAGGAGCTGATTTTACTTCACACTTAATTACTGATAATTTCCTCAACTCTTTCAATTTTTCAATATGTGCCCAGAACATTTTCGGTAAACTATTCTGTTTAAATATAGTTAAAGCCGTCAACTTTTCGGCCAATGATCCCAGTATAAATCTAGAATAGTCCTCTGCAGACATGGTTAAATGCGAAAGGTCGTTGAAACTTACAGATTCGTGGAGGTTGTCCAATTTTAGATTTAGAGTACTCATCGGTAACTCGCATTCTTGAAAAGGATTCTGGATTTCCAATTCTTGTAAGGATTCGGGAAGAACAATTTCATCGAGGATATTGGATGACAAGGCAGAGACTGATAAAGTGCGTAATTTCATTAGTTTAGATAGCCGATTTAAGTCTTTGGAATCTTCTAAATTCTCCAAGAATAACTTCTGTAACTGTTTCGGTAGCTTGAACGTAAGGCACGTCAGGAGTTTGACTTCTATTAATTTCTTCAAATGAGAGATATCTAGACAAACATCACCAACATTCTGTAGATGTATTTCAATAGATTCTAACAACGGTGGCAAGTGTGTTTTGATTATTCCATCCCCCTCTAAACTAGTACTTCTCAAACAAAGCCTTCGCAAATTGTTTGGCAACAATTCTAGATGCCTTGCATTTATCGATGCGGAAACACAGTCAATTTCTAGAATTTTGAGTCTTGGGGGTAATGATTTAATATAATCCAAAATATCAATATTTTCAAAGTTGGCGTGTTGGAGCACAAGCTCCTGTAGGTTCTCTGGGATGTTTTGTATTATTCCAAAATGATGTAGTCCATATAGATTTTCGGGAAAACTTAGATTGACTTCAGTATGTCGATATGATTTACTTATGGTTATAGTATCTGCATCCAATATATTTAAAATGTCTTCCGTGCTTTGGTCAGCTTGAATTACAACCTTTCCAAGGCGAATGTTTGGGTAGCTGGAAACAAATTTGACCAAGGTATCGTACCCACCGATTGAGATTGTATCTTGTCTTCTATCGTCGAAGTCTTTGAAGAAAAAGTCGAAATATAGTAATTCCGTATCACAAACTGGAGAAGTGTCAGGTATTGCTTCTAAAACCATAACATCTCGGAAGACTCTATTGAGGAAGGACTTCTGGTATGGTGATGTCCCGTTGGAAACAAGAGCACATATGGTGGAAAAAGGAAGACCATTCACGATCTCTTCTACATAGTATTCTGGAAGACTTCGAAGGAGATCCTCGATCGACAAAATATTCATGCTAATGAAAAGATTTAGGAGTCGTTGGGAGAATTCGCTCATGGATTTGTCATTGCTATTTTGGTTCTTCTCGTTGCGCACTACTTACAAAGACTTTTCAGATGCTAGTTTCTTGCTGTCTAAATCCTTGGCAATAATGCGAAAATCAACTGGTATGAGAAGACCACATTGCGCAAGAAGTAAGAATTGAGTGGGAATTGTTCCATATCTTTGGAACAATGGCTCGCATCGTATTGTGACAAAATGCGAGGATAGGTAGGCTTTGCAACAGGCAGTTATCTGATGGAACACTTGATTGGAGATTACTGAGTAAACTGTTAAACGAATGATGGAAATACCTGACTGAAGTAAATAAATTTTATATATATATATATATATATATATAAGTTCGTTAATTGGAAGCCATAAAAGCCACCTTATATTGTTCCCTTGTATCCAGCATTTGCACCCAACTGTAAGCCTGGTTTTCGCAACCATTCACTATTCGGACCCCAGTCCTCAGAAAATATCCACATGCAGAGCAAATGTAAGCACGGAAGGACACTTCCCGTATTTACGATTTGAGAATTTGGCAAGATTCTTGTGGAAAATGGTGTATCCAATACCGTGGACTCCATCACAATTGCCTCTATTGACATTTTGACTCCATCTCTGGCTAGTCGGTCAGTCTCCTTCCATTGGTCCCATTTTATGCCTGTATATAGTCCGGTTTACCGCTTTTTTTCCTACTTAACAGAAATTTCAATGATCATATGAATTGAGCTACTTTTCCTTTTAGCAACCGGAATTCAAGCGACTTAATTTGTAGCATCAAGAGCTCTGAAGTTGACTTGTGTACCCTGTCAGCGTGTATTTTCAGTGCAAAACATCCGTGTTGTATTCCTGCACATTTTGCCCATGGCCACGTCTCTCATTAGCCCCATCCCCAGTTTTCATAACAAACGAAGAATAACAACCAACAGCGGTAACACTGACTGTATATCTTGTTACATTGTCACTGTCAACAGCCAGAATACAATCGCTCACGTAATTAACGATCCCAGTAGAATTGTGAGTTCAATCCATTCTCATTAGTGAATATCTTGATATAGAAGGTATACGAAAAATACGATAAGAGGATTTCACTGTCATACTGCTAGAAGGTACATCTATCATATTGGATCTTATCATAACATATCACAACGCATATCTAACCCTAATTCAATATTTTTCCCATTGTTTCCCATCATACTATATCCTATAGTACTCTACCATATCGACAGCAACACAACTCTACCGGATTACACAGCATTGGCATCTATTCATCGATAGTGCTATCATCATTTCGTTCATTGTATAATTTTTATCATTCTTTTCATTTTCTATAGTATCCCATTGCTCTCGCTACCATGGCATACGTAAAAGATCTCAGTGACATACCGTTGAAACCTCTTCAGGAGACTTTCGTCGACGACCCAACCTCACTTGAAGAAATCTACATTGACGAATTAATATTCGACCTTGAGCACAAGTTAAAGAACATCAACAAACTCTCCATCTTCCATGCCATCTACATCCTTTCTCAACTGGTTCAAAACATCATCAAGCTCCAATCGGATCCGGTTTTGTTCCAGCAGTTCAAAAATGAGCAGTTAGCCAAGTACAATATCGACTTCTCCAGTAGCAGTTGTAGCAGCAATAGTACAGACACTGATAGCCACGAATTCACGCGCGTTTCGCTGCACTCCTTGTTACGGTCACATACGCCTCCGTTATCGCCTCCTTTGAAGTTTGCCAAGTTGTCTCAACCAATTTACCCGCAGTATTCGTTCAAGGAATCGACACCAGACTCTTTGGCTAATGAAGAAGTAACGCCAGACTCCATTGAAGAACGTAAGGAATTGGAAACTGAGTCTGAAGAGCAGCGAAGTCCTTTCGCTGAACAAGAAGTTAATGACAAGCAAGCAGAAGAATCGAAGGAGCCTCCGTATATACCCATCGAGCAGTTGGTGAAGGAACTTAAGCTAGATCCAGTTTCAGATCCTGTCACCAACTTGAATGTCGACAGTTTCAAGAAAGAAGTTCTATTCAACAGAGACTCTAAGAGGATAGAGCAGAACCAGCACCTTCTCAAAATATTCAATCTTGTCAAGGTGCCACCTCTTTCCATCGATGAGTTCTTGCTCCGAATCAAGACGTACTCATCTAGCATTTCGGTGCTGGCCTACATCCACACGGCATCAATGATGTTCAAACTCTGCATTCTTCTCGACATCATCCCCCTCAGTCCGGTGAACGTGTACCGGTTCATTTTGGCTTCCTTGCGGTGCTCCACTAAGAAGTTGGAGGATGTGTACCAAAAACAGAAATCATTTGCTACCGTTGGTGGAGTGTCCACACGTGACTTGTACCGTTTGGAAGTTGGCTTTCTTTATCTATGCAACTTCAAGTTGGTTCTCGGTGAGGCAACACTTAATAAATTCTTAACTCAGGACTTTATTGACTTGCACACCTTTGTCAAAGAAAACTACCAAAGCTAGACTTCTGTTAGATAAATACTGGATTTGGTTTTATCTGTTTTCTTCATGTAATAATGACTAATGAATGAATAATCCTTTCTAAGAGATCTCAAATGTGTAACGTACGTATCGTGTAAAGTAGTTTGATATCATCATGCCCTATCGAACCAGTGACTACTGGCTGTATAAAGTTTCACTGTCATTTTTCTAATTTGAAAAGACTAATTGTTAGCAGCCAGGTTGAAAACAGGAAGTTTTCATCGTTACAACTTAATGAAACAGAAGCAAAAATGAACAAAAAATAATGCGATTTCTGTGGATCGAACACAGGACCTTCAGATTAACTGTGACTGAATCTC
>JAJMAP010000021.1:0-183813 GCA_030572695.1 Scheffersomyces illinoinensis
AATCATCAATTCGCTGACTGAGTCATTGTAGGTTGTTCTGCCAGCAAAGCCGTGAAAAGTCTCATGTTCAACAGTGGTCACAATATTAAATAGCCAGGTAAGATGTGGCCAAACCGCGATGGAATGCGGGTATAGTGGGAGTGTCGGATTATTTCATCGCTATAGCTGAGGAAACCGGAAAAACTTTTCGCAGGATGGAGCGTGACCTGGCCTGCATTGACGCATGAGGTGCGTTTGCTGTTTACCTGCTTTTCTTTTTCGACGGGGTTGGCGATGGATGTTGCACCAACTGTGCGAGATGTACGAGAAAATAATATTTTGAAGCGCGACATTTTCTATGAAACAGAAAAATAATGGAAAATGTCGTAACTGCCGGGGGCTTCATATATATTCTTGGATATAGTAGGTATTAATGGTAAAATTCGTTTTTTTTGGATTTCTACTTTTCTCTCGCCACAGTAAATTTGGTGAAATAAAGAGCAAGTTTAGACCACTTCGACGATAGTAGTGTTTCTGAGCATAACGTATTCCATTCGAATTTAGCATACACAAAATCCGCGAAATCGATAACATATCAGACTAGTAAGAAACAGAATATACGAAGAATAAACGCAACAGATCTTCAACCTATACAACTCGTTCAATACAATCAACGAATACATCATCTTCGCATATAAATTCAAATCTTTTTACCCACACATTTCTGTTTTTTCAGCCTAGGCTTATCAACTCAGACATTCGTGCTATCAATATGAGTGAACCAGTAGTTGAAACCATCCACAAGGAAAAGAAGTCAAAAGAAGACAGACCATACAAATGCACTTTCTGTGACAAAGCATTCCATCGCCTTGAACATCAGACCAGGCACATCAGAACTCACACCGGCGAAAAGCCACACGGCTGCACATTTCCCGGCTGTACCAAGAGATTTTCTAGAAGCGATGAGTTGACAAGACACTTAAGAATTCACAACAACCCTTCTTCCAGAAAGAGAAAGAACAAGAACGGGCCGATCGTCGGTAATGGAAACCTCGCCAGTCCCACAAATGTGATCAATAGCAACGGTCAGATCACTGGTGAAGGTATTCCTCTTCAGGTACAACCTGTTTTCCAACAAGTTTCGGCAGCTATCCCATTTTCCATAGATAGAAACGGCAATGCTGTCTACCATCAGCCGTATCCTGTGTATTTTATTCCACAACAGATACCTCCACAGCAGATACCTCCACAAATGCAAAGCAGTGTTCTGACAGGGTCGTTACCGAATATGAACTCAAGATCTATTCAGAACCAACAAGTACTACAAGCTCAAAATCAACAAATTTCTCAGTCACTTCAAAATCAGCAAATTGATTCACAACAGCAACAGATTCAACAACATCCTCAACCTCAGCATCATTACAAACAAGAAGGATCTGCTGTATTTTCGTTGCCTTCGTCTCCTACCAACATCTCTTACGGTAATAGAACTGGAAGACCGGTAATGTTAGATAGAACAGTGCTGTCTGACGCCATAAGGCTTCCCACTATAAGCAATTCTCAGAACACGTCTCCTTCTTCTTCTAACCGTATTCCCGCTATAAGCAAACTGGAGTCTGCATCTTCAATTTCTTCTGGTCAACTTTTCAGTCATTCTGGGCTGATGTCTACAGCCAACTCTGCTGCTGAATCGTTGGGAACTTCCCCTGACACCTCGTCCAACAGTGCATTCTCGATGCATCCCCCAACTCACCACACTGCGCCATCATTCAGCAACTTGAACGAGTATTTCCAACAGAATCAACAGAAGTATAACAACAGCGCTCGTTTGTTTAATGCCCTGCTGACTTCACTTAGTTCTTTGAGTGGTAAGATTAAATCTTCTTCCTCTGCTACAAATTTGACCACATTGTCATCTTTCCAGAGAATGACGCCATTGAAGCCAGCACTCAGCAGCACAGCTTCAACGAGCAATATCCGAACCGTAAGCGGCAGCAATTTACATATTCCCAAGCCTTCGTCTTCTACGTCTTTGAATTTGGAGTTCTTCAACTCGCAGAATGGTCACTCTTCCGGTCCTTCCAACAAGAAATCAAGACCAAATTCTCCTTCTCTGACTCCTTCTCTGTTGCTTATGACGTCATGTTCCATGTCCAGCAACAACTCTTCTTCGATAAGAAAAGGTGGACAGGGCCAGTTCCTCATCTCTCCGAATGACACTCCGCTCCAGACACCTTCTCAATCGCCACACTTGCAACCTCAAGCTTTCAACCATGACGCCGAGAAGAATGGAATGAACTTAATTTCTGCTGCTGCTCGGAACATTCAGAACGAAGAGAAAGACAAGAGTATAGCGACAACTGGGACTCAGCTTCCACCCATCAGATCTGTTTTGAGCTTCACTAACTTGAGCAGCTTTCCTCCACCATTAGCTGGAAGTTCTAGTGCTCTTATCACACCAGCAGATGAAGATGGAAAGAAGTCCAGAATCGCCGACTTGCTTAGCTAAGCTTGCCTAGCTGACTGATATGTAGATGACTTGACGATAATGGCACGATACGGTAATTAGTATAATAGTTCATAATAATACGCGATTTATAGAGAGATAGAAACATCCAAGAAGGTATAGACCATTGTAGTGGTAATGTTATAGATCCTACATGACGGAACAAGAGAGAGACACTAGAAATAAAATAAAGCTACAATAAGTGAGGATATTGCAGAGAAAAGAGAACAGAGAGTAATACAAGGTTCTACGGCTGATAGATATCTCGAATACTCTCTGGATATCGTATGAATAGGTCTATTGACTACGAGGGGCCCTTGGAGCTCGGAGAATCTCAATTATCCGTCGTATTTCGTCGGTGTTCTCTGGCGTCGATGTTGAGAATTTCAACGTTCAATTCTCGGATAATCTCTACGATGTGGTAATGCAGATCTCATTTCGGAATGTGTATCGGTAAACACACTGGCGGAAACTGGAGCCATTAGTTGAAGCTACAAGTGCCGCAGGGTTTGACTCTACTCCGCATATTGAGGCTTACGGCCACTCTGGAGCTCTATCCAGCGGATAATACTGGGGTACCAGGGCCAAATTTAGACAGACAGCCGATGTCGATCAACTATTTGGTGGGGCAAATCGAAAATGGGTGCTCGTACCCCACCTTGCTCCCACATTCCCATGTAACGTTACCATATTTTTGTACGGCTGCATAGTGATATGGGCTGAATGCGCCGAAAAGAAAAGAGGGGCGGACATCGGAAAATATTTAAGCCTGTGGGGGTTTACCCGGAGAAAATATCGTAGTGGTGAAAAACTGGAGGATTGACCTTCTCTGGGGTAAATTTATTATATGGGACGTACACACGGCGAAGCGAGTTGAGTGTAGTGACGAGACACAGAAAAAGCAAGCAGCACAAACGTTGAGAGAACTGCACGGATTGTTAAACAATGACGATACAAATTTGAAAGGAAAGTGAAAAATGACGGTGCTGAACTCATATCAAACTTGAGTACTCAAACTTTTCAGATACTTTTCTCTAGTTCGACAGATCCCTAAATATTTTGTCACTGTCGACATCCATAAATCCAACACCAGACTTACATTCTTCGGCACACAATATCTGTGCTCATGCTTTAGATGGATCAATTCCTCAGACAGACAGTTCTGTGGAGGCAAGAAATTCTTTTCTCTTCTGCAGGTGGCCCACAATGCGGAGAAATTAATGACAGAGTAGAATGAGGAAATAAGATGGTTTACGGATCAATACTTTGTCACCTACACAGAGAGGTATGGGGCAGACACAAGAATGCCATCGATTGTTATATCCAGACACTTCCATTGGCATAGACTTATACACCAGTTGCTTATATTTGAACCGACCCAGACAGGTAGATCCTCATCTCGTGATTAGCGTCCGCCCTACAAGCCAAAGTCATAGGGTGCCTGCCGAATCGGGAAATGGTTCCTCACTTTTTTGTGGTAGGTCGACGCGGACACATAACAGAATAGTCTGGAGTGAAAGGTACAAGAGAAGCACTGTCTGGGTGTGAAGGTCGATTACTGACAGACACAAGTATAGAGTTCTGACACAGAAGATCTACCGAAGTTACAGCGACAGACAAAGGTAGCAAAAAGAACTGCTAAAGTAGTGACGACAGGAGAATAATCAAAGTTGTTCCTTTTGTAACAATAGCTAGTAATAAACGCGAAGTGGCAAGATGGCAGAATATTAACCTAACCGGCTCTGGTGCCATTATTTCATTGGAGAGTAGGTCAACCCAGAACTCGTAGATGGTGCCAAAAGCAATTGGATCCACAGACACTAATTGCTAGATTATTTGTATTCAGACACAAACTCCAGCGTTGGTGGTTTCTGTCTGCGTTCCTCCAGCACCTTCTTGGTCAACCCCAGAAGGTGCACACTGCAGACACACATACATACGAGAACCTGGAACAAATATCGGTGTCGGTGACCGAAATGTGCAAACCCAGACACGACTAATAATCCTGGAAGCTCCAATACCGCTGAGAACAGGTGAGGTGACCGATGGGGTGCCAATTAGTGTCTGAAAATTGGGGTATATAAATATGGCAATTCTCCGGAGAATTTTTCAGTTTTCTTTTCATTTGCTCAGTATTCTTTTCTATACAACTATACTACAATGACTTCTATTAAGTTGAACTCTGGTTACGACATGCCAGCCGTCGGTTTCGGCTGTTGGAAAGTCGACGTTGACACCTGTTCTGAACAGATCTACCGTGCTATCAAGACTGGCTACAGATTGTTTGACGGTGCCGAAGATTACGGTAACGAAAAGTTAGTTGGTGCCGGTGTCAAGAAGGCCATTGACGAAGGTATTGTCAAGCGTGAAGACTTGTTCCTTACCTCCAAGTTGTGGAACAACTACCACCACCCAGACAACGTCGAAAAGGCTTTGAACAGAACTCTTTCTGACTTGCAAGTCGACTACGTTGACTTGTTCTTGATCCACTTCCCAGTCACCTTCAAGTTCGTTCCATTAGAAGAAAAGTACCCACCAGGATTCTACTGTGGTAAGGGTGACAACTTCGACTACGAAGATGTTCCAATTTTAGAGACCTGGAAGGCTCTTGAGAAGTTGGTCCAAGCCGGTAAGATCAGATCTATCGGTGTTTCTAACTTCCCAGGTGCTTTGCTCTTGGACTTGTTGAGAGGTGCTACCATCAAGCCATCTGTTTTGCAAGTTGAACACCACCCATACTTGCAACAACCAAGATTGATCGAATTCGCTCAATCCCGTGGTATTGCTGTCACCGCTTACTCTTCATTCGGTCCTCAATCTTTCGTTGAATTGAACCAAGGTAGAGCTTTGAACACCTCTCCATTGTTCGAAAACGAAACCATCAAGGCTATCTCTGCTAAGCACGGTAAGTCTCCAGCTCAAGTTTTGTTGAGATGGTCTTCCCAAAGAGGCATTGCCATCATTCCAAAGTCCAACACTGTCCCAAGATTGTTGGAAAACAAGGACGTCAGCTTCGACTTGGACGAACAAGATTTCGCCGACATTGCCAAGTTGGACATCAACTTGAGATTCAACGACCCATGGGACTGGGACAAGATTCCAATCTTCGTCTAAGAAGGTTGTTTTATAGAGAGGAAATAAAACCTAATATACATTGATTGTACATTTAAATGGATTGCTGTAGCTAGCAGATTTCGACATGTTACATTGATAGGGTGACTCTTTGGAATGATCTCAATGTACATATATGTTGGAAATGCAATATAAAAGACCATAAATCCACAGACCTTAAAGCATATCTTCAATTGTAGGAAACTATAAACTATTTAATTCAAACCAGGTCTGCCAATGATTCAAATGAGATTTTTTTTTCGCAGCCAAACTTGAATCTATAAATCAAATTCGAAAATTTGTGATAACAATTTCATCTTATCTTTCACCACAACAATTATTCGCGTAACCTAAAAGCCTCCGATAACATAAAAAACTACTTCTGCATCATATCAAACTCATAGTGCCATTTCGAGTAACAATACCGCTATGAAACTTCTATTTTTTTTAGTCTGCCTTAACGAGATGCAGATCGATGCAACGTAAGATCAAACCCCACCAGTTGTACAGTCAGTCATATAGTGAACACCATACAATATATATTATATCTTCAAATGGATTCCAATACAGCTGGTCTGCCCAAGTTGAGCAACTTTAATTTGGAGACAAAGTCGTCTCTGTTGATGTAGGCACCACACATTCTTCTCTTGCCCGTGAATTCTGTTCTGGAGTGGAAACATCTCCAGTTGTCAAATATCAAACACTGGCCAGGCTTCAACTGGTAGAAGATTTCATTTTCGGGATCAGTAATGATTTGTACCCAATGTCTGATAGCAGCATAGAATTTGGGTACTTCCGCTGGGTTAGTCCAATTGTCCATCGTAGAGCGATCGCTCTGATTCCAACGAACCTGGATCAACTCGCCCTCGTTGTCCAACTTAAAGATAGGCTGTGGAATATCAGGCTGGATACAGATTTTTTCCTCGCCCGCCGAATGAGCTGGAATGGGAATTCTAGTTAATAGTTCAAAGCTCTCCGGATGGTTCTTCTTCAATATCTTTGCACATTGGAATGCATCCACAAGGGAGGTGGTTCCTCCCGTTCCATCGTGGTACAACAAGTGGAACAACTGCAATCCTGGTGTGTCAGACCAGTAGGTTCCATCGGTATGTGATGAAATGTCGATGTTTGTATATGCAGTGTCTGCCTTTGAGAGATCACTTGTGAAGTCCCAGAAACCGCCATAATGTGTAGGTCTGATGTAGCAGAGTTTCTCACAGAGCTTCTGTGTATCCTCTGGAGTTACTGGAACGTTATCGATGAAACAGAAACCGTGCTTCCAGATCTTTAGCGTCCAATCGCGAATAGCATCTTCGTTATCGGAGCCCTCGTCTGAGTCAATGATCTTGTTAAAATCGACAGCAGGCAACGAATCCTTGATATCTGCAACTTTCCACAACTCTTGGGCTAAAATAGTCTTTTCTCCTGCGAGCTTTTCGTTGACGGGTACCAACCTAGGCTGGTACGAGTGAAGGTAGAGCCAAGAAAAGGAATACGACGATTTGTGGTTTTCCTGACTCCACACAATCTCAAGAACAGGGAACTTGATTTCGATATGAAGTGCTCTTATATCGGCGTTAATTGTAGCAGAGTTCAACAATCTCTGTTTAGTAGCAGGGTAGTAGCACTTTTCACAGTGACAATTATCTCTCAACCAAATATTGTGGAAGACGGAGGATTGGTCGTTGGACCATTTGATCTCGACAGACTCTGGCGAAATGGCAGTTGCTGAAGTGATTGAGGGAGAAGTCATAATGTTACAATTGAGACGGTCAAGAAGTAAGTGCAATAGTTAACTGATTTTCAGGTAGGAGGAATGAAAAGCACACCGAAAAGCGAAAAATTCGTATCGTAGATTGAAAGTTCATGCCGGCGCCGATTTGAGACTTGCGCAAATGTGGGGCAGTCTCAATTTCGCACCGAAAAGGGGACGCTTTGCAATCGACGAGAAATAGGAAAGTTCGCCTGGAGACAAATTGTTTACAGAGAAAGAGTCAACTGCAAAGGCAAAGTCAATGGCGGAGTACGAGAAGAGAAAGACAGAGACTTGACAGACTGAACCACTTTCAAGCAAAAAAAAAGCATTCTTTTCTACATCTCGCTCAAGAGACTATTGAAAAACTCACATTTTTACCCCAGAATATTCAAGGTGCCGAAGTCCACATAATTAACACAAAAAGTCCCAATAACTTCCACTTCCTTCTACCTACACAGAACTTCTTGAAATCTGTTTCTTCTCTTGACTCTCATACAGATTCCCACACAGAAGGTAGAGGCTTGTGACTTTATGCCAGAGATAGACTGCATACCACTGAATCAGATCATCTACTCCGTCTTCAGCTCAGAGGCACTTCTATCAGCACATTTTCGTATCAAACAAGTGAAAACCAAACCAAAGACACAATACCCCTGACATAACAGCATTCATAGTGCCACTTCCTCACTATCCGCTTCTTTTCACTGGTTCTCTAGCCAATTCTACACCTTCTGCTCTGTTCACCCATCTTATCACTCGCCTGCATATAATTCAACTCTATACGCAGTCCCGCCCCTACCTCTCCTTGGAATGCCCTTATAATCTGTGATTGTCTTTTATGGGTTTTCTTTATCTTCAAAACCACAGCAAACGGCAATTACTTGAAAACAGAGAATCTACACCTTTGATTCAACACCCCTGCTACCCGTAGCCAATCCCGCGCCACCAGGACTGACTGTCTATCCGTGTCTGCGCAGAGTGTCTGAGCGACTCTCCAACAAACTGTCTTTGACATAGTATTTGTTGTCAGACAAGATAAGCTAGAGTCTGGCTCCATCGCAGATTTCGGCTTTACTTGTCAGAAACAAGTATTGGTCAACTATTTCTGTGAGGCACTTACTGTTACCATCCCACTCTAGCATTTTTGTCTTTATAATCCAGTATTTGTACGTTTTGTCTGGACTTGCCATACTCCTGAGTTCTGTAAACACGTCTGTGTCTGTCTTGTAGTATAATGTCATTGCTCGTGTCTGATAACATAATAATTCACCACCCCGACTGGGTTTCGATGGATATTGACAAGTTAGGACGCTCTTTGTACAACTCAGAGGATCATCCGTTAAGCGACCATATCCGCAGTCTCAAGTCTAAGGCAGTGAAAGAAGCATTGTCCAAATACAAAAATAACAGCCAGAGTAGCGGCGAGAAGCTGCCACAAACTAATGAACTCGAAAAGCAGCAAGTACATCAAAACATCGAAGAAATAGGAGAGGAATCAAAAGTGTCTCAAGGTAATCGTCCTCAGAAAGATCAGGATAATAATTTTCTGCTTGACATATTTCTCGAGTTTCTGAGATCCACGGATGGCCTCATATCTAATGACCTCAGAGTCAAGATATGGCCGTTATTGCTTGGAATCGACTTGGATTCAGATCAGAATCCAGAAATCGATCTCAGCTCGTCAAGTATCAGTACTTCTCAATCGTCGTTAACAAGAAATCCAACCAAACTAAATACTACGGCAGTCTCGTTATTTTTAGACGAATTACAATGTAACGATTTACCACCTCACAAAGACGAAGATCAGGTCAAGCTCGATATTCAGCGCTCATTTACAATCTTGAACCATATCCAGGCCATGCTGCACCAGTCAGCCGATTCGTATACCACAATATTCTCAAAAGCCGACATCGACGAGCTCAAAAAGCGTTTGTTGAACTTGATCATCAAGATCTTACGCAAGTATCCTTGTCTAAATTACTATCAGGGCTACCACGATATTGCCAGCATAGTTCTTCTAGTTTGCAACGAACCTCAGTCTGCGAATCTCAATGCAGATCTGGACTCTCATTTCAACTACTCAATTAATGAGGAAGCTGCTTTCAAAATCTTGGAAACTTTAACTGTATTCCATTTACGTGATTACATGACTACTGACATCAACCTTTCTGTCAATCATCTCCGTCTCATTCCTGCTCTTTTAGAGTGTGCTGATAGCTCCATTTTTGAGTTGATCAAACAGACTAGTAACTCTTACTGCCAGTCCGATGGCTTGTACTATGACTACAGCTTCTACCAGGCATTGTCATCGCTCTTAACATTCTTCTCGCATGACTTATCCAACATCCAGCAAATACTCACACTCTGGGACTTCAGCTTGAGCTACAACTCAGTGTTGATAAATGTATATATATATGCGGCAGCATTGATTTTCTTTAAAGAGGAAATCTTTGCGAAGTTGAATATTTCAGCTGCCGAGGAGAAGGACTTTTCGTCTGTAGACCAAGATGTGGTACACACATTACTTTCTCCAGCGAACTTACTTGAGGGGTTAACTGATAACGACCTCATCAAGATCTTGAATAGCACCAAGAAGTTGGTGGAAGCATATTCGTTTCATAGCTTGTCGAATGCTGCTACGACATTTGATGTTTGGTTTAAACACTATAATAAGAACTCGGTGTTGATGAACACTTCTGCCTTCGACTTCAACTCTGTCTACAAACACAACCACTACCTGTACTTATTAGTTAACGAGAAGCCTTTAGAAACCCTTGAAAAGACCAACAACTCGCTCAATGATCTCATGCAACTTCAAGACGAAGAAATGTCGAATCAGACAATTCACGACTTGGCTGTGCGACAGAAGATCTCAGACCAGCAGGAAGAACTAGCCAACTCGATGTGTGCTTCTGTTACAGATATTGAATCGAGCAACCCTCACCTGTTGTCATCTTCCTTAACCCTAGGGTCCTCGGCTTCTTCTATCAATACCAAGATTGCTCATACTTCTTCGATACTCTTTAAGAAGTTATTCAGAAGCGAGTCTCATGATGATGAAGTCAAAGAGAACAAGAAGTTGATAGATAGAAACAAGGACCACCACATCTGGTTCAACAACATCTACAAAATCAGCTTTACTATAGGCTTTGTAGGGTTCATGATCCACTTCCTATTGATGCGCAATCATTCGGCCTATACGGTTGGGTATATGAAGTTGTTTTCTCTACCTTCACCAATCAACAAGATAGGCTCCAATATTATCCAGAAGGAGCCTATCAGCATGATAGCTACCGAAATCACACACATAAGCTCTGAGTTGATCAACGATGTAGGTGAAGCGTTTGGAAAGGTATGCTACTTCGTTAAGGAGTCCGATATCGTCACTTCCAGTATCAACATGGGTCAAGTGGGACTAGGCAGTCTACGGAATACAATCTTTGGTTTCATTTCTTAGTTCTATTTATAACTTTATCTGACGTCCACCACTATTTATTCTTTACTTTTTGGTTGCGTGATTCTAGCGTTACATCTATGATATATTTATTGTACTCTTACTATTTCCGTTTACCATTTACTTCTAATATACTATTTATTCTTCATGTACCTCAAAGAAGATGACGCATGTAATCATATACCTTCGAAATCTATCTCGTAGATCAACACTGTGTCTGTATACGACGAATGGCCCCATCCCCTATTTCCACTTGCACTGATCATAAACCTGCCAGTGTCGTCTACGTGGAGAGCACTAAGAATTCCTCCGTGATGGCCTGGTACGATCAAGAACGGCGTGGCCTGCTTGTTTTTGTTTATAGAAGCGTTCGAGAGTTCATCATACAACGTCAAGTCGTACAATCTGATGTTGTCGTAAGAGCCACACAAGAGGAAGTTGTTATTTGGCATGGTGGATATGGCACTGACAGGCCCAGATATCTTGGGGAATTGTAAGAGCTTCAGGACATTAGGAATCATGGTATCTTTATTGTGGCCAGTTTTGGCTCTTTTGTGAGGCATTCGAATTGAAAATTCTTCTACTGAACTGTTTCTTCTTCCAGCATAAATGTATTCTCCACAGTTGGACCATGTAGAAGACATGCACCACGGAGGAATACCTTCAGAAACACCTAACCGCAATACTGGAGCTGAAACTCTGGCATCCCAAATGTTGATGGTTCCATCACTACTAGAACTCATAAAGATGTCCTCGTTTTTATAAGTCTTATTGGTAGATTTGGTTGTATTGAAGGTTGGTTTGGAATTCAGAGAATCTTTACTTTCTTCCTGTTTGCGTTTACCTTCCTTGCCAGGCTCTTCATCACTATCACCAAACAAAGAATCGACGTCATCTTCTTCTTCGGCTTTTAATTTATTAGCATTTTCATTATTATTGTCGTTTGTTTCCTCTTCCACGATGTCTAGGGATAAATCTGTCAAGCCTAAAGGTCGATATTGAACATTGGAAATCTGTCCAGAGCTTCCAGTAAATTTAGCTGTGCATTTACCGCTGTTGAGATCCCATTCTCGTATGGTTTTATCCCAAGAACCAGACAAAAACTTGTCTTGATCAGTATTGAGGCGAAGAACAGAAACAGCATCGCTATGGCCCTTACTGTTATCTTTTTTTGAACCATGTTTAAAGTAGTGGTGGATGTTTCCTTCACTGTAACGCATTGTATACAACGATATGCCTCCGGACAACAACCCAGACAAACACCAATACCCGTTTCTTTCTACATCTAAAGAGTATACTGGGTTTGGCTTGGGTTCGTAACTCACAGAACCAGTACTGAAATCGCTGATTTTCAACTTAGGATTAGATTTCATGAGTTCTTTCCGAGTCCATGGCTGCTCGTTTTCCCAATATGAACATATAACTCCTGCTTTAGTGAGCGAATCAACGAGATTGTGTTTTTGTGCCATAGTTAAGGGCGATTTCCCTTGAATTGACGCTATGAAATCGTATTTTCTGATAAACCCGTCTTCTCCACCAGTCAAGATCCACTTGGGCCCTTCAGTAAAAGCCATAGAATGACACTGCGAAGTATAAGGTATAGCCACCGATGGTGTGATATCGAACTGGGTAGCAGTTTTAGCCTTGGAAATGACTCTTTCTCTGAATGTCTGATTATCTATTTCTTCACTTTCATTACTTTCAGATTCTTCACTTTTCTCTTTTTGAGTTCCTTCATTCTCAGATTTGGAGCTGTCACCATCTGCTTTGTCGCCTTTTTCTTTTCTTGTTATGTCAGCCTCTTTCTCTGCATCATCTTGAGCCATTAGAACATCTCCGTCGTCATCTTTCAATACATCTACCACTGGCTCCGAAACAGGTAATACGCTGGAAGGTTGTGAGTCATCATTGTCATCATTAGTTTCACGTGCATCCATAAACTTTGCATCCTCTTCTTCATCATCGTCCTCCTGGGCATTCATTTCTTCATCTTCATCTTCTTCATCTTCATCGTCTTCTTCGTCCTCATTGTCTTCATTGTCTTCGTCTTCATCTTCGTCTGCGTCTTCGCCTTCTTCACCATCTTCGTCCTCGCCGTCTCCATCGCCGTCTCCTTCTGGTTCGTCATCTTCGCCATCTCCTTCCTCGTCATCTTCATTCTCGTTGGTATTGTTCTCTAAATCATCGTCATCTACCCCGTAATTTCCAGAATTTATATCTTCACCATCGTCGTTCTCGTCCATCATATCCTCATCATTGTCAGGTACTGCAAAAAGGTCTTCCTGTTCTATCGATGCCATTTTTGGGGTTTCTTTTGGATCTCAGAGTGTTCTTTATGTACAATATGGTGAAATATTTTGAAAACCTGACTTTGGTGTTTTTTGTGAAAATTCAATCCCAGAGAAAAATTGTGCTTTTAGCTAATTCTATAATATGTACAACCGAAACAACCAATTGACTTCTCCGTTTCTCTATGGCTCATAAGCAGAAAGCTGTCTCTCCGGAGTAAAGTAGAATATTCAGTTGCAGTACTGGATGTTGATACTGGGGTCGTGCGCATCACGATTTGTACTTAGGCATAACGAAATGCCCAAAGAGGATGAGAATATATACTAGATAGAAGAAGTGTACTTTCATACGTGGCGGATCCTGAGCTGGCCTAATCTTCAATCTTTTGAGCTGGTAACAGTATTTTAAACCAACCAACTGCTTCTCAATTCTTCGCTCTTGATTCTAGAAATCTCACAAGAAAGAGCAAGAGCCAAACTAGCTATATAAATGATTGCTATATAAATGATTGCTAATTTTCTGAATGAACGATTTTCTTTCTAATATTTTTGACCCGCCGATGAGCATTTAAGTTAGGGTAGGTAGAAACTTAAGAAAAGAAAAGTAGACCTTTGGCACAGTAAACGTATTATTTCATTGACTTTCCATATTATGTTTTGGGAATACTATGTTGCTGCGACCTCGAAGCACCAATTTTTACCTACATGTTAATCTATCTATTTTATTTGGTATCGCTCGGAATTCCAAGTGCAAGAGCATAATCTCGTACCCTGCTACTCTACAATCTCTTCTGTTCCAACTATTTCGTATTTTGCACCCATCTCATCAGGACAGATCACTGAGGTTATATGCAGACGTGAAATTTTTCATTTCAACGTCCACCAACAAACTACGATTCTATAATTAAATGCAAGTTATAGCAATTGATGTGTATTACAATCAAGTGAAATGGCACGAACTAGTTAAAGCCGGCCAAGCTATTTAGAAATTGATAAACGTAGGTAGCAAAAGATTTACTAGCACGCTTACTCGTAGATCCAGGAGAACAAAGCTGGCTTGTATTCAACCAATTCTTCCTTCTTGAACCACAAACCGATTTCCTTGTTGGCAGATTCAACAGAGTCGGAACCGTGGCAGACGTTTCTACCCATGTCAATGGCAAAGTCACCTCTGATGGTACCTGGAGCGGATTGCAATGGGTTGGTGGCACCAAGAATGGCTCTACCTTGCTTGACAACGTCCTTACCTTCCCAGACGGTGGCCAAGACTGGACCAGACAACATGTAGGACAACAAGGATGGGAAGAATGGCTTGGATTGCAAGTCATCGTAGTGTTCTCTCAACAAAGATTCGGTTGGTTGGACCAACTTGATACCAACCAACTTGAAGCCTCTGTTTTCAAATCTGCCGATAATGGAGGAAATCAATCCTCTTTGGACACCATCTGGCTTGATGGCAATGAAGGTTCTTTCGTTGTTGGACATGGCTAAATTAATCTATGGATGTTTAAGTCTGACAGATTAAAATTTTTCACTCGTGGGGTTGGTGGCATATTTATACTGGCGAGGCGTGCGCCGCACGGTGGTGAGCACTCATTGGACGAAATCGTGGTAGCGCACGACTGGGTGCAAAAAATGGTTGGGATAATGACTTCCAAGTATCTGAAATGGATTAGCTGAGCCAAACTTACCGGTTATCTGCTTTACTTTTGGTGTAGCTTTTCTTTGGATTACAATTTCATATTTTGTATTTGTTAATTATATTTCAGATATCTTTATTGCCACCTGTCATGATCACTATCTCTGTTTATTGGAGGAGGGCGGTTTTCTTTATCCTGCTCTAAGGTGGTGACGTTATACCTTGCCCTAGCAAGAAAGAGAGTCAAGACTTCAGTCAACTCTTCTTCAGAAAGTCCTGTATTATTGTATTCAAAGTAATACTGAGTGATGTCATCCAATTGAGGAAAGGAAAACCTGAAATCTCTTGCTCGCCGACTGATTGCAGAGTAGATTCTGTTGATTGAATCTAGATCCTGAAGAATGTCGTTACCCATTCTTCTGGGAACATCTCTAATGTTCCAAAGTGGGTTGAATATTCTATGCGGGCCAATTGTAGCATCCAATGGATCTATTTCATCTTCAGCATCGTATTCGTCGGGGCGGTCTGCTGCATTTCTGTTCCTGTTCCTGTCAAGCGAGCTAAGATTTGAAATATCCTCGAGGGTCAATCCAGCTAGAAGAAACCTATCTTCTTCAAGGGTATTATCCATATTTTCAAGAATGTGCTCAAGTTGTTCAGGTTCAATATCCGGGGGTACTAGCTCAATGAGTTCTATACTTTCATGATCTGCCATGTAGGAGTCGGAGTCTGAGCCACCCTCTGATCTTGTTGTTGCCATTTCATATAGATCCAGAAAAGGTTCGTATCCGTCACCTATGATTGTGGCGTCAGTTAAAGTTGATATTGTCGAACAATTCTCATCTATCTCTTCTGGGTTTTGTTCTCTGAGCCTGATCATTTCATTGGTAGCTATAATGACTTCAGTGAAAGAGCTTTTGATAGAATTGTTCATTGAATGGAAATAAAAATGAAACCAAAGAATCAGAATAAGGAGTTAAATGATATTACCAGTTTCCAGAGAACAATAAACATAGAGATAAACAGGAAAAAAAGTTGACTTTATATATACTTCCGGTTGTGAAAGACTTTTGTATGCTAAGAAGTTGCAGCCATTTTGTCATATCAAAGTTGCTCGCATTCCAAATAATTCTTGTCCAAATAGAAAACTATAAGCAACTCCGAATATCATCAGATAAAGGATTTATTTGTCAATGCTTATAGAATCGGCAACAAAGGACTCAATTGGATGTTCCCGATCAACAAACTTGTCTCCTCAGTAACCTATATTTGGGCTTCGAAGTCATAATAGTGTAAGAGTTCTGCAACAATCCTGTATGTAAAATTTCCTACCAGGAGTATCTTGAAGACAGTGAAGCAGCCGTCTCTGATTTGGACCTGGACCTAAGAGATCTTTCTTCAAAAACCATGAATACTTGTAAAGGGTCGAAATAGTTCAATTTAATTCTTGAAGAGCCTGAAAAAATTGTGGGAATGAAAGAACACACCCAAACTTCAGCCCTGACCTAAGAGTGCCATATTAATTCCACATTTTTTCAATAATATCACATTAATTTTAATAAGCCATTTTAAAACTCGATCCGTTCACTTTGTTAATTGTACCATTTTACGTATCCAGCAGAAGTTGAGAGATGATAGAGAATGAATGAGCAACTGCTACAACGAAGCCTAATTTAGACATTTTGCCAGCTACCGTGTTTGCATACTTAAATATTTCTACAGCCCCTCTCTCGTAAAAGCAAAAGTTGTACAAGTTCTCCAATAGAATACGAAGAGAATCACCCTGCCCCCTGCCTTCAGGATTCTACGACAAAAAGAGGATTCTACGACAGAAAGCTTTGCACTTACGAGTTCATTCGGGCTGTTTCAAATACGACATTTTCGTCTTATCTTTCGCCAATTCTTGTTGAATTTGTCAATTAACAGGACAAAGAGACAGTCTGACTGAAGATATGAAGATAAAAGCAGATTTCGTGCCTGGAGCTCTCTCATGTTCTTGATATTTCTGGATATTATTTTAGGCTCTCCAAGTCGATCTTGCAGCGTCTGGCACGGTAACTGCGCCAGACAGACAATGCCGAAAAGTGTGAAAAGTGACGGAAGGGGAATTCTCTGTTAGAGAGGCAATTTGCTAAGTGGAATAGCGTGTTTAATTATTGCAAAAAGGGCTATAAAATAGAAGCTCTAAAAGAGCTACCAGATAATAAACGCGTCCGGAACGGATGTTGCGAACAATAACTAGTCACGTGATGTATGTTTGACGACAATGCAACCCGCGATCGGTACCTGGCAACTTGCTGAAGCGCGAAGATAACCTGCAGAGCTTGGAGAGAGCAGCTTTCGGGACAGCGATAGCACAGCCATGAGGGAGTCCTTCAACTGAACCGGTACTGCTGTAAAAGTGGTACAATTGTAGGGATTTCGAAGAGGCGGTACTCCTAGAGACACAAGGTCTACGTCAGATTTTGGTTTTTTCTCTTTGTATGCGTCTTTGTGCGTTAGTTAGACTTTACGCAAACTCAACCTGCAACCTCCAGCGAAATTTTTCAGTGCAACTCGCATTCTGCCCACAGTCCAACACGCAAACTGCGGTTGAGCGTGGTTCTGTTTACAATTACACAAAGCCAGTTGTTTACATCACAAAGGAACAAAACGTGAACTATTCACTTGTCCAGAGGATCCATACTAAGTGTGTAGGACCCAGTGAATGTTTTTTATTCAGACTGGATCTTTTTCAATACCATTTCTTTCCAGCAAGGTCGTTTACCAAAAAGTTTCTTACTTGTTGAGTTGCTGGGAAGTTCAGATTCAGATTCAGGTTCTTCACTTTAGTCATCCATTCTTTGGCGTAGTGAAAAGATTGATTTGTCAGAATCCTGAGACACAGTGACTGCCTTTCCCTTCAGAGTCATTGCTACCAAATCCGACTGTCGTCTGTCTTCGACCTGTCAAAGTCATACAAGCTTCCCGAGTCGTAGGATCCATCAATATTTGTTTCATTTCCAAACTGAGAGCTCCAGACATCGCAGCACTGCTCATCTGTTGACTCTAACTTTCGAGTGAAACTTCATTTTATTTCTTATCCACTGAACAAGACCATCTATTGCTATCCATTACTAACTTCCAACTACCAAGTGATAATCTAACCTGTACTTTCGTTAACATACCCACCCCATTCACTCATTATACAATATGGCAACCCTCGTACATCAACAATCGCACCCCTCGTACGAGTCACATTCGGCATCCTACTCGTCGTCCGTTAACGTCGACAAAGTGGTTCAGTCTGTGACCAATGCCACCAAGAGGTTGTCGCAGATTTCCACAAACACTAACAATTCCAACAAGAAACGCAAGTCCCAGAACAAGATCGGACCTTGGAAGCTTGGCCGGACTTTGGGACGAGGCTCCACAGGAAGAGTGAGATTGGCCAAAAACATCAACACGGGCAAATTGGCTGCTGTCAAAATCGTGCCCAAGTCTAACTTCAAGAAGTTGGAGAATCCGAAATACAAGCGTTCGGAGTCTGTAGGAAGTAAAGAGCGCTTGCCGTACGGAATTGAACGTGAGATTATTATCATGAAGCTCATCTCGCATCCCAACATCATGGGCTTGTATGATGTGTGGGAGAATAAAAACGATTTGTACTTGATTCTCGAGTACATCGAAGGAGGCGAGCTCTTTGATTACTTGATCAAAAGGGGTAAACTCCAGGAGTTTGAGGCCATCAACTATTTCAAGCAGATCATCCATGGCATTGGCTACTTGCATCAGTTTAACATCTGTCATCGAGACTTGAAGCCGGAAAACTTACTTTTGGATTTCAACAAGAATATCAAGATCGCCGACTTCGGTATGGCTGCTTTGGAAGTCAGAGAAAAGCTTTTGGAGACTTCTTGTGGTTCACCTCATTATGCCAGCCCTGAGATTGTAGCGGGCAAAAACTACCATGGGGCACCATCGGACATTTGGTCCTGTGGGATTATTCTCTTCGCATTGCTTACTGGACATTTACCTTTTGATGACGAGAACATCAGAAAGTTGTTATTAAAAGTCCAGAACGGTAAGTTCATCATGCCTCACGACTTGAGCTGGGAAGCTAAAGACTTAATCTCCAAAATGTTGAGGGTAGATCCTTCAGAAAGAATCACCATCGATAGTATCTTGACTCATCCCCTCTTGACCAAGTACCCTGAGCCTTCTATTCGAGACGTTCCCTCGTCTGTTAACGCTATTCAGAACGTAGGACCAATAGAATCCGTAGAAAAGATCGATAAAGAAATTCTCAAGAATTTGATCGTCTTGTTTCATAACTGTGAAGAACATACTATTATTTCTAAGCTCTTGTCGCCGAACAAGTGTCCTGAAAAAATGTTCTACTACTTGTTGATGAAGTACCGTAATGATCATACCTCTTCAGTGTCTAGTTCATCTAATGACGACGATGCTGAGTTGACGGATTCCCGGCAGATCCCCAGATCTACTTCTATAGTTTGCACTACGACAGTTGATCCTCAGACAGGTGAAAAACACGTTTCGGTCAAGAGAATTCCAAACTCAACCTCGGTCCATTCGAATAGATCAGTTCTGAGAAACAAAGTCTTGTCCAACATCACTAACCAATCAGGTTCAACCAAGAACTTCAAGGCTTCGACATCGTTCAACAAGAAGAAGACCATTATGAACAAACAAGTGATTTCACGTACGAGTCTCAATACCATGACCTCAAAAGTCAGACGTTCGCCTCCCAGCTCTTCTAACAACCTCCACAGGCCCTCATCTAAACCTCCGTATCAAGAGCCTCCTAAGTTAAAGCGCAAGCTCACTGGGTTGTTGGACTTGAACGACTTTGAAGGAGAGGGCAAGCCTAAAGCTGATGTCGATTCTTCAGAAGATAAGGAAAACATAGATGTACACCACAATTCAATCAAGCACTCCAAGTCTTTCGACACAAAGACTTTGATTAATTTCAAGCAGATCTGTGACGATGTATTCAGCGACTCGAAAACGACAACTTTGCAAGACACTGTCATCCCCGAAGAAGTAGGTCGTAAACGTAACCCTAGTCAAAGAAGAGCCCCAGAACCCAACAAGAATCCAAGACATTCTATTGCTAGTGATAAATCTCTGATAGTATTGGACCAGGAGGAAAAGGCACTTCAGGAGAATGCAGCAAAAGAAGTAGAACGTAGACGCCAGCTGTTGCTCTTGCAAGAAAAACAGAAGGCAGCCTTGGAGAAATTGAGAAAACATCAAAGTAATAACGACTTCTCCAACTTGGCTAATGGTTCACGCCATTTTACTGAACCAGTTAGATCTTCTTTGGATCCAAGAGTAAACACCTTATTGAGAGCTAAATCATTGGCCACTCCTAGACCTAACTATGGATCCAGAAATGCTATCAATGGTTTCAACAATAACACCAATAAGGTATTGAACAAGTTGGGCATTGAAGTCATACCCTCACCCAGAAAGTTGAATAATGGTTTAAAAACTTCATCATCTAAAAACTTGGCTGGTTATCTATTAACTTCTGCTAATAATGAAGAATCTCCAAAAATCGGTCATGATATTTTCCAGGACAATTGTGATAACAAAAAGGATATAAGTTTGGATCAGTTCAGCAAACAGGAGAAGGAGCAGAGAAATATCTTGAAACCAACTACTAGCGCCAACAGTTTCAATGTTAGTCCTAAGAGAAACAGTGTCCAGAGCTCTTACTACAAGTCTCTTCTTACAGACATAGATGAAACGAAGCCATTCAAAGAGATTAATCCTCTGGTACCCCAAGAAGAAGAATCGGTAAATAAGTCTTCGATATCAAAAGCACAGTTACCCAATCCTAGATTCTCAAGATTCTCGTTTGGTGCTATTCTCAGTGACAGTTATGCACCTGAAGCCGATGCCACTATCATGAATAGTATCCAAACCTCAGCTGGAACAGTTGTCAGAAGGAACAAGAAACCTGATACTCAAGAAACTAACAAGAGTTTGGGGCAATTGAAGAAATCTTCTACAACCAACTTGTTAGGCTTGGGTATCAAAATGAAGGAATCTATCAAAGAAGACGATCGCAGACTCCAAAGTGATTCTACAAAGAGAGTTGTTTCTACTGCTTCTTCTAGATTGAGTGGGCCCGCTGCGGCCGCCTTCATTTCTGTAAACGTATCGGAATCTGTAGATGAAGACACCAACAATTCTAATAGTTTGCAAAAGAATGCCGTAAGCGATTATGATTCTGAAGCTGACTTCGAGAATGAATCTGATGCCACAATGTTGGACGAAGTTGATTTCACTCGTGCTTCAACGTTTACTCGAAGTCATGAGCCTTCCACTCATCACCGAAATAATACATTGAATCTCTTGGAAGCTGATCTTTCTAATTTTGAACTTATCAGTTCAAGAACTGCTGATATCGGTAAACTCAACACCTCTAGACCCAACATGATTGAAAATCTGGAGACTTCCAATGACACATTGTTGACGCATAATGAAGTTGACGATGAAGACAGCGCCACCTCAGTTACCAAGTCTATTGAAACAGCAAAACCAACCAGACTTTCTGACATTGACAAGCCTAATTTGGCTCACGGATCTATAAAGACTTCTCGTAGTCCAGTCGAGGAAGAGTCTGACAACGAATCGTTTGCAATTGGTGATAACCGTTCTGACATTTTGGACCAGGCTCTGATTGCCAATACTAGCATTGATGACAACAACACTTTTGATTTCGACGAATCAAAGCATAACCTGAAGATAGTAGAAGATGAGAACACCTCTTTAAAGAGGACCAGAGTCGACACTGAGATCTTTAGCACCATGAACATGAACAACGTGAGAGTTCAAACATCGGAAGTTAAAGCTAACACAAACACTACTTCAGTCAATCACAAAGTTGACTTCATTCCATCTTTAAGTCTAGGTTATGATACTCTTGACGATGATGGTCAAATCATAACCAATAAATCTGGCAAGCAAGATGTGTTGAGAAGATTCAGTATGCAACCCAGAAGACCTGCTCCAAAGGCTCCAGGGATGTTAGAGGAAGAGGTAAAGAGACCTAAGCGACTCTCCAAGATCTTCCCGAATGTTTTGAATCAGAACAATAACGACAACCAAAAGACTGGTAGTTCAGTTCAAGCTAGTAAGAGCAATTGGTTCAAGAAGTTCTTTCAGTCTATCACTACGCCCAAGATTGGAAGCCAGGAGGGAAGTGCTGCTATTAGCTCCAAGAACATGTTTATAATGGACTGTAGCTTGACATCACTGTCTTTGTTCAGAATCATCAGAATGCAGTTGGAGTTGAAGAAAATCGAAGGGACGATTGAAAAGGTTCATATAGACCAAGAATTTGGTCTCATCAACGGTATTATTCCTGCCAGATATGCCCATGGCAGAAAGTTGAAGTTCAACATCGAAATCATCGACCTCATCAACACCTCGTCCTTGCATTTGATGAAGGTAAAGGGTAATGACAAGGGGTTCAAGAACTTGGTCAACATCGTGAGTTTCATAGTCAAGAACGAAGAAGAGGCTACAGGTAGCAGACGTTCCAAAGCATACAAATTTTCCGGTTTCCAGCAACCTTAGTGGATTTTTACAATAGAAATATAAACTGATTAATAAACATTATTTGCATAAGCGTCCATAAGGAATAAACTTTACAAGAAAGAAGATATACATCGCTGCTTTGAGCTTTTTCTATTATAATCTATATAATTGTCTGCATTCTAAGATAGGATATACATGAATATATGATTGTATTTATAATTCGTATTCTAATCGTTATCGACCAAATAGTTACATATTAATATCATTATAAGATTGCGTTACACCATCACAGTTTCTAGTTGTAAATCATCATTGCACGACGGTTATACTATTCTGTCTCTGTACTCCAAATAGTACTATTACATTATCAATTGACATTGGTTCGTTGCTTCATCTTCTATTTATCAACTTCTCAATGCTCTCAATCTTTCAGCCAATTTGTCCTCCTTTTCTTCTGTCATATTCGAAACTGGAGGAGTTGCGATATCAACCTTCGTCTCGTTCAAGCCTTGCTTCATTTCAATACCAGCCTCGTCTGCTACTTGACTCATCAATTCGTCGACCTGTTCCTGAGGAGTGGTCAAGGCGTTGACATTATTGGTAGCAGTCTCGTAGTAGTTAGTAGACGCATCCAAGTCTTCAAACTGGTTCTCAAACTTATCCATAACCAACGATATCCTTTCCAAATTCATTGTCTGCAATGCCTTGTCCATGCCACGAATGACTTGAGTCATGTTACCCGTGACACTCTTCATGGTCACTGCCGTCTGGACTCTCAGGGCCACGGCATCGATTCTGGAAGCCAATCTCAACAAGTTGACTCTTTCATTCGATTTACGAATGGCATTCTGCGCATACAATTGTGCGATGTCGTTATTACCCTGAGTCAAAGCTTTCTTGATCTTTGCCTTCTCTTGAAGTTCCTCCTTAGCTGCCTTGGAGGCTTGTCTATTCAATTGTTTCGCAGTAAACTTCAACTGAAACAACGATTGCTCTAATCCAGCCATTATTAAAGTATGCGGATACGATGACAAGCTGAGATGCTATTTATGAATAGAAATGAAAAGTGAATAGTGAAAAATTCAATAATTCTATTCTTCTATTCGCATACCAGGTAGGTAATTCACCACAGGATCTTATCGCATCTACAAGGCGTGCGGTGTAGTTCACATGACTCCACACGTGATATTGTCAAACTCAGATCCATAGTCTGGTCTTCAACGTGGGAACCATAATTGTTGTACCAGCTCGCTGTAAAAAGGGCTAGAAGAAGTGTTGTACACTTGAAATCAACATTCAGAAACAGTCTCCTTTGAACGTATCCCTTTTTCACTTTTGATATTTCAATTCTGATCTCTTTTTTTCAGTCCACAATTATTGAGTCTACAACTTTTCAGACTGGACTTCAATATTCACAATATCATACTCATACCTAGTATTTCAATTGCTACTATCCACGACAGTTCGCGGTCATTATAATGTCCTCTTCGTGCTTCTGCAAACATTCTGAAGAAACTCCATTGCTGGTCTTATCCCCAGAACTACAAGAACAATTCTCAGACCCCAACCATCCGGCCAACTTGATCTGTGAGTTGTGCCGTCTTTTCTACGACAACAATTGGGTCACAGGAACAGGTGGAGGGATTTCCATCAGAGATGTTGATGGAGCTAATCCCAATTTGGTGTACATTGCTCCTTCGGGTGTTCAAAAGGAAAGAATTCAACCTTGGGAAATGTTCTTGGTCGAATTGCCTGAGGAAAAGATTTTAAGAACTCCAAATGATATCCCAAAGGAATTGACCAAGTCCTACAAATACAAGCCCTCGGCCTGTACGCCCTTATTCATGAGCTGTTACACTATGAGAGATGCCGGTGCTTGTATCCACACTCATTCTCAACATGCTGTGATGGTGACTTTGTTCTTGGAAGGAAAGAAGGAGTTTGAAATCAGCCACATCGAACAGATCAAAGCTTTACCCAAGTTGGCTCTTAACGAGAATACGGGAAAGATTGAAAAAATCGGCTCCATGGAATACTATGACAAGTTGGTGATACCCATCATTGAAAACACTCCTCATGAAGAAGACTTGACCGACTCCCTCCAGGAAGCCATCAAAAACTACCCAGGAACTTCTGCGGTATTGGTGAGAAGACACGGGATCTACGTATGGGGTGAAACCGTATGGAAAGCCAAAGTGTATAACGAAGCCATCGACTACCTCTTGGAGTTGGCTGTTAAGATGCAGCAGGCTGGAATTCCAACAGTGAAACAGTAGAGAAGTTGTAAATAGATTTTTTACTTTAGATATTGTTAATTCATAGAATTTTGTCTATTGTACAATGAAGAGGATTCTTCTGATGCTATGTAGAGAGTGCAGTATTGAAACAATCTCAGGCTGAATATTGTCATGTTGAATACTTTCGTGTTCTATCGTTTTTGCTCTTCTGCTGGTGTCCTGTTTCTGAAAATCTGTTCCAGTGGATCCGAATTTTCCTCGTTAATGGAGTTGCTTTACAATATCATGTAAGACATCTTTATTTGTGAAATTTTCGTTACTCGTCTGTGTGTCTCCATTATGAATCATTATAAGGGGTTCTTTGTACCCTTAAGTTTATCACCTTTCACCGTCAGCCAATCAACTAGACTCTCTTCGTCTATTTCACCTATGCACACGATGGTACCTCCTCTTAAGAGATAGAGACCAAGTGGTAGTTCTTCGTTTTCTTCGTTTTCACTTTCGCTATAGATTATCCTTTCCACACAGTTGTTTAGTATAATATTTGTAGACTTGTCGAATCCCTGAAGCGTGCCTTCGAACAATCGGGCATCGGTTGTGATAACTCTTACCTTCTCTAAGTGAAGTTAGTATAACTACTGAAAAGAGTGAAAATTATGAAATTCGGAACAGATTTAGTCCCTTTTACCCGGAAAACAGTACATACTCTCAAGAAATGACTTCAATTCAGACATTTTTGCTTTTATTCTTCTGTGAATGTGATCGGTAGAGAAATATTGATGTGTATAATGAAATAATCTTATAAGCATCCATGATGGCTTCATAGTTAAGTAGAAAACAAATGAAATGGTGTATGCAGGAATGAAGGTTGCAAAATTGCGAATAACCTCGCTGTCACTGTGAAATACCAGTAATTTTTACTTTCAAACAAACCTCTAGAGTTGACTTCTGCTTTTTTCTACCGGTTTGTGATCTTACAGTTCTTCAAGTTCTCAATGTCAAAACGAGCTCATCCTGATACAGACTATTCCAGTGATGATGGCGGAAATACTCCCTTCTATCTCAATTCTACTATCCCTATACCACCTCCTAGTGCAGTCGAAAACACGACAGTGGAGAGCTTGCCCAAAGAAGCCTCACCAGAAAGTCCTAACGATGTAAAGAGCTGGGCTAAACTTATGCTGTTGGAATCTGCCACTCTCAAAGAAACTTTGGACAACGTTGTCGTGCCGTTATTGAACACTCTATTGGAGAAGTCGACTCGTAACTTCCAGTCGGTCCAGCTGCGCGTCCTGATTCTTGCGAGCAAAGTTAAGGACATCCACAACGGAGAAGAAAGTACAAAAAAAGTGTTGGAAAATGTAGATAAAATGGTCAACAGATTGGTTGAACATCTGAATTTCGGTTCAGACTATAGAAATCACGAGGGCAATAACGACGGAGCGACTGCTACGAAGGCTACTGAAAATGTCAAATATATAGATTTGGAAAAAAGATTGCAAATTATTGAAAACACTGTCAATATGGAAAGGAGAGAGTCACTTTCGAATTCTCTTTATCCAAGCAGCACCAAGACAGGTACAGTTTTGGCTTATTCCGAAGGGAGCCCAACAAGCACAGGCACAAATGGTACAAATATTGTTAATAGCCACATTAATACAATTGAGCTTAAGGAGCAGATTTACTTAATGCAGATGAAGATTCAGAAACTAGAAGACCAACTAGCACAGTTTGTTTCCAGAGTTGAGTCACAGCCACAGCCATCTCTAATGTGACACACATTTCTCAAAACGACAGGATCTCTTAAATGGTGCCAAACCGATTCAGTTGAAGAGATGAGGCATTGCCCAAAACAGCAAGAGTCTCCAGAAAAGCGACTTGACGCAGCGAAAAAAAATTGGAACCTGACGAAAACGGAAACCCTCAGCTGAGGATGCAAAAAAACGTTACGGCTTTTCCAAAATGGAACCTACACAGAATTCACGCCTTCAGTTTCCTTTTGGAAGCTTTCTTCCTCAATTTCTCAACCGTCTAAGTTGCTTCTTTCCTGGCTGTGACTCATTTGACAACTGTGCCTTTTAAATGCTGCAAAATGTCCCTTTGATTTTCATTGCTATTCTTTCAATGCACCCAAATGTTTTGCACCGTCGTTCCAAGTAGTGGAACCATTCTGTAGTATTTAAGATGAGCTAACAAAATTTCTCTTCCTTTCTTTCTACGATATAGGTATTATTGTATTAATGTCATCAACCGTAGATAAAAGCTCCTATATCGACTTTGAGACAGAAAGGTCGTCGTCCTCAAATGAACAGCCCATAGGAATGTGGACTTCTTTCAAAGATTCTTTCAAACGGGCTGAACAAACTGAAACCTTGACTGCTGCAGACTATGATGAAGAGAAAGAGTTAACCAATATAGAGAAGATAAACATAAATGCAGCTAATTCTACACTTAAAAGAAAATTGAAGTCTAGACACTTAGAAATGATTGCCATTGGGTCTTCTATAGGGACAGGTTTATTTGTAGGTTGTGGAGGTGCATTGAGAACCGGTGGTCCAGCTGGTCTCATTATTGGTTGGCTAGTTACAGCTACTGGTGTCTTTGCTACAATGCAAGGATTGGGTGAATTGTCTGTAACATTCCCTGTCAGTGGTGGTTTCAATTTATTCGCTAGTCGTTTCATAGAGCCTGCGGTAGGATTTGCAATTGGCTGGAATTACTTCATGCAATTCTTCGTATTACTCCCCTTAGAGCTTGTTGCTGCCTCGATAACAATAAAGTACTGGAATGATGACATCAACTCAGATGTGTTTGTCATCATCTTTTGGTTATTCATAGTGTTCCTCACTTTGTTGGGAGTAAAAGCATATGGAGAAGCTGAATTTTATTTCTCTCTTATCAAGGTATTAGCAGTTATTGGATTCATTATAATGAGCATTGTGTTAGTTTGTGGAGGCGGTCCCACACATGAGTTTGTTGGAGGTGTCAATTGGCGAACTCCTGGACCCTTTGCCAATGGTTTCAAAGGAGTAGTTTCAACACTTGTTACTGCAGCTTTCAGTTATGGAGGTACTGAGATGATTGGTCTTACTGCTGCTGAGACTGAGAACCCTCGCAAAACTCTTCCTAGAGCTATCAAGCAAGTTTTCTGGAGAATCTGCTTGTTTTACTTAGGCTCTTTGACCATGGTTGCAACTTTGGTCAATTACACAGACAATAGATTGATAGGCTCCTCATCAGTAGATGCTACTGCTTCTCCATTTGTGATCGCCATTGTTAATGGAGGTATAAAGGGCTTACCAAGTGTTTTGAACGCTGTGATATTGATTGCTGTTTTATCAGTTGGAAACGCTTCTGTCTATGCTACATCCAGATCTTTGAACTCGCTTGCTGAACAAGGAATGGCTCCAAAATGGACTGGATATGTTGACAGAGCAGGTAGACCATTGGTGGCTATTTTGATAACTGATGCTTTTGGACTTTTTGCTTTGATTGCTGCCAGCAACAAACAAGTAGATGTTTTCAACTGGTTGCTTGCTTTATCTGGACTCAGTTCTATCTTCACCTGGTTAGCCATTAATGTCAGTCATATCAGATTTAGAGCTGCCATGAGAGTAAAAAACAGGTCATTGGGAGAACTTGCCTATGTTTCTCAATGTGGAGTCTGGGGTTCTTATTATGGTGCATTATTGAACTCGCTAGTATTAGTGGCTCAGTTTTGGATAGCTATTTTTCCACTTGGAGGAAAGCCCAATGTTAGTGATTTCTTCTTATCCTATTTAGGGTTGCCAGTTATTTTGGCTTCCTGGCTCTTCTACAAGGTATGGAAGAAGGATTGGACATTCTTTATCCGTGCAAAAGATATCGATGTAGATACTGGCAGAGCCAACATAGACTTGGATGTCTTGCAACAGACCATCGCTGAAGAAAAATCACAGCTTTCTGAAAAGCCTTTCTATGTGCGGTGGTATAAGTTCTGGTGTTGATTGAATATCATATATATAACAATACATATAATTAATTTAATTTAAACTGTGTAGCTATACGTTGGAAAAGTCCAACTTCTTTGGTTTGACTTTCATTTGTTTATTTGTCAACTTGACAACTCGTCTTTGGCCTGTTCTGTGATTGACCAATTCCATGTGAGTGTTGTAGTCTACGTTTTTATCCTGTGGATGCTCTGTGAAAGGATTGGAGCTATTGATAGAGTCAATAGAAGTGGGTCTAGATCTCCTTATAGGAGAGACTGACTCCAAGAATGGATTGGCCATCTTAAGTTTAGTATCACTCAAATCCGAATCCGACAACTCGTCCTCCGAAGTGTAATTCATGTTATGGTACGATTTGCCATGCCATTGATCTACCATTTGCTCGTCTATCATTTGTTTCTTAGGGGTAAGAGGCATCTTTGAATCCAGCTCAGCGAAGTCCTCCTCATCATCCTCCTCGAATTGTAAATTGCTGTTGAGACGTGCCAAAGCGTCGAGCTTTAATCCATCCGGCTTGGCTCTGCTTCCTGAAGACTGACTACTAGTTACTCTTCCTGAACCTACAGTGGAAGGAGCTGGTAACAACAATCCAAACGAAAGTTGATCCAAATCTTTGTGACTGCTCTGTGCTTCTGATGTATGTTTGAAAAGTTCGTTGGAGGCAAACTTTCTCTTTCTCGGCCCTCTACTGGGCGACCTCTGAGGAGTGAATTCTGGAGTGATTGGCAAAAGCAGCAGCAGGGATGTATTCTTAGCGTTCGTGGTTGGTTTCTTCTTGATAGAAGAAGGAGTCTTGAAGAGGTTCGAACTTGGCGGAGCGAGTAGATTAGATTTTTGTTTGCTGGTTGTTGAAGGTGTGAATAGTCCCTTTACGTCTCTCACTGGAGTTCTGGCAGGTGTGTGCAAATCGGGGGATCGTATAGAGGCTTGATTGCGAGCCAAACGGGGAGGCGTCTGGGGAACGTTGGACATGATGAAACTCTTGTATGAAGATGATAGACAGTATATAGATGGTTATGATAGAAGTCGAATGTAATTAGAGGAAGTTGTAGTAAAGCTTTCGAGATGGATCCAGATCTGTAATCTTCAAATTGAATATTTCAGTTAGAGCATGGATTGATATTTTACTAAGAACCAAGAAATGAGAAATACAAATATCCAGTTAGATGATATTCAAAGCTCGATAAGATGAATTTGGCCTCTGATCTGATCCATGCAATGAGATGCTGGTAATATAAGAATGAGTAGATAGTCAAGATATTTCTACAGGAACAGATGATCTACGAAAAGACACGGTTGGTTTTGTGGTTTTTATAAATGGCTGGCTCGCTTTTTGTGCACCGCGACTGCCAGCAGACGTGTACTGAATTTTGCGGGACTGTTGAAGAATTGTACAGAATGAGGAAAGAGAAAATGGTAAGAAGTGTTACTGAATTGATGGAACTACGATATTATGGCTTAATCGAACGAGACCACGAGGAATCAAGAATCTGTTCGTATATGCTGAAATTTCGCGGAAAACTGCTGTTATTGGGAGAATAAATATACCAGCAGCTTGATTGCGAATTTACCAGCAACTCATAAGAAAAGTATGGCAGATGTCCAGGATCTATATATAGTACTCTAGTCACTAAGTCGGAGTAAAAGCAAGAACTCTAGAGCCAATTAATATGAACAGAAGGTTCAAAAAAGAAAATCATAAAGCCCGATGCGGGGGTCGAACCCGCAACCTTTTGATGTCTAACTTAAGAGTCAAACGCTCTACCGATTGAGCTAACCAGGCTTCAGCTTGAAGTATTCGTTTTCCAGAACTTTAGAAGATACGTATATCACGTGCTTACGACATTTGTTGGTTTTCTTTAGAATCAACCTCTTCTCTTCCGTTTTCGATGAATTTAATATTAGTTTTTATATTAATCACCACCTTAGGTAAGTATAAGAATTGAGAAAGCCAATAAATATTGAATGAAGCTTGCATTGCAGAGCTCATGTTATCCAACACAAAGAGATTTTCGCGACATTATCTGTAAAGGCTGCAACCTTCGTTGGCTGCTAAAAGATTTATGTATATCACAGAACAGAATTATGAAAAAAAAAAGTACAAATATGATAAAATACTATTGCAGTCAAGTGATGGTATAAATTAATATAATATCTATTTAATGATTTTGTGCTCAACAGCATTTTCAAGGAGCTCTTGTTATAGTTTCCTTTATTTTTTCGTTTTGTTCTCAAAAGCTACTATTTCATTCTTAATAATACAGTATGAATTCATTATAAGCAACTACAGAAGAGATACAATATGCAAAATGGTCTATAAATATAAACAAGACAAGCAAGTTAGTTATGATCTTGGTTTAAAACTGGGGGTAAATCGACGGTATTAGTATTACCCTTTACTTGCGAATCAACCACGTCATCGTTAGAAAAGAAATCAGTTGTAGGTGTAGATCCTTGTTCAATAGCGTAGCCAGAGATGGAGTGGCTTCTGGTAGCACTCTTGTTATTCCAAGACATGATCAGATTAGTAGTGTCAGCTCTAGTAGCTCTTTTTGGAGATGATGTCTGTTCAAAGACATGTCGATTCTCGCTGACCAAGTCGTCAAGCTCTTTGTCTAAGTCACCGTACCTGCCCTGCTTTGACGTTATGTCCGAGCCGAAGAAACCTTGCATGTCATCCGAATTTTGGTGGGACGTCAATAATGGAGAGGAGGGCATGTTGAGCACTGTAGCATTTTTATTGTTCAATTTGACATTAGTGGAGAACGTTTTGAGCTGTGGCATATTGGGATGCATAGAGTTAGCTTCCTCCTTGTCCTGGTCAAGAGGAGTCTTTGAGTTCAATGGAGTGACTTGGTCTCTGGGAGTGGGTTCGGTGAAGAGAGTATTGATCCATTCATTTTGAGCTGGACTCGATTTACCAGAGCCATTAGTGAAAGATTTAGCAATCATAGATTCGAAATTGTCGATATTTCCTTCCATGGAAATGCTGTGGCCATCAGAAGGTGGACAATTCTCTTTATTGTCGCCATCGGCATAGACATCTATGACTCTAGTGTTTGATTTAGTAGCTATCATTGGAGGAGTAATGCCCTGTTGATCCTGCGGAAGTGGATCTATGTCAGTTAGAGGTCCACCAAAGCTGTTGAGCTGGTTCATAAGTTCATTAAAGTCCCCATAGTGAGGAGTATGTTTGTTTGTTCCAGTATCAGCTTGAGGTTGGTGAGTCTTCTGGTTATTACTTTTGATGACTTGGTTAATAGCTGAAGGTGTATGAGATGGAGTTGGGAACTTGTTGGATTGCGGTATTATGGGCGAAGAAGCATACTGCGAAGATTTACGAATAGCAATGGCACTTAAACTGTTGGATCTATCCTTTGAGGTATCATTTTCTTTAGCTTGTCCTGAATTACTGTTGAACATTTCGGTATACTCTTCTCTGTTCTTGAGTTCTCTTTTGTATCTTTGCTGTTGCAAGTACTTCTTTACTACATTTTCTGGTCTCATGAAACCCTTGTTTCTCAAAAACAAGTAACAGGCATTACACAACGGACCGAACATTCCATCGTAGTGTTTCTTGTCGAACTCTTTGGTTCGATGTATGGCAAAGTAGTTTGATCTGAATTCTGTTTCAAAATACCTCCAGGTTATGGAAGACACAGTGGCACAGTTACTATTAACGCAGACCAAACCATGGTTCTTGGGCAACTTTGTATGAGGAATGGTATGCGTACGTTTACTGTCCAAATCTTCCAAATCTGGCAAAGACTGGAACTGTTCAATATTTTTCCCAGTCGTGCTAAGAGAGTTACTTTGGTTACTGGTAGCAGTTAAGTTATTGGAAGACGACTCCAGATTTCCATATGGAGGCTGTTGTGGTGTGTAAGGAGAAAGCTCATCGAAATCAGCTTCTTCTTCTTCTTCATCCTCTGGAAGGTCGTTATTCTCTCTGTACTCGGTGTCATCAGTACTGTCAGACATAGGTTCTTCATTAATAGGCGACGATACCATGACTGGGGTATGATTAACCATGGATCTAGTGCGCATAGCTCGTTGTGGAGCTTCAGGGTATCTTCTATGTTTTCTCACCGGCTTATCAATGATCTTATCCAGTAAGAAAGGAGCCAGTTTGAATCTATCTTGAACGCTTTTGCTATCGTAGCGGGAAGTGCTTTTCATCTTGTCAGCATGCATGATGTTGAACATGGTTTGATTAGGTATATTACTGAAAATGGGCAACGACTTGGTTCTGGTCGCTTTGACAGCACCACCAGAAGAGTTCGTGTTTGAAGGAGGCGCCATTGGATACGGTTGAGGTGTAGGCTTCTTCTTCGGATAGCTCATAGGTGAGTCTGTCACTCTCTTTTGTTGCTGCTCCATAACTCTGGACTGCTGCGCCAGTTGGTGAGCCTTCGTAAGTGGTGCCGTCTGAGGCTGACCCTCTATTGTATGCAATTTCAATCTTATTTCAAGTGTCAAAGGAGAGACATTCGATTTATCTCCAAAAAGAAAACTTGCTGACAAATTCTGACACACTCTGCCAGGAATAAGATGCGATTTGGAAGAGTTGACTAACGACGACAAAACGCCATTTGCTACAAACGGCTCTTCCGGTTGTTCCGTTATGTCCTTATAGTACACGGCATAATCTTCAGCATGTAGTCTGAAGTTTTCCGGTGAGCTTTTGATAATTTGCTGGACGCAGCTCTTCAAGTCAAAGGCACCTAAGGTGATCATTTCGTCTTCGGTTGAAGCCGTCATCGGTATCTGAGCGGTTTTCACTGAGTACTGATTTTTAGATCTCAGAAGGAATACAGTAGGGTTGCTGTTGAACGAGTACAACACCTTGATCTGCATTCGTTTGTATGACTGTTCTTCGTTCATTGTGATGTAAATTAATGATAGTAATTGTCAATAACGGTGACTGGTAAAGCAAACACTTAGTAGTATTACAAGTGGAACAACAAATATAAGAAATATGACAGGCAAAAACGAATATTAAGTAAGAAACAGCTGATGGTCGAATTATACAAATAACGTTGAAATCTTATGAATAGCAGTTGTGAATAAGTTTTGGTAGATGTGATGTCAGACTGGTATATGTACAACAGTAACGAAGCGTTGAATTTGGCGAGACGACGGGAAATGCGTGACCGGCAGTAAACGATGAGTCAGGATGTTCAACTTCCAGCAGCTATGTTCCCAGCTCTGTTGGTTGTGGTGGAGAAAAGAAAAATGGTATTGGAAAAGATCTTGAAAAGTAAACAAGTCTACAAAATGTGCTGCGAAGAGAAGACCTCCAAAAACAAAAAGCGTGAGAGGAATTGAGTGGTCACAAAATACGGACTACACTTAGCTAACTAGTGATAATACCTATCCATAATATGCCGCTACAAACTGCATGCCATGCTACTGTGGATCTGGTGAAACAAAACTGAGCTGGAGATGCGTTTTGGCGTCAGCCTGAAATCAAAACAACGCGAGACGCGAAACTGAGTGCGGTGGAGTGGTAGCGCCGCTTTAATTCAGTGCGTTTTACTCGGGCAACAATGGTAAGGGGAGATGTTGGATGGATTGAACAGACGTGTTCTGAGACGTGTAGTATACGCGCAGAGAGACGTGTTTGAGTTCGGATGTTTCTGAGATGAAATAGTAACGAACGAGATTGGTGTTGACAGTGTTCAAGGATTGTCAAATTCATGACAGCTTTGACCATCGTCTACCTGAGAAAAAAAAATGGAATTGGATATGAATTAAGGTAGGAGAACAAACTTACGACGGCGGTATGGTACGAGAATAAAGGGATTATATTTGACAAAGAGGCATTATCGAGAGCAATCTGACTACGGCAGGCAATTAAAATGGTCTCCTAGGTAGTTCAATTGTAAAGAATGATGGAAATGAAAGTATTTGGGTAGGGACTAGAGAATAGCAAGTTCATTAGTGTAGAGATATAAAATTAGAGAAGCAAAAGTTGAGTTGGAGAGAAGCTAATGTTACACTTCATTCAGATAGAGTTGGAGAATGTGATTTGACTATGCGTGGATAAAATGGGTAAAACATTTATCTTTCGAGATTCATCTCTCACATTATTTGCTAGAAGAACACCTCCAAGACGAATCTCGCTCAGGGCAATTCTATTGGAGGGTTGTCCACCATTTAGTAAAGTAGGAAGTTCTCAAAGTATAAGTAGAGAAGCTTTACAGAATATAGTTAGGATTGGTGCCCGGATTTCATTTAATCACTTTTTTGCACCCAAAAGTTTTATCTAATCTATACAAGTCATTACTATTTACAAGATTCTATACATTTAGTCCATTCCAATCAATTTTCTCACTTGTGCAATGTTAGCCAGGGCGATTTCTCTAGCACTGTCTCTTCCCTTAGCACACACCTCGTCAAGATAGCTGATGTCAGCTGATAATCTCTGGTACATTTCTCTATTTTCTCGGAACTCCTCTACAATCAACTCTGTGACATGGTCCTTGAACTGCTTGTGATCTTTGACCCAATGTAAGTCTGCCACGACGTCATCTATGGATTTACCGGTCAACCCAGAAATTACATTGATCAAGTTAGAAACACCAGGTCTTTCTTCTGGAGCATAGTAGATAGGACCCTGAATGGAGTCAGTGGTAGCCTTTCTGATTTTCTTGGCTACGACCTCAGGTGCATCGGTTACGTAGATGCATGAGTTTTGGTCTGGGTCTGACTTGGACATTTTCTTTGAAGGATTCCTGAGAGAGAGGATTTTCTTTGAAGGAGTTAACAACGTTTTTACAATAGGAAAGAACTTTGTTTTATAGGTATGGTTGAAGGTATTGGCTATGCCTCTGGTCAATTCTAAGTGCTGACTTTGGTCATCGCCAACAGGAACATGAGTGGCACGATATATCAAGATGTCTGCTGCTTGCAAAATGGGATAGCAGAGCACTCCTGCTTTAGTAGCCTCCATTACCCTATCGTCATATATGGAACTGTTTTGAACTTGTTGAGCCTTCAGTTTCCATTGTGTCATTCTGTTTAAATTTCCCATACTCGTGATACAGGTGAAATACCATGACAATTCAGTGTGTTCTGGAACAGCTGATTGGTGGAAAATTGTACATTTCTCAGGACTCAATCCAGAAGCCAATAGACTGGCGATGGCTTCGTGTCTAAACTTTTTGAGGGTGTGCGGATCTTTAGGCAAAGTGATAGCGTGCAAGTCAGCAATACCAAAGATAAACTTAGATCCCAGTGTGTCCGATTCAGAAAGTTCCTTCCAACTACGAATGGCTCCCAAGTAGTTACCTAAGTGGATATTTCCAGTTGGTTGAATGAGTGAGAAAATCGTGGATTGCGGAGGAACCCCTTCGAATTTTGTCACATGTTGAACAGTGGATCCAACTGTGGTTGTGTATGATCTGGCAAACCTATGTAGTAGTATGGCTTTGGACTGAATCTTCATTATGGCTGATATTGTGAAAGAGGTACGTTAACAGAAGTGAAAATTCTGACTAGATTTAATTAAGTGCGACCAAAAACTAAGAATTTTGGAATCTTAGGAATAGCAGAGAGTGTAAGCATACAGAAGTGATGGGACATATATATATATATATATATATATATACATTTGAAACTTTACGAGGAGTATAAGGCTTGAAATTCTTGGTAGATTCGCTAATGATATAAGCATCTGCAAATGACATAAATATCTTTGTATGGATGTAGGTCTGAGTTCTCTCATACATTGGTATAGTTTAGCCGGAGCTGTCGTCACTTCAACAACTTGTGTACGATCTTCTACCTTAGAGTCACATAACAATCTAACAGGTACTTCTTCTTCATCTGCTTCTTCTTCGTCACTCCCTACTCTAATTTTGATCTCTTACGTTCAAGGTCTATCTTTATAAACGTATACTATATTACACAGTTCATGCTATTGACGAGAAGCCGATTGCTCGAGCTCTTGAGGATGATCTTCGACAGGGTCGGTGACGAACCCACCCACAACATTCGAGATCTGAACGCCATTCTTGACCAATCTTTTTTCCAATTTGATTCTCTGCAACTCTCTCCATCTGTTGAGCTTAGAGTACTCATGCAACTTGAATCCAAACACCTTGGGAACGTAGGTTTCCTTGGAATGAATAGGTATCACCTGTGGAAAGTTTTGGAAGAACATGGCCGGGAATGATGTGCCGAAATAGGCCCCGTCAATAACTGAATGTCTTGCAGATTTGGGATTGAAAAGATCTTCACATTTGGCACAGTACAATTTTACTGAGTTTAACCTAGGTTGGTCATTCAAGCCAATAGGCAATAATGGATGCAATTGACAATGAACTCGGGGACAGTAGCCGAAGTCTCCGTTCCTATACTTTTCAAACATCTTATTCAATCCGCGTGACGTCAAGATGTATCTGGCATGAATTAAGCCGTATAGAATTCTGGCGTTATGTTCCAAGGTATCACGGTGTTCTTCTGGCTGCAGTTCGATATCTACGAGATCAGTTATTATGTCTATCAATGTAGGCAATTTGCTCACCTCCTGATTCAACCCTGTGAGGTTGAAACGGTCCCTTATGTATTCATCATCGACATCGCAGAAGTACTCGTTGCCTTTGATTCCCAAAAACAAGTCAATCCAGTACTCAGTGAAATCCGAGCTAGAGTCGGTGACGTATTCCTCGGTAGCCATGGAAAGACTCTTGTTATATTTAGGAAAGATTAGAGATGTTAGTGATTGAACTCTGAAATAAAGTCCAAATATGGTAATCTTGTCAGGATTTTCAAATATAGTTTCAGTTGTAGATATATCTTGCTTCTGAACTAGTCAACAAATTCAAACAATATTGATCAGTATAACGAAGTCACGTTACTGTTATAATCAGTTGCGAATACACCACTTCTTCTACAAGTTCCAGCGTAGCACTGTGTGGACAGAGTATGTGGATAAAAGGGTGGTATTGATGCTTTATCGACTTTTTTTTTCGTAGATGGCCCCGTTTGAGTTTTGATTTTAATAATGAGAAAATAGTGAGAACGGCCAGCGAGAAATAGCGAGAGAAACAGTGGAAGAGTTTGTGATAATTGTGTATACTTTGGAAGACCACGAAAGTTGCGAATGGAAAAGAGATGTAGACTTCAAAGTTCATTTCATATGGCTTCGTACTATTATTTCAATTGTCTGTATTACACTGAAATTCTGACATTGACAGATTCGTCGCTGATGGGAACTACAAAGTTATTTTCGCACTCTCGGTAGTGTTTTGCGGTCTCTCTCTATTATCTCCACAAGACTCGTAGTGCGACACCTTCACAAAGTATCGTTATTTCTCACTATTTCTCGCAGTTTCATTCTGCTTTTTTTCCAGTATTTCTCTTTGTATTATTCTATATGTCTCACTAAATATTCCTCGGTAACTATCGTACAAGCTTTTTCATTCGACTCCATTTAACCATTAGACCATTCCACGAATCAACCATTCCCATCCTGACGGATATTTGTGAATATGAAATACTTCCGCTTCCCGCCGCTTCTCCACGGAGGCGAAGTCCACACCGTTGATATCGACTCCTCCAACGAATGGCTTGCTACGGGAGGATTGGACCATATCATCAACATCTGGAAGCTTTCTGATCTCGTAAACTTGGCGAGAATACTGCCAATAGAAAAGAGTGAAGATAATGTAATTCAAAAAGAAAACGGCTTTACATCCAATGAGAGCAAAGCTGAAGTCAGAATTGGAATTTCTGAAAATCCCGAGACCACTGAGCCCAACATCAGACCTGTCGATGAAATTGGTCACGTCGAAAATGACGAAAAAGATGAACAGAGAGATGGTTTCAAAACCAACGACGAAGGCATGTTAAATGACATAGTTGAAGTCAATGCATTAAAAGTTAGCACTGTTGACAGCAAGAGCGATAATCTCAATAACGAGCATACTAAAATAAAGAATGATCCTCAGCAGCATTCTGCTTCATCTGACAGCATTCAAACCCAAGATTCATTAACATCAAAAGTCAATAGCATTTCACCCGTATATACCTTGAGAACCCACAAAGCTGTAGTTTCTACGATCAAGTTTTCACCCAAAAACAGCGAAGAGCTAGTCTCCGCAGACACAAAGGGAAATATCTACTTGCACAACCTTGGAAAGAACAGCCAGATCCTTCTCTATCCTTTCAAAGAGGACCAAAGAGCCTCTGTAGTCGATTTAAGCTGGTCGATGGACTCTCGACTTGTAGCCTGGAGCACTATTGAAGGTCAAGTGAATGTCATAGACGTTACAAAGAATACGTTTCAGGAATTGACGGAATTGACCCACTTGGAAAAACTTACCGTTCAACGAAGCATTGCCTTTGATCCTACTAACAACTATTTGATCACTTTGGGTGACGATACATTGGTTTACTTGTACCAGTACACGTATGATACTGCTTTGGACAACTACCAGTTTCGCTTGATCAACAAGATCTCCCGTCTCATCAATAAAAATCCCATAAACGTAAACTACAAGCGAATCTCGTGGTCTCCAGAAGGTGAACTCCTTTCAGTCCCGACTGCCTCAAAAAATCAAACTTCCTTGATCTCGTTGATTTCTCGTTCTAAAAATTGGCAGAATAGAATCAGCTTGGTAGGACACGGACTTGCATGTGAAGTAGTACGATTTCATCCCAAGTTCTTGCGAGAAGGAACTGGAGACACAACCTTCTATAATGTGATTGCTACCGGAGGCTCGGACAAGACATTGGCAATATGGAACACTTCTAAAGATACACCTGTAGTCGTCTTACAAGACGTCGTCGACAAGCCAATACTTGATCTTGTATGGGATAAAACAGGTACCTCTTTGATTGTTGCTTCGTTAGATGGACATTTAGGAATAGCTTCGATCGAAAACAACGAATTGGGTTACGAGATATCGCATGACATGTTGGAAGAGCTAAAGAAATTCGACCATGAGTACATAAAGCCTATAAACCATAAATACGAACACGATCAACTGACAACAAGAAGAGGTGAGAAACACCAGATCGAGTTGTTGGATCAGAAAGACGCAAAGAGTACGATGCATTGCGAGCAGAATGAAGAAAAGGACCAAAACAAGGATGAACAGAGCGAGAAAGAAGCAAACTCCAGCCCAACTGATAGCCAGCCTGAAGCTATAAGTATTGGACCCATAGAACCATCTGTTATACCTCCGCCAAACATGACAGAACCGGAAACTTCAGCGACGGATATCTTACATTCTGCCATGAGCAGTAGGCAATCAAAATCAACCACTAGTAAACCGACCAAAACAGCAAAGGCTACCTCCGTAGCAACAGAACCTCCAATTACGGTATCACTTTCAGACTCAAAAAGTATTCCGAAGCAGGAAGTAACCACGAAAAACGGGAAACGAAGAATACAGCCTATGCTTATTTCAAACAACGGAACCACAAAACCTGCCGTAACTTCATCTGAATCAAGTTTGGGTAATAATTCGACGGTCCAATCGTCCTCAAAATCTCTAATGGAATTTGACAAGCCTTCCTATTCAGTTGATGAAGACTTCTATAAACAGAACAAGAGGTTGAAGGCACAAGAAGATGCTGGATCCAATAAGAAAATTAAACGTGAGCTCGAACCGGTCAAATTTATTGGATCAGTTATCACAAATCCAAATACTACTTTCTCAAAGGTGAGGCTTTCAGTTCCCAAAGTGAGATTAAACTTTCTGATTCTGAGCAAAATTGACGGTGAAGTATTCATTATGGATATCAAGAATGGAACCGGAAACGAGACAAAACCTTCCAGAATCACATATTTCAAGAAAGACAAACAGCTTTGGTGCGATTTTATTCCAAGATACATTCAATTGGCTACTGAGGGGACCAATTTCTGGGCCGTGAGTACTTCAGATGGGCAAATTTTGACATATTCCCATACATCAGGAAAAAGATTGTTACCTCCACTAGTTCTTGGATCGCCTGTGTCTTTCCTCGAAAGCCACAGCAAGTACCTTATGGCCGTAACTTCTTTGAGCGAGTTGTTTGTTTGGGATTTAGAAAAGAAAAAGATAGAGTTGTCTACTTCTTTGGCTCCACTATTGGAACTCAGTAGCAAATATCACGAGGATGGTTTGTCCAAGTCAGATAACATCACCCTATGCGCTGTTACATCTACTGGAATTCCATTAGTGACTTTATCCAATTGTTCAGGATATCTCTTCAACAAGGATTTATGTATTTGGCAAACAATTACAGAATCGTGGTGGTCGTTTGGTTCTCACTATTGGGAAAGCAACGACGAAAACAGCACAAAGCCTCAAACATCTAACTTGTTTGGTGAAGAAGCTTCCATTATTGAACTATTAGAACATAAAACCAATGAGGAGATCATCAGGAAAACGAGAACTGGACGAGGCAAGTACTTCAATAAGATTTCAAAGAACATGATAATGAAAGAAGGATTTGAAAACCTTGAAAACACCATTTCGATTAGTCACTTGGAAAAGAGAATATTATGCTGTGAATTGCTAGGTGAATTTAAGGATTTCAGGAGATTCTTTTTGACTTATGTTCAAAGAATATGTGAATTAGGCTACAAAACGAAACTCTTCGAGGTTTGTAACGAGCTTTTGGGACCAGACAGCCAACAAGAAATAGATAAAAATTCCAGTTCAGCTTCAGAATGGCCGTCTAGCATCTGTGGAGTAGACAAGCATGAGTTACTTAAGGAAGTAATTCTACTATGTGCCAAACATAGAGATGCGCAACGTATTCTTATTCATTTTGGTAAGAAGATTGGCGTAGTTAATGACGTTTTGTAATATGTACGCTAAAATTTTACTATTTACAATGTATTATTACTCCCATTATATACAATTTGGACTCTACAATTTATAGGTGTTTGATTCATCCCACTCTCTATCACCTAGCAAACCGCCCACTTGGCCTTGTTGATTGTTGATCAAGTCTTTAGGACCAGCAACATAACTTACGTACCCTTCTGGTCCGCATACTATCGACAAACTTGGGGGTGTTTTTTGTTCCTTACTGGTGGTTATAGCTTGTTGTATAGCATTGACATATCTTGGTGCTCTTTCTTCGTTCAATTGTTTCTTACTTTGAATTGTTGGTTCCTCTCCCTCCAAGATAGACATTCTTAACTTCAATGCTTCTTCAGGTGTAAGGTCAGCCTCTTTCTGCTCTAATTTAAGAGGACTAGTATACGCACTTTTAGAAGGCTTTGAAACATCCTTGGCTGTTAGGATAGTCTTTTTTTCTGAATCATAATGGCGAATTAATTTAATTCTGTCTATCTTTTCCAAAAAGAAAAGGAATCTCTCTAATGGCTCCAATTCCCCAGGTTTTTGAGCTGAATAGTGAATATTGACAAATCCTCTGTATGGATTACGAGAAAGCAAGACTTGAAGAATAGGGGCTATACCAGTTCCCGCAGCAAAGTAGTTTAAGTTATCGAAAGCTGGTAAGTCGTTAGCTTTTATAGTCTTTTGAAGTAAGTGTTCTGGTTCAATTTTGGAAGGAAGATCGCGGAAAATAGGTCTCGTATGGTAATTCTTAAGGGGATGGTAAGGAAATCTGTACTCGATATTAGGACCTCTCAATTCGATTTCCTCTCCAATATTCCTGCTAGTGATATATCTAGATATTTCACCATCATTGTACTTTTTGATATACAAGCACATGACACCACCTTTATCGTAATCTTCTCCATCGTTGTTGATAACCTTCAAAAGTGGTTTCCTTTCACCTGATCTGGTGTATTCAGACTTTAAAAAATACAACGGCAACGGTGTATATGCCCTTACAACCATGATGTCTGGTTGTTTGACATCTACAGACCATATTCTGTCCCCGTTCCAGATGGACTTCAGCTCATAGTTAAGATTGTAACTGTATTGCCATTTGGAATGCTTGGGTAAGAGCTCAATCAAGTAGTGATCATCATCGATTTCTTCCTTGTGAGTGACTATGAATTTATGAAATTCCAGTGGATCAAGTAACTCTTTACTGTCAGCACCATTTTCTGGAGCGTAGATCCACACCTTCACGGTATACGCACCCCAGACTACAGCCAAGGCTGTCAAAATCTTCGGCACATAACGAGACCATCTGGTAGTTGCCTTCGGTTGTTGGGCCTTTGCGAAATCGTCTTCGTTGGGTAAGCCAGGATACTCAAAACTGACTCTGTCATGTTTCAACTTGGGTATGTACGGCTTGCTGTTTCTTTTTACAAGGTGGTCCAAACCAGTATCTTGAGCATCTATAGGTGCTGGGGCTGAACGAGACGAAGCGGATCTAATATTAAACTGGGAAACACTCCTTTTGTCCTTAGTAATTAAGTCGTTGACCTCGTTGACCTCGTTGACCTTTTCATCCAGATTCTGTGTCTTTTTCTCATCTGAAAAATCACCTGCTTTTCCAGATTCAGAAGATTTGAAACGCTGGAAACATTCCAAGCCATTTCTTGATAGTACAGAAGTCAAATGGACTCTTTTAGTAGTCGCCCTAAATACAAGCATAGCGATTTATAACGTGGTTGAAGTTGAATAGATTTTACGTTTTATTAACTATGAAGACGACTATTTTTCATATCCCCACACACAGGACGTTCCGAGCGATGCTTCTTAGCACGAAGACTTCACGAATTATAGTATTAGAAACGACAGAGGTTACTCATTGTAACTGATATAAGTTGATATTAGTCTCGTACTTGTAAAATACAATATTAGCTGTAGATCAGTCTTCTGCTGGCTTCAGCATAATCGCTATGTTCATTATGGTTATATCACGTGACTTACAAAGTAGTGTTGCTATCTTTAATTGCTGAAAGGGTGGCATACTCTTCAATTCCAAACGATTTCAGAAGGGTAATTCAGTACGCATATTGTGAACTATCTTGGGAATGTTCATTTATACTTGGGACACACTGGATATGCAATTTGATATGAAATGACCAGCATTCAGATTCCTAACTCTGTTGTCGGAACTCAAAATAGTCACCTGAAAATAACGAATTCCAATTCCGGGATCAAAGTCGCATTTTGTCAGCTCCATGGTTGACTTCAGTTGGATTTTTCAGCGACTTCAACTATGTAACCTTTCAACAAGAAATTGATTGGTTATACTTCTTTCGTAATTTATCGGCATGGTTTCGCTTATAAAGTCTATCAAGGCTCATAGTGACAAGGTGTGGTCAGTTTCAGCACATAAATCCGTTCCGCTTTTGGCAACTGCATCCACTGATAAAACATCTAAGATCTACAAGCTCTCAGCAAAACAGAACTTTCCTCAAGTTGCTCAATTGGAAGATACACACAAACGATCCGTGAGAACGGTTTCATTCAAGCCGCCTTTGCCGGGAGTTGAGTCGAACTTTTTAGACTTGCCAGCTTTAGCTCTGGGCTCGTTCGATAGCACGATTTCCATATGGGGAATCGACGAACCCGAAACAGAAGTAGATGACGAAGAAATCCTTGAGAATGCTGCTGAGATTCTTCTGAGCCCTAGAAACGAATGGAACTTGATGGCTATCATTGAGGGCCATGAAAACGAGATTAAGGCCGTGGGCTGGAACCACAATGGAAGTCTTCTTGCTTCATGTTCTAGAGACAAAACTGTTTGGATTTGGGAAACAGACCCCGAGACTTTGGAAGAGTTCGAATGTATCTCTGTGCTAAATGACCATCAGCATGATATAAAACATGTTGTTTGGCATCCTCATCAAAATTTGCTTGCACTGAGTTCGTACGATGATACTATTAGATTATACAAGCAAGATTTGGATGATGATGATTGGTCATGTGTGGGTGTACTCAACGGCCACGAAGGTACAGTGTGGTGTTCTCAGTTTGAAGATAATCACAGAAATCAGGAATCTAATGAATCATCGAATAGATCGAAGATACGGTTGGTGTCGGTCAGTGACGACATGACCGCACGGATCTGGTCCAGTGGTGATTTTGATGAGCAAGAAAGAAACGAGGAGTACATCCCCAGTTCCATCAAACACAAGTCAGAGATGGTCTGGGAACAAGAGTCAATCCTCCCACCAGTGCACCAATATCCCATCTATTCTGTGGCCTGGTCGGCACATTCAGGCAAGATTGCTACCGTAGGCTCCGACGGAAAGATAGTCATATACATAGAAGACAAAGACAACAGCTGGTCCATAGACTCAGTTAAGGACTCTGCTCATGGGGTTCACGAAATCAACAGCATTATCTGGGCTTTGTTGGACGACCAACTGGAGGTTCTTGTGACCGCTGGAGACGATGGTTGTGTGAACATATGGAGGCCATAGGTGTGTAATATAGAGCTGTATATATTGAGACAATATAGAGAATCATACTAATGAAAAATGCAACGTCTGTAAAACAACAATATCTACAACAATAATATCTATAAAAGTATTTGTGTTACTTCTCTCGTCATATATGCAACATTAAATAACCTAAAACAAAACACCAACTACCAATATAAATCCAGCTACAGCTATCAACACCATCAAACAACACAACATCCTCCCTCCAGAACGTCTCTGGTACCTTTCAGCCGTTCTAAGCTCATTAGAAGCTCCACGAACATCGTGGCTGTAATTAAACAAGTTACTTTCAATATTATCAATCTGGAACTGTTGCTCATTCACTATAGAAGACAAGTTTTGGAAAATTTCGTTGATTTCTACCGTATCTTGTTGGATTCTGTGTATCTCGCGTTCTCTTTCCTCCACTAAAATCGCCTGTTGTTCCAATTCTTCAGCATTAACTGGTTCGTAAGTGATTTGTACTTGTTGCTGCCCTTGTAGTTGGGGGTGTTCTTCGGCTTCTCTTAACATTTCTTGCCTTGTGCTGCTCCCTTCTGGCAAATGCTTATACTGTGCGGCCTCAAATCGCTTCTGGTAATTTTTGAAAGTGTTTAAACTGTCTCTGACCAACTTTATTTGGATGCTTTCTTTCTGTTTAAGATAATTTAGCACTTCTATGTCTTCATGATTGGAGGCAATTTGCTGAATAATAGAGTTGAGCTGTTTTATAGATTCGTTCAACTTTTTGAAATTCTCAGTCACTTGGTTCAAATGTTTCCCAACACTTTCTCCTACAGTGTCTGCTGCATTGGTCTCATAGTCACCGATTAGCTTTTTGATAGAAGGCAACTGCGTACCATTTATCTGATGCAATCTATTGTCTATGGCTGTGGAAAGTGACTCGAACTCCGGGTAATCTTTGTACTGGTGCGATCTATTCGAAGCTGTTCGCTCGATATCGGAGTCAAAGGCGTTGTTGAATGACATGATGTGGAAAGATAGGAAAATGGAAAGAATCAGTGAATGGATGATAAGTGTGATTTCTATATTGAGGCCCAGCCATATCTAAATTAATCCTCAAATTGGTCACGTGAAAATCTCGAAAAGTCTACGAAGCAATTTGTCTACATGTATTCACTAGTAAATTGAGTAGGATTCATAAACAGATGCTTCCATTGCACAATACAATATACAAAAGATGTCTACGTATACTTCATATTATCATAATTCAATTGTAACATTCTATAATTTAAATATAATGACAGGCTCATAATTCTATAATCATCTACTCTTGTTCGCTCAAGAACTTCTCACAGTCTAAAGCAGCCATACAGCCGGTACCAGCAGAAGTGATAGCCTGTCTGTACTTCTTGTCTTGGACATCACCAGCAGCATAGACACCTTCAATAGAAGTTTCAGCTGTACCTGGAGTGGTGACAATGTAGCCTTCATTGTCGGTCTTAAGTTGGTTGGCAAACACTTGCGTTGCTGGGGTATGGCCTATAGCGTAGAACAAACCGTTGACTGGTAAGTCTGAGTTCACGTTGGTCTTGTTGTTGAAGATGCTGAGCGATTGCAACAACTTTCCGTCACCCTTAGCCTCCTTGGCTTCGGTGTTCCACAAGATTTCCAACTTTTCGTTGTTTTGCACTCTTCTTTGCATGATGGTAGAGGCTCTCAAGACATCTCTTCTCACCAAGAGATACACCTTGGAGGCGTACTTTGTTAAGAACAAGGCTTCTTCACATGCAGAATCACCTCCACCAATGACAGCCAAAGGCTTATTTCTAAAGATAGGGACAGCACCGTCACAAACAGCACAAGCAGAGATACCCTGTTGCCAGTAAGTTTCTTCACCAGGGATGTGCATTCTCTTAGCGGAAGCTCCGGTAGCGATAATGACAGCGTCAGTAGTGACAGGTTCCGAGTCTTCGTTCCATTCGGTCCACAACTTGAAGGGTCTGGAAGAGAAGTCGACCTTAGAGATAGTTTCAGTGATAATTTCAGTTCCGAATCTTTCTGATTGTTCCTTCATTTGTTCCATCAAAGTGGTACCGTTGATTCCGTTAGGGAAACCTGGAAAGTTTTCGATATCAGTAGTTGTAGTCAACTGACCACCAGCGGCGATACCGTTAGCCAACATACCTTCGTACATGGTAGGCTTGATTTCGGCTCTGGCCAAGTATATGGCAGCAGTGTGGGCAGCTGGACCGGATCCGATAATAGTGACTCTGTGGTGGACCATTTTTTTATTCGTGGTTGTAGTATTAGTTGATGCAGAATTCAGATTGTGATTGAGCAAATCTGAAATTGAAAGAGAAGCGGATTTCGAAGAAAGGGGAGAATTCTTCAGATTAAGACAGACGATGCTATGGGAAAACAGACGTGAGCAATTAAGGGTTTTCAAGTATGTTTGGCGGGGGCCTGAGAACATGCAATGGATCAGAAACAAAACGGAGACTGAAAAAATGAATGGGGATTATCGCTTTTATATGACGAGATTGGATTTCTTTTTTTCGTTTGGCACCGAGCCAGTTTTCTTTTTCGGCACACAGCATTAATAATAAAAACGATCTAGAAGTTCTAAATCTGCCACAGGTGCGACCTCGGTAAAGATCGATAGACAAATGCGAAATAGCGAGAGAAGCGAGGCGGATAGCAGGGAACTCGACCTGCTCTAGTGGCCGCTGCTTAGTGAGATACCAAAAGCAGGCAGAACTGTGGAAGAATGAATACAGAGAGTCCGATTAGGGAGAACTAGACTGGCGGCCTACTTTTTTGGGAGAGAAACCAGAGTCAATTAGTGAGCGGCTGGCCGAACGGTGCCAACGGTAAAATGGTGCCATTAGTACTTTACTAACGGCTGGTAAAGCAATTAATGAACTCTCTGTGTGCCTTTTTCTGTCATTCAAATCTCCAGAGAGAGGGACTCCTCCTCTCGACGATGACAAACGCAATTGGTGCCGTCATACCGTCGCATAACCCTTACCATCTTGAGCTACAAGAGCCTCAGTATCACTGTTCTTCTTTGGATGTCGCTATTTTCCGCTAGCTACAAATCTAGCTCCCGCCGTTACTCACTAATCTTTTTTTTTCTGACAAAACCACTAAATCTCACCAATCTCTCTCACTAATCATACCTGCCTGGATCTTGTGAATTTCTTACTAAGCCAGCCGTTCTAGACATCAGTAATTACATCTGTCGGTTCCATCAGCAACTGACATATTTGGTTTTGTGGCGTCTCTTGCTTTGGCTTCTGCCTCTCGATGCTGACATTCCTTGAACTCTGTGGCCTCTTCTTCTTCCCTTTGCTTGATGGACGTCGGTGCGTCACGTGAAAACCTCGAATCCGACCCTATGGCCTTATGGTCATCGTACTTTGACGTATCCTGATCTCGCCTATCTACAGTTGCTACTACTAAGGTAGTCACGGTGGTCTACCGAAGAGATTTGCCTAATTCTATTGTTACAACTAAAGTTTTCTCTCTAGGCAACGTTCTTTGGGTACCAATCTTTTCGTAGCAGGATTGTAGTCTAACCATATTATTACAGACATTAGGATTACTAGCTAATTATACCGTTTCTATTATATCTATTATTGTCATGTCAATAGCGTTCGTATGTTCTTCAAGAATCTATTGTTCCCCAAGAATTCTTTTGCATCTTCACTCTTGTGTATGCCTTACTACTTTCCCAAAATGAAGTCTTTTACTATTTCACTATTCTGAAGCTTTGGATTCAAAAGTACATTGCTCATGAACCATTGGAGTCCTCTACGTCGCTCCTCGAGCCAATTATTCAGAAGAAACAATCGGTCGATGCTGAAACTGTCTTTGGGAGGAAGTGACGGGATTATGGCTGTGCTGTTGTTCTGATACTGGTTCATGAGATCTCGATGGAACTGAGCTATCTCGCTATACCTCTTATAAATGACTATAGACGAATACTCTGAGTCGTCTAACACAATCTTAATCAGCCACACAATATAAGACTTGCCTACTTCTCCTTCAACCACATGATGTTCGCCTACAAGAACATTTGTGATATGCGATAAACGATTAGTTGTACTGGCGGAAGTTTGAGACTCCTCTATATCGTCGTCTTCGTTAAGTAGCTCTATCGGCACAGGAAGGATCTTGTTGAGTCGAGCAACTGAATTTGCATGTGGCCTGCTCATTGTAGATATTTGATATTAATGAATATTAGTTGAGCTTCAAAAAAAGTGTGGATGGCTACTATGTTGGTAATGTGAAATACCGAAAGATAAATTAAGCCGCCTTCCAATATGTTTGCTCCACAGTATACGAGAAACTAATCTGTACTTCTAATCTGTTCTTCTGGTGTATTTCACCACGAGGAATGAATGTATCTAGCCCGGATAAATCCCCTAATCCTGTCATACAAATTAGCTCAACTACATGAATCACATGACTTTTCAAAGCTGATGAAAACTGGTATATGCAGTTCCGATATTTGAATGGGGAAGCCAATTTGAATGGAATAAAAGTTGGCTCTGAATAAAAAAAAGCCGATACTATGAAGTATCTGATCATCTTTTAGCTTTTGAAATCGTTGTATTTTTCCTCCCAATTTCGATGGACAGAGCCAGCCAATTTAACTTCAGTATAGGTTTACTATTCCTTTCCCAAAAGATGTCGTGATGTATACAGGAATAGTATATATATGAATTTTCACTTTAATCACGAATACTCCAACAAACCCATAAAACAACCAAACTTTTCCCCTTCTGCTAGAACTCTTACATATAGTCCTCTTGAAAGTCTGGTATAAGCTTCATCCAATCAATATGGACCCGTTGGCGCATAAATATACGCCTTGGAAGCGTCTAGTCCACAAGTTCCAGGCACGCAGAGATATACCTTTCAGGAAGAGGTTCTTCATAGGCTACGATCTCTATGGAAACACCTACTGGGAGTTCACTATCGACGGCAACATGCAACGCTTGCGGCGTAAAATGGAACCATATCAACAACAGTTGTTTAAAGCAGATTATTTCAGCAGTGTTCCTCCACAATGGCTCCAATGGTTGAGAAGAACAAGAAACCATCCTCCTACTTTAGAAGAACTAATCAATGATCAAGTAAGACAAAAGAAAATGAAGATTTTAGCCCAGCAGGCTGATTCCAAATGGGCAAATGAGAAATTAAGACTTGAACATGAACACCAGCACAAGTTGAATACAGAATTAAATAGAGCCCAAAAAGAAGCCGAAGAGTTTAAACAAACGAAACAACGAACAGAATCTAGCCATGGGCCTCCCTTAGTCAGCGAGGATCCCTGGAAACAGGCTGATGAGGCTAAGGATTTAAATCCTATTCAAACAACCACTATAAAGCCACGGTAATAGAAAAGAACCGGCAAGAAGATCAAGAAATTGATAAATCAATCATCAAACAGACAAGCTCAACAATTTTGAACTTTAACAATTCCTAAAAATAACCAGGAAACTGTATAATGGGCTCTTACTGACAAACATAAGGATTACTCCATTCAATATGCATATACTCGCACTAGGAGAATTCATTGTATATAGTATCTAATGACATTGTGAATACCACGTCTTATTTAATCTATATCCTCCAGTGAGTCTCGAGAAGTTGTTGAAATCGAAGAGTGGTTTTTTGCTATGAAATGTGGAGGAATTTGTTGGGAATACTTCGACTCAAGTTTAGATTCCATAAGTTGAAGAAGCTTATCGCTGTATGACTCCAACAATTCTCTTTCAGCAACTTCTCTATCCTGGCTGATTTCAGTCGTATTGTCTCGAACGTTCGAATTAGTAAGCTCCTTTTTATCTCTACCTAATTGCGTTAAAATAGAGTCGAGTTTAGCTAACAACTTGACCTTATCATTGTTGTTTATAAGTTCTCTTTGAAGTTTAGAATCAATAAACAGCAAATGGGCTAGAGCAGTATCCACGAAAGGCTGCTCTGTATTTCTTTTTTCATCATAACTGAATAAGATATGTGGCTTTGAAAGCTTCATGGGTGAATGGTCTAACAGACCTCTTACTGGTGAATGATCTAACAGATTTCTGGATGGACTGCGTCTAATGGGAGACAATGGTTTTCTTGGAGAAGTAAGACCTGGTCCTGCGGTAGACGAAAGGGAGCTTATAGTGTGTGCCTTTTCTAAAGGTTTGATAGACAAAGAAGGCTTCGAAGTAGAAACAGATTTTGATCTACCTGAATCTCTAGAGGGACTCTGAGAACTAGCTCTGCGGGCTTCGATTCTCTTCAAAGTTGCGTTTGTAAGTCTGGGAGATATGGAATTACGTGGAGATGCCTCTTCTTTTGTGGATGGTTCGATTTTGGATGCATTGATCTTTATGGGAGAAATGGGAAGAATCTTTCTGGTTACATTGGCGTACAAGGGAATCACATTTCCTTCCTCCTTATACGTTGTTTCTTCCTTAAGTGTGCTATTCTTAGTTGCTGTCGATTCATTAATTTTCCACGTGAACAAGCAACCGTCCTTTCCAACGGAAATCAAATCTTCGTTAGAACTCAATTCCAAGCTTAATATCACATCCAGGTGACCCCAGGCTACACTCATCGGTCTGCCAGTTTGATAACTGAATACTCTGAGAGACTTGTCTGTCGAGGAAGTGATGAGCAAATTCTTAAATACAATGATGTTCTCTACAAGTAGACTTTCGTTGTTTTTTCCGTTAACAAGCTTTAAAGTTCGTGATAGCTCAAATCCCTGAGATACCAGATATATTGACAAAGTTTTGTCGTTTGTAGATACGATCAATTCGTCCCCTATAGTTTTCAAAGTGATCGGACTACATTTCATAGATAATATCTTTTCTTGGAAAACCCTCAATTCATTCTCAACAACTTCAAGTTTGTGGATAGAGATGGTTCTATCAGATGAGCAGACGTATATCCTACTGTCGTGGTACTGAATTTTCAATAGATTACCATTGTGGATAGGGATCGTCTGTAAGATATCCCAGTTTTTATCTGTTTTTTTATAGAAGAATTGTATCATACGGTCTCTTCCTATGCTTGTTATCAATTGAAAGTCCCCGAATTCGTAGTATACTATGTCGTTAATTGAAGATGAATGTGCTTTGATTTGATATAATATTTCAAATGCTTTCCCTTCTGCTATCTTGACAACATACAACGTTCCATACTTATCGCCCAACAAGAGTGATTCATTATCGGAGTCTACAGCCATAAGCGAATTGGATATGAGTTCGTTTGATGGCAAGTTAAATTTCAAAATGGTTTCTAATTCGTATTCATTTGTAACCTTCTTAATCATACCATTATGAGAAAACACTAATAGGTCTCCCAGACGGCAGTTCTTGAAACCTGCAAGCTCGCTCATCAAGGAATTGGCAAGTTTACTTTCGATATCACGCTTGAACTTATTGTATAATACAATCTCTTCGCAATGTGAAAGGTAAATGATATAATTGGAACTGAGGTTGAAGAGTCTAAGAATTGGAAATGTCCGCACATTTCCGCTAGTTTGAGCTCCAAATACAGAATTTATTCTGGAAGAAGGAGTCGGAGGAGTTAACACAGAGCTAGGTTTCAAGTCATTAATAGAATACGATTCTAGTTCGGAATTGGATCCAAACCAAATCTTTTCAAGCTCATAATCTACCAATAAGGTATCGAAATCAAACGGAGGCTTTTCTAGTGAAATGAGTTTGAGTTCACTATTTAACTTGAGCAAGAGCAATTGGTTGTTGTTTGTTATTATGAGCAATTCGTCGTTGTTCAAGGCAGATATGTCTGTGAAATTCGAGTTTATTAGCGACCCCAAAAGGACACTTTTACCTTTTAGTGCTATAGGTTTGTCCAGGATTCTGTTATTGTCTTCTTTAGTAAAGAACCTCCAAACTTTTATGAAACGTAATCCCAAAGTGATGATGTAGTCCTCGTGCCAAAACAATCTGTTCACCACGGAAGAGCACCTATTGTTGGCTGCTAATTGCACATCAGAGCTAGTAATCCTCCAGACATTTATACAGCCATCGTTCACAAGACCAAGGGAGCAAAGATAACGCAGATCTGCCAGAAAACAGAGCGATTTAATACCAAAAGAGTGTTCATATATAAGTGCAACAGGATTTGAGCTCAGGTCTGGTGCCAAGGAGAAGAGAAGTATCCGTGGCTGATAGCCCGTTTCACCAATGGCTAGCAAACGTTTGTTAGGTGATATGCACATACAGTTTATGGACCTGACTCGGTCTTTCAACTTGGATGGCGAAGACAAGTCGATGTCGTGAACGCTCTGGGTCAATTCTGCAATATTTCCGATATTGTTGCTGCCTCGAACAACGATAGGTTCAGCTGAAATAGAGTAACCATAACTGTCTCTAGCAGGCTGAGCATCTTTAGAACTCTGATGGAGATTTTGATGCAAATTGTGACTACTTTCCATGTCAAATGCCATGTTGAGATACGCATCCGGGCCAGATGGCAGGTTGCTGCTTGCAATGTTTTCATTGGCTGAACTGGAGTTGGCGCAGAAGAACCGCTCCGAGATAACGGCATTATTATTTTCCAAGTCCAACTGACGGACAACTACACCTCCACTTGCAGCATAGGCTACATAGTTATCTTGCACTGAGAGATGATGAGGTGATCGTGCCGATGTGCCGAGAATGTGCGATATCAGAAGTTGTAGCGAGTTATGTCCACCCAGCGATAAAGTTGAACCACCAGAAACATCTCCATTGCTATTGGAATCGCCCAACAGTGGCATCTCTGTTGACTAAATGTGCTTGTAGATAAAGAATCTATAGATTCAATTGAAGAATTAGCAACCTGTTTATGTAAACAAAGACGCGCTATCCGCAGGAGATTTTTTCATCTGAGAATGCTGAGGTTGCGAATTCGTGAAGAATTATATAGTGCCGAAAAGAAGTGAATGGAAAAGGAAAGGAGTCCAGAAAGATAAGGAGACGATGATGGCTAATGTTGAAGTCGGCTGAGAGTGAGATGTTTTCTCAAAGCCGTTAAAATTGGAATAGAACAGCTAAAGAAATGGTAACTTCATAGAGTAATGTATGCATCTATCTGCAGTATATAGATGGCTACCATATCTAGTCTTCTGTATATTTATTTAACAATCTTTCTATTACTCACTATTCTAACTACACAACAGACTTTATGACCGAGGAGATCTCGCTTTCAGTAGAAGACACAAACAAACTCCGTCTCCAGCTTGGATTGAAGCCCATACCGCTTCAAAAAGAAGATTCTCCTACTAGTTCTACTACGTCTACTACAAATTCAACATCTACCAATGTCAAGAAAACTAGCAATTCTACAGCAGTTCACGAGTTATCTATCGAAGAAACCAATAAGCTACGACTTCTGTTGGGCTTGAAGCCTTTGGATTCTGAAGTGGGCAAGGGACTGGAGCAAGCTGTTGAAGTACAGAATTTCAAAAATCATCAAGAACAAAAAAGACGACAGGAAAATGACGAAAAATTGAAAAATAAGATTTCAGACAGAAGACAAGAGAACAGAAACAACAAGAGGTTGACTCAAGTTATCGAATTTCAACTGGATAACGACGAACCATTGGACACAGACGGTTGGTTAGCCAACTTAGGCAAGCCAAGGACTAAGAAAGCAAAAACGACAGTGACCAAGACAACTCAACAAGACTCATCCCAAGTGAAAATAGCACATTCTGAAAAGGAGTTGAAGAACTTGCATAATAATGACATTCTCACTTTGGAGGATGCCGATATTCTTGATGAAAACGATGATGATGTCGATGTCTTGACTAACCAAAAGCTTGTAGCAAGCTCAAAGTTGAAGAAGGACTTGAAACAGAAAGCTGAAGAAGAGAATGTAAAATTTAATGGACGGCACTACCAGGGAAGGTATGATGAAGATGACAGCGAAGACGAAAAAGAACACCAAGGTGTGATGGTTACTACAGGCAGTGTAATTAAGCTTGATAACACTTCTAAAAAGGAATCTGTAAAGACAACTAACAGAGTGACTATTAGTAATCTTTTTGATGAGTCGGAGGATGAAGGACTCTTTGAGTCCAGTGACTTTTCAAAGCCCAAAAAGCCTGTTAAAATGAAGAAAATGAAAAAAACTAAACCACTGGCTAGTGGCAAGTCCAGAGTTAGAGAAGCCGATATCCCCATAGTTAAAGCTGTGGAGTTGGAAACTTTTGCTGATGATATTGTAGATGAAGAAGATGACTTGCAGAATAAATTAACTACACGTCGGCGTTTGAAACAGAAAACGGAACGTTCCAGTTTAACCCCGGATCAGATTGCAAGTGAAATAGCTAGAAACAAGAGATGGGATATAGAAGCAGTAGCAGAAGAAAACATTGCAGGGGCTTCATTGAAAGGGGAAGGAGTCGTATTTAATGATACGACTGAATTCTTGAGCTCAATTAATGTAAATGAAATCAATTTACAATCAGACCCCGAAGTCCAGGCAGAACCCGAGATTCGATCAGAGTCCCCGAAAATGGAAGATAAGGGGTTTGCTATCAAAAAGGAAAATGGTAGTTACCCAGCACCTAACGTTAATGTAAAGAAGGAAGACGATGACAGTGAGATTAAGGAAGTTGCAGAATCGGATTCTGGCCCTAAATTCAACAGCGGTTTAGCTGAGACTCTCAACTTTTTGCATTCACGAAATATTTTGCATAAACCCAGTGCTGGAGAACATGATCAGGAAAAGAAGCGTAGAGAGGCCGCTCGAGAGGCAGAATTGCTCAAGATTAAGATCTCGATCGAAGAGCGTCTACTCAAGGAAGAGTTGGAGAGTAGTAGAGAGTATATGAGTCTCCCCAAGACCGAGCGAAGCGAAATCTTTGATAGGGCACTTGACCAACGTTTAAAGGACAAGAACATCGTACAGGATGTGCCAGCTACCAGAGGCGGTGCTAGAGGAAGAAAGTACAGGGACCATATTGGCAAGGATGAGGACAAATTGGCTGGGTACAATCCAAAAGTAAAGCTTTCATATAGGGATAATAACGGAGACGAGCTCAACACTAAGGAAGCGTTTAAGTACTTGTCGCATCAATTCCATGGTGTTGGTCCCAGTATAGGCAAAGAAGAGAAACGGAAGAAGAAGCATTTGGAGGAGAAGGAACATACTACAGAAGCTCGGATCGTGTAGACTAAATAGAAATATAGAGCAATACGAAGAAACGAATATATGCGACAATAGTCGATCAAGGGAACTAAATGATAAAAAAGAGTTAACTATAAAGAGATAACCAATAGCGAACCAAGCAGGGAAAGGATTTTGAATAGCAAAAATTGTGGAAGGTAAAGTGACACAATACTTACACAAAATAACAGAAGAAGAAGGTAAGTAACGGAATATAGGATTCACTGACAAGCAAACGAATGAAAGACATCGTATGTGCTAAAAATCATACCAACTACATCACATTTTTGGTGATTCTGCACAAACAAATACGTAGATTTCTCACAAAGCTCTTAAATCAGATGGCATTTTCTCTGCTTGGCCGCCATTGGTTGGATTTCCCAACGGTTATCCAATAATGTAATTGTCCAAAATTATCTAAACCATCAGAGGCTTTGTGACACTTAACGAAATTCAAATCCACCTGTGAAAATTCGCACAAAAATGTTCCGTATTAGTGGGCTCTTGCTGGTCTTCAGACACCGAAAGAGAAATTTGTACGCATTTGCAAATTCCAGTAACATTTTAAACTTCAGAAGCTGTCAAGGACATTGACAGCATCAGCAAGCCATAAACAACGAGTGAGCCAATATTGCCGTATATGTCATATACGTCACAAATTCGAGCCGTAAAGTTTCCATTTATATATAACAGTACGGCATATTGCCTCTCCCTATTGTCCAATTGCCGTTATATGCACTCTATTTCCGAGGCCGGGGAGATGAAAAAGATAAATTTGACATCCCCCAAAGGAAACATTCCGATGATTAATTCTCGCTAGTTTCTAATCACATTTTTGACATTGAATAAATTCTCTTCTCTTTTCTTTCTTCGTCATTTTCTCTCTTCACATCACTTTATTTTGCTAATGCTGGCGCTGTTTGCCATAGGGGGTATGACCTGTGGAGCATGTTCGGCCTCTATCACCGATGCCGTCTCAGCTCTCTCGGGTGTAACCTCAGTATCGGTCTCGCTTCTCACTGACGAAGCAAAAGTCGTCTACGACGAAGAAGTGACTTCTCCTGAAAAGATTAAGCTGGCTATCGAAGACTGTGGTTTCGATGCTCAAGTCATTAAAAGCTCGAAGAAGCCTATTAAAAGTTCAATGAAGAAAACTCACACTCCGCCTCAGTACGAAATTGCAGGCTCAGCCAATTCAGCCTCCATAGACTCCTACAACACCACAGTTCACATAGATGGAATGACTTGCGGAGCATGTTCCGCATCCATCACCGAAGCTGTAGAGAAGCTTCCCGGAGTTGTGCTGGTTTCTGTTTCGCTTGTGACGGAATCTGGGCTCATCAAACATACAAGCGAAATTTCCAAAGAAACCATACGGCTGGTTATAGAAGACTGTGGTTTCGATGTCACTGTAGAGAAGTCTAAGATGGTATCCTCTACGCCTTCATCTTCGGTGTATAAAAATGATGCTTCTGGCGCTGTAGACGAAACTACTATTGCTATTTCTGGAATGACTTGCGCTGCCTGTACTGCTTCTGTGTCTGAAATTTTAGAGCAAAACCCTGCAATTTCGCTGGTTTCTGTCTCGTTGTTAACTGAAGAAGCCCGTGTGTGTCATTCTGAAGCAATCTCGCCAGATGAGATCAAGTCCTTGATAGAGGACTGTGGATTTGGAGCAGAAGTAACCAAAACTGTACACAAGAACGTGATTTCGTACGAGGATGTAAATGAGCCGGACGAAATCAGTTTGCAAATCTACGGAATTTCTGAGCTGACAGACACGACAAATCTTCAGTTCAACATCGAAGCGTACCTCCACAGTATATCTGGGATCATAGACTTTAACCTAGCATTCAAATATTCGCCGGAAAGAGCTAATATTCCCTCTTCCACTTTTGCCAATTCCTCTACCGTAAGATCAGTGGTATCCCCCCAAGAAAATCCTGAAAACGAAGAGAATCTCATCGACGAACTCCAAATAACGTATGATCCTCTGCTCATTGGAATCAGAGTCTTGGTTGACGGTCTCAACGATATAGCGACAGACATCCACTTCATCATTATCAACTCTGTTGACCAATCGTCAGTGTCTCAGCTCAGATTGCTATCTCGTGTCAAAGATATCCAGTACTGGAGAAACAATTTCTTTCAGGCTTTGTTTTTGGGTATTCCGGTTATCGTGTTATCCAATACACAGAAAGTTCCCTTCTGGAAGCACATGATGATATTCCCTGGCTTATATGTTGTATCCCTCCTTCAGTTTGTGCTAGCCGTTCCAGTGCAGTTCAAGTTGGGAGCTGTATTTAACAAGAAGTTCCTTTATTTTGTCAAGAACGGAGGGAAAAACGCTACTATGGACGTATTAGTTTGTATTTCTTCTCTGGTTTCCTTCATCTTCTCGGTCATATCGCTCGTATTGAGTGTTTGGTCAGGTCAGGAAATGGGACCTCCAAAATTGTTGTTTGACACTGCTTGCATGCTTATCTTGTTCATATCGTTTGGCAAGTGGTTGGAGAATAAAGCTAAGGGTGCCACCTCCACTGCCTTGTCCAAGTTGCTATCTTTGACGCCAACCAACTGTACCATTGTAAGTGATACTGCAAGTTACGAAACTTTCCTCAAACTGCAAGAGTTTGAAACAAAAACCGATGTATCCAGTTCCATGTTGGATTTCCCAACTAAAAATGTCAGCATAGACTTGCTCCAATCTAATGATATTGCTGTAGTTTTGCCAGGAGCAAAAGTTCCGGCCGATGGTATTGTAGTGTATGGTGCTTCTGAAATCGACGAGTCCATTATCACTGGAGAATCATTGCCAGTATATAAACTGAAAAATGATCAGGTTATTGGAGGTTCAATCAATGGCTCTGGTTTGATCCACATGAAGGTTGTCAGAGCCGGAAAGAAGTCTCGCTTGCAACAAATTATTAACTTAGTGAAGGAGTCACAAGTCAATAAGGCTCCGGTTCAGAGATTCTCCGACTACATAGCGGCTAGATTTGTGCCTGTTGTTTTGTTGCTTGCTGCTATCACCTTTGCGTTCTGGGTTGTTCTATGCTACAACCAGGACAAGTTGCCTATGGCTTTCACCAAGGATGAGAACGGTAAGTTCTTTGTTTGTTTGAAGATTGCTATCTCGGTCATTGTGGTTGCCTGTCCTTGTGCTCTTGGATTGGCAGCCCCAACTGCTGTCATGGTAGGTACTGGAATTGGAGCCACTCATGGAGTGCTCATCAAAGGAGCTGATATCTTGGAAAAGACTAATTCCATCAATGTAATTCTCTTTGATAAGACAGGTACCTTAACTACTGGTGACATGACATTGGTAAAGTACAAGCAAATCTCCACTTCTAACCTTGGTCAAAATGACTGGTGGACTTTGGTCGGTTCCGTAGAAAATAATTCCGAACATCCTGTTGGCAAAGCTATTTGCAAGGCTGCAAAAGTAAAGCTTGGTCTTAATTTTGATGAAGACACTTTTGAACTGTCCATCAGTGAATTCAAGGTGTTGTTAGGTTTGGGTATCAAAGCAAATGTACAATTGCCAAATGCTACAAGGTACGATGTGAACGTCGGTAATCACAGAATGGTGGACGAAATGTTCCCTGATTTGCTGCAGGTTATACATGGGCATTTCTCAAGTAGCACGGATTCCATACTGGACTCAGTCAACACCTTGTCGTTTGTCATTATAAACGGTCAATACGCTGGATACTTGGAGTTTACAGATAGCTTGAAACCTAACGCTAAGGAAGTGATTCAATATTTGAAAACAGTTGAAGGATATCAAGTTGGCATGGTGACTGGTGACAGTAATTCTGCAGCCCGCAGAATTGGTATGGAAGTTGGAATTCCAGAGTCTAATATTTTCAGCGAAGTCTCTCCTGTTCACAAAGATTCAATCATTGTTGATATTAAGGAACGTCTTGGTGGTGACAATAATGTAGGTATTGCATTTGTAGGTGATGGTATTAATGACGCTCCAGCACTTGCCCAGGCCGACATTGGTATGGCCATCAGCTCTGGTACAGATATTGCCATTGAGTCGGCTGATATTGTTTTAATTGGTGGTAACCAAGGTCACGTTGATTTGGGTGGAGTATTGAATGCATTGAATATTTCTAATGCTACGTTCAGAAGAATCAAAATCAACTTTGTTTGGGCGGCAGTCTACAACATGATTATGTTACCATTTGCAATGGGCTGTTTCCTTCCATTTAATGTCATGCTTCCTCCAATTGCCGCTGCTGGCGCCATGATGTTAAGTTCTGTCAGTGTCGTTTTGAGTTCATTGCTCTTAAAGAGATGGAAAGCACCTAATACTTCCTTCCAACATGTCTCTTGGAAATCCGACCTCGAAAATAATGCTAAATCTGAAGAATTCAGCTTGAAAACAGGAACATTAGAAAATTTTAATGCCGTCAAGAGAAATGGAAAGTCCAAGTATAGAGTTGGCAAATTATTGGCTACATTTAATATTGGAAGGTATTCTCAAGCCAGTACCTCGTACGAATTGGTTCCTAGTGCATCTCGTTAAAAGGTTGTAAATTAGGAATAGAGAAACCGTAATTACTTTATGAACTTATGAATATAGAAATGTTTGAATATAGAATTTTTTGAGAAGCTAGTAGTGCATCTTTTTGCAGAACAACCATAAGGGGAAATTTTGGTGAATTTCTTTTATTTGCTACGCTAGGGAGGTTATGGCATCGAAATTAACCTTTTGAAGAGAATTTTTTTGAAAATAGTATGATGTACTTTGCCATTTATTTCAGTTTTGTGTCAACCTACAGAAATTTTGCACCCATTTTAGCCTGTAGGTACTGCGCTTTCTTTTTTGCATCCAAATGTGTTTCACTAAGTACAAATTTCTATTCTGCCTATGAAAATATAGCATTTGTGGTTTGTGAATATGGGTATAGAAGGAATTGCATAAATAAATCTATTAATTCCCTTAGCCTTCTGTCCATTTAATTTGTTTCTTCACAGTAGTCATTTTAATTATCAGAACAAATTGAGCAAAATTTGAGAAAAAGATGAGGGTGTATTGCATTTTATTAACTATTTTAGCAGTTAATGGATTGGCAAACGCAGCTGCTATTCTGCCAATTGGCATGAATAATTCTATCACAGACAGCACACTGAATTTACTTCCTGCTACTTTCCTTGGAAAAGTTGGAGCCTCTAGCAATGACTTGGACTCAGAAGTGCATATGGCAGGCTTGTCGGGGTGGGTTAAGAATGGTAAGACGAAGACAATCAGGTTTGTTAAGTTATTGAAGGAAATATTGGAAAACATTAAAAGAATCGATGAAATTAAGAAAGGTGAAAACAAGAAGAACGAAAAGGAAAAAGAACCAGCTAAGGACGACTCGGACAAAGACGAAGAAAATGGTGACGAAGAAGGCGACGACGTAGAGGACAATGAGGAGGGAGACGACGACGAAGGGACAAATCTGGAAGCGAAGAAGGGGTTGGTCAGTAAAATCAAAGGTTGGTTTGGAAAGGAGTCTTTCCTAGTCAAAAGAGACCTTGTTGAAGATTTGTTAGTCAAGGTGTTTGTTTCTTTGAAGAGGTCTGGGTTGATAAACTCCATTATCAAAATGTCTCTTACAGACGATGAAGTTAGAGAAGGGGTAGTGGACATTGCTGCCGATTTGTTGGAAAGAGATGTCATTCCATTTGAAGACATTTTCGTAGCCTTGAAGGACTCGGGTCTTGCAGTTGACGTTATCAAGTTTTCACTTACTGATGAAGAGACTAGAGGAGGCGTTGTTGCTTTGATAAGGGAATTGCTTCCTCATTTAATTGCTGATGGATCAATCAACCCTAAGGATCTCATCGCAGTCCCACCAAAAGTCTACAGGCGTGAAGTCAATACCAAAAGTTCGATAGAGTATCAGTTAATGGATAAATAGGAGGCAGGGGACGGTATTGTATGATTGCCTTGAGCAACTACAAGTGAGCGAGTTATGGATGAATAGTCTACACCCAGGTTTAGTTTGTTTGTTTTCATTAGAAGTGAGACTCGCCCTTGAATGGCTGCCAAAACCAGCTGCTACACTCTCGACTTCCCACTAATCTATTTCGATTTTATGACTTGTGATTTTACTATTTCCTGATCATAGAGGAAACTTGCGTGCTTGTTGTCTATTTCCTTGGAATTCATTTCAGAAATTGCCATTTCATGCAGCTTCTTCTGTAAACTTTTACTAAATTCGTCAACAACATGATACTCTGTTTCATCCGTTTCCTTGTTCTCATGATAGCAAATTCTCCTAATCTGGCCAACATAAACAAAAAAAAGCCATGCCTCTAAACCAATTAAAGTAATAAAAAAAACTACCCACTTCGTTCCTTGCTGTGAGATCCCACTAATGCTGTTTCTATATGGTTGACATCTCCAACACAGTAGTACAATCATAAAGCTTGGTTTCTAATATATAATCTTTCTTCCTTTATTATGTTTCAATAAATACCTACTTATACCGAGCAAATATAAATGCTTTACAGAACTAGGAAATTCAAATAATACACCATAAATTAAGAAGTGAAAAGTTTAAATAGTATATCAACGGGTATCAACATCTGTAAACAAGAATTAAATGGAGGTTTTTATAAGGTCATTTAATCAGCTTACAAAGCCAACAAAGCACCGGCAGCCAAGACAGCGGCACCAGCAGCGTATTGTCTAGCGGCAGCACCTTCGAAAGTGGTGACGTTGGATGGAGCGGCAGTGGAGTTGACTGGGACAGAAGTGGTGACAACTCTGGCAGGACAAGAGGTGACTTCTGGTGGGCAGTCGGTGATGGTGACCACAGTCAGGGAGTAGACAGTGGCGGTAGCGATCTCGGTGGAGTTACCAGCAGAGACAGTAGCAGCAATGGCAGCGATGAGGGCGACAGTAGAGAATTGCATTATTAACGAAAGACAAGTAGTTGGATTTGTGCTGAAGAAATAAAACAAGATTTTTATTAATTTCACGAGGGACCCGGCTCCAATATATACCACTGAAGTCTGATTCTCGATCAGAGGAGACGAGAAATAGTACAGTGAAAAATTTCTCATTTCGTCAAGATTGCAAAAGTGGCAGCAGATTGTGATTTTTATCGCAGCCAAAATCAAAACAGACACGCTTTTCTCGAGGCAGCTTCCTGCCTAATTGGGACAAGAGGACCTGCATACCATTGACATGCCGGACAATCATCCTGAATTAGGAATGCCGGATACTGGAAGCAGAATGGGCAAACAAAGCGAATCTCTGGGGCGGCACCATTTATAGAGACTGAAAATGAGATATGGCTGGAATGGTACCACCTAGACTATGTATGGAGGTACATTTGGAGAATGGCATCGAATTTCACGAGATAAGCACAGACACAGATACTGCCAGGTTGTGATAAGTGTCTGCACTGCATATGTAGAAAATTAACTATCGTCTGCTAAAGACTTGCGAGGCATGTCAGTGCTTGTCGTTGGTATAACCTGGCATAACCTGGATTAGCGGCGTCTAGACAGTGACAGGCCAAGGCAGGTTGCTGGAGGAGTATGTGAGATGCCGTAGGGTCTAATGAGCAAACATCTTGTGATGCAATTGAGGATCAGTGAGTTACTGGGCTCTCTGTCCGTGCTGGAGGTGCCTGCAGACACTGCTGCGGTGTGAACATAGAAATGCAAAAAAAAAAGATTATGGAACCACATCGCATACAAAATAGTAACAAAACCAACCACTACAATACACAACTTCAGGTGGACTCAGCATTTCTACCATGTCCTTAAGCTCATAACCTCGTCTCACTTCTACCAGGACGTCGAGCTACTTGCAGAAGCTAGGATGGCCTACGCAGCCAGTAGAGACTCTTTTTCTGGCTTTTAATCTCAACAGATTGTCTCAGCACGCTATCGAAAAGCTTTATCAGCTTGTTTGTAGTTCCTGTTTGTAAGTTATCGGGTATTGCATCATCGCGAGATCGTGTTTCATAACAAAGACACGGTGGGGATTGTGGTACGATTGACGAAAATGACTCCCAGGACGAGGTCAGCAGCCGATCATGCCAATATTGTGGATTTGGTAGTTAGTCGTAAAAATTGCTGCCGTCGTGTGGCAATTGGTAATTTGGTGTTCAACATAATATAGCGTATTGCCAGGCTCAGTTGGAGTAGACACTTAATATGCTCTCCTCTACTCAATTTTAACTGAATCGCAAATTCATTGTGTACGCTACGGTCGTATTCTGTTTCACTTTCCTTTTACGTATTCTCCTCTTGCAAACCTAGCAATTAAGATCTTATTATCATTCCGCTAGCCCATCTGAGTCAGTTACTCTACCTGTTTATATTGCCTTTGTTTATTTTCCGCCTCTACCAGTCTATATTGTCTATATTGTCTATATTGTCTCTATTGTACTCTATTCCGTCTCCAACTGTTCTCCCTATACTTTCTGACTGTATCGTTCCCTCCATGATGCCATTTCCCTTTTCTTGCAAATTTCCACATTCCGCAAACACGCTTTGTCCATCACTGGAGTCTTCGAGTGTAAAGTCTCTGTATGCAAATATGCTCGTCACCCATCATTACTCTCACGAATTGGAATTATGTTCCAAGCGCCTTTGGATTCGCAGCCAGTGGAGTTTTGAATACCACAGAACCAGCTGCATCTCCAAATCCTTCATTAGCTATCTTCCTCTTGACTATAATGACCCAAAGTTCCTTGATGGCTCATATCTATTCACAATCTCTCTCCTCTACATCTTCTCTATCTAGTATCCATTAACTATAACTTTTGACGTATGATTCCCTTTTAGTCTGTAGATTTTTACCTAGAATTCACTTCTGGGTGTCACGTTCTTACGGCTGTACCAGTTGACAAAGTCACGGAGCGCAGATCTTACTCTTCTATTGTCCTTGTTAGGTAATGCCACTGAAACTGTATCCATAAGCTTGCTAATCTCTTTCTGGTTGACATTGGGTAATGCCTTCACCACTTCATGCAACCAGCCTATAGAAATATTTTTATCTGGAATAGCTACCAAGATCTTGAGAATCAAGTCGTTGGTGTCCTGCTGAATATCGTTGTTAAACTTAAAAATCAAGCCATTCAACACCACTCTCAACAATTCTCCTCCGTTATTCTCGCTAACGAGAAACTGTTGCATTCCGTGTCTGGGAATGGTCAAATCGCTCTCATCAAAGAACGAAATTGGAGGGCTGGGCAACCCCCATGAAACCAAGTCTACAAGGAAGTGTATACATGAAATGATTGGGTTGAACTCGTTGATCAGATTCAAAGTCAATAACGATGCCTTGAGAGTAGACTTTAATAAGTCTTGGTTTGCTATCACTTTGAAGGGATAAAACATAAGCAAGTCGTTCATCATACGGAAGTAATCCTCCACAACATCTGACATTGCACGAACTCCCTCTTCGTTGGTATTGAACAAAAGATTAAAGAAATACGAGCATTGTTCCATACCAAATCTGTAGACAGCATCCTTAATGTCATCCGAGGTATACTCGTCACCATATTCTCTGATCAAAACCCCAGATACCCAAAGATAACACCCATAGTGTGACTGTTGGAAGCCTTGAATTAACAAGGTAGCCATTTCGGGCAAAAGACTGTTCAAATAAGTGCTCTGGGACTGAATTCCTGACTTTACTAACTTCAAAATTCTCTCACTTGCAATGACTGATTTACCATATGCAGCCAACAATTGTGAAATAGCTGGCCATATCTTTTCGATGAATAAACGCGCAATAGGACTATCTGGCTTACTGAAATTGTCAGCCTTCAAGACATATATGAACTTTGTCAAAACCTCGATTTGATCAGCAACAGACTTTGAGTTCGCTTCATTTTCACCAGCTACTAGCAATTGGTTTAAGGTTTGCAAGGTTGGAGAAATGAACATTTCTGTAGTGGTATACAAGTTTTCTGTAGGCAACTTCAAAATTACATGAGCCAAACCATCAACTAGCTCGTATGTTGATTCCAAGTCAAGCTGGTCACGAACTTGCCCATACAACATGTACAACTGTTCCAAATAACTGACCAACAATTCGGAACAATCCTGACAGAAATACATCAAGGCTCGAGAAGCAGCAATGATAATGTCGTGTTTTCCCTGTTCATCTGCGCTGTTGGAGCTGACAATCTCAAAGCCTTTGATAATGTAGTTTAATTGTGGTTCCAAAAATCCCGGATTCTTGGCTGTCCATTCGGTATACCGTCCTAATACTAATGTAGCTGCATACCTGACCTTAGGATGCTCTGGTAATTGTACAAGAAATGACATGATAGTAGGTAACATGACTTTCTCTTTAGTAGAAACCTCCTTAGCCATGGCTCTCATGGAAAACAAAGGTGCCTCCAAGTGCTGCCAGTTGGTCGAAGGCATATTGGAAGATAAAATGGTCTGGATCTGGTGGAAGGGAATGCTCAAAGCCTTCGAGGGTCCTACTACTGCACAGCAGTCTTTGAGAACGTCTCCCATTTCGTAACGGAACTCTTTGAACTTGTCTTCCTGTTCTCTATCTCCATTGAAAAGGTCGTGGTCATTTTCTGTTATGGGGTAGGTTAAATGCTTTATGATGATGGTGATCAAATTGGCAAAGATATCTGCCAACTCTTCCTTTGACTCTTGGAATTTGGAAATGGTGAGCAACTGCTTCAACAAGTGCCAGAAGTAGAAGGTGTACTTGACGATGTCCAAGTCTTCTTGGTATTTACAGATTTCCAAAAGGATCAACACCAACGGCTTGAAGTGCTTCGGGTTCTTGGCGATAAGAACATGCCACGACTCGCCAGCTTCCACATACAAACGTGACAAACCGTCAAATGTTTCCGGATCTTCAAGTCTATCTGGGTTAGCATGCATGAACGAGTTCAATTCGATGATCTGTTTGTATAAGGCTTCGATGAGCTCATGGTTGTCGATATCTCTTGTTTCTCTAATAATCGTACAGAGACATTCAATAGACTTATCAAAAGTTTCTTCACTGGCTAAACTACGGAAGATGAGTGAAGTTAACGAATCGATACGGAGAATGCTTTCTATTGGACATTCCTTGATCCACGAGTTCAAGCAGTCGAGAACCATTGAATCCTGTGACGAGTTACTGGAATTAGTGTCTGTCAAGTTCTTTAATAAGAGTAACACCTGTTCTACGTTGTTCTCTATCAATTCTCTAGTTCTCGTGTTGAACTCATCGTCGGACAAAGACGTCTTTTTGACATCAGACAACTCTTCGGGCAAGATCTTCAAGAAGTCCAACAAACAGGGCAAGTACGTAGCCGTCAGCGACAACTTAGTAACAATTTCCGATACAGCATCCTGCCACGTCAAATATTGCAATGCAAGCTGTGCTAATGCAACACAGAGCTGCGTACGTACAAGACGTTGGTTATTGGCGGTAAATACCGTTAGTAATTCAATAATGGAATTTTTCAAGGTTGCAAAGTTCTGCTCGGGCAATTGAGACAAATCGTATGTCACTTTTGAACGCAACGTCTGGGCGGCAAAGAGCTGAATATGGATATCTAAATGCGCGTCGTTGAGAATGGTATGGACAATTTCCCAAGCGTCTTGGGATTTTTGGAATGTCTCTAGAAAATGGGTAGCGTTGATTTTATCGTTTTGGTTAGCATTGGAGTACATTGTCTCCAATGCCAGCTTTAGCTGTTGTAAGTTATCTCCAGTAGCCATGGCGAAGCTTGCAGCTGGGACCTTTTAGGAGATGGTTGATGGGGTGCGACAGTGATGTGTCTGTGTCTTTTAGAAGCTTTGCTAGCTCAAAAAGGTAAACTTGGTTAAAAAAGGATACCCAATGGCTGTGAAATGTTGATCTTGTTTCTCTCTGTATAAGATTGAAAAATTGTCTAACGGTAATCACACGACATTTGGACTAAACCATAAGCGATGGGGCACTAGCAGAAAAATGAAAAGGAGATGGGAAAAAATTGGAAATGATGGAATTAATACTAGAAGGACTAGTGGTGTTTTGCCTGTGAATCTCAATTGATAATTTATAATGTGGATAGCAGTGTTTCCATGTGGCTATCTCTTTAATTGGGCCTACAGAATTTTATGGATGAGATCTAATTGAAATGTTGATATACAGGATACAATAACATGCTAATGGTTTAGTAGGAGGAAAAATAAGACATAGGGTGGAAATCTATGCAATTGAGTAGGAATCAACATTCTGTATCAACTGAGCTAATGGTGAAATTGGATTGTTTCTGAGTATTTTATATGCTAGTATATCAACTCCTGGATACCAAGCTGTCGATCTCTAAGCTGGCTCCGTGTCAATAACTTTCACGGAAACTTGAGTATAGCATGTATAAAACACGAGCATGAGCTTTATAGCTTCCTAATGGAGATTACTACATTTTTTAGAGACCAAGCACCATATCAAACTCGGAAAATTCGTGAAGCTGTATCTTGAGTAGAGTTCTTCTTCCAACTGCATTAGATGCGCCATCTCTAGAAACTCTCCCTTACAGCAGTTTGGAGATCGGAGTGATCCGCACTCGCGTAAACGTGGGAACACATTTAACATTTATACGTTTTAGAGCCTTCCATGAAGTTGTCTACTATTTAGTTGCAAAATTCAAGAAGCCCAGTACAAATCACTTTTGCCCACATGCAGGTGCTGTGCCTGAGCACAGGCTGCATCCACACAATTTTTGTGAATATGCAGTACATGTTCGTACAGTGTCTAAGCAAAGTTTCACGATTGTGTCCGTGAACAGGGCCATAACGAGGCATTTCGAAACCACGTACGTCTCCAAGGAAATGAGTAGACTCACTGCTCGTACCCTCACAATAGTTATTCACTACACCCGTATATACCAGTGCTACTCTTTACAACAATTACCCTTTGTGGAACCAGTCTAGAGCCCAACACGCTGTTCTCGTGACTTGATTTGTTTTGTTATGTCTTTGTGCAGGTGCAGCGACAAAAATATATATTTTTTCCTTTTGTTGCGCAGCGTGAAGATGTTTTCTGTTCAGATATAATAATTATTGATTGAAACTTTTCTCGTGCTCTGAGATACACAAGTTGTTTTCATCTCCATCGTTCAACCTTGTTGGTTTAGTTGATCCTTATCTTCTGTTCTTGAAGCCAAAGCTCACCCTTTTTTTGCTACACAGTTGCTGTTTTTACTGAGAAAAGCAGCTCATTCCACGGTTCATATTCATAATTCGTAGTGTTACTTTCTTCCACACATTCAGATCGCTCATAATGACTACCACTAAGTTGACAAGACCCATTGTGATTTCCGGACCTTCTGGAACTGGTAAGTCCACTCTTTTGAAGAAGCTCTTTGCTGAGTTCCCTGACAAGTTCGGCTTTTCCGTTTCCAACACCACCAGAAACCCTAGAGAAGGTGAAAAGGACGGAATCGACTACCATTTCACCACTGTCGAAAACTTTAAGAAGGACATCAGCGATGAGAAGTTCATTGAATGGGCCCAATTTTCCGGCAACTACTACGGTACCTCTATCAAGGCCGTTAAAGACGTCGCCGACACCGGCAAGATCTGTCTTTTGGACATCGACATGCAGGGTGTCAAGTCTGTCAAAAAAACAGACTTGAATGCCCGCTATTTGTTCCTCAGCCCTCCTTCTATCGAATCCTTGAGAGAAAGATTGGTTGGAAGAGGTACCGAAACCGAAGACTCTCTCGAAAAGAGAATCTCAGCTGCCTCAGCCGAGTTGGAGTACGCAAAAACTGGTGCCCACGATAAAATAATTGTCAACGATGACTTGGACAAGGCATATCAAGAATTCAAGGAATTCATCTTGGCCGATTCTGATTTGTAATCGCAGTCAAGTCTTTAAAATTTCTACTCTTGCTTAACATTTACATAGTGATTGGCATAAGATCGCTAGGATATTGTTAAACTCTCGTTTATAACATATAATCACAATATTAGATATATTTGGAGTATGTTTGTAAATCTCATTCCGTCTGTTTCTTAAATTGGTTCTGTACGTTCTAGCATTGACTGACTATTGTATACTAACTAAGCATATTTCTTCGTTTATCTTACAACTCTATTTGCTTCACTGATTCATGTCTTTTTCTTTTTCTTGCTCATCATTTTGCAGGTTAAATCGTTCATACCATTTCCAATTATTGTGAGGCTAGAACATCAAAGAAGTGGCTATCCCCAATCTTGTACCATTCCATTCCAGTTCGGTTGAAAAAGCTATACCATTTTCAGATTCCTGGCACGTGACCAAACTCCGGTTCCAGAATCGAATGGTCCTTATAATTCAGTAGACATTGTACACATCCATCATTTAACAAGAAAATCTTGAGGACTCCTTCATTTGGTTAATAAGGATTTCATATTCATCATGAGCAGTCGTAAACTTCCATCCTCCTTTGACGATAATGGCGATGGCGAAGCGTATGTATGAATTGAACGTTGGAGAAGCGATGAGTGAATAATCGAGCACACAGAAACGAGACTTATAAATAGTCCAATAATAATAGCACCCGAATGAAGAACTCTACCAATTTGTGTGATGTGTACCCAGTGCTAGTACTGCCGTTTGTAGCAATACTCTTTATCCAACATCTCATGAAAAGAGAATACCAAAACAAGAATCTCTTCGTTTGGCCACGATTGTTGTATATCGCCAAAGGAAATTTATTCAGTCTTCTGTTTTTAATGCTATCTCCATCGACAATTATTCTCCATGTCCTTTACTGCGGGTGCTTTTAGTATAGTCGTCATATTGACAGCGGCTCTGTCCCCAAATGACGTTCACTATTTCGGATTAAATATTCTATCGATTTAATTCTTTGCATCTACTTTGCTGCCTCATAAATATGATTTTGACTAACAAAAATAGCGAATTAAATATCGTCCAAAAGATGGTAATTAGGTCTAAGGAACAGCCAGTAGTGCCCTTAGGTGCATTGGCCACCACCGGTGCCATTATCTTGGCAGCAAGGTCGATGAAAAGAGGCGAAAAACTTAGAACACAGGTATATTTCCGTTACAGAGTTGTTTTCCAGTTGATTACGTTGGTTGCTTTGGTTGCTGGTGGTGTAATGATGCAGCAAGAATCCGCTGAACAGAAAAAGACCCGTGAAGACAAGTTGAGAGAAAAGGCCAAACAAAGAGAAAAATTGTGGATTGAAGAGTTGGAAAGAAGAGATGCTTTGATTCAAGAAAGAAAACGTAGATTAGAGGAATCTAGGGCTGAATTGAAGAAAATGGCCGAAGAAGGTTTCAGACAAGAAAACGACAATAGCAAAGGAAAATGAACTCATCCTGGAAGCTTATAATCATTCACACATCATGTACATAGTTTTACCGTTGCCATAACGATTTTATCACATCCATTGTATAGCATATCTTAATTGACAGTCATTTCAAATTTGTTTCAACCTCATTGTATTTATCTGCTTCGTGGAAGGAGCACGTCATAGTAGCTTTACTGTAGGATTCGTTCCTAAGGATATCGGACTTGCTGGCGCTAATTAAAGTTGACATCTAGAAGTCGACGACAGACAAGTGTACAAATGCAATTTTAGTATGGGCTTCGTCCATAGTTTGAGGATTCCAGATGAAAGTAAAGCGTTTAATATATAAAGAGTCAACCGTGGAGTCGTACTAACCATGAGTTTTGAATCAAGGAATACCGTGGACACCTGAAGTTAAGATTACCATAAGATGCTATTGGGTTGACCGGAAGCTCCTAGTTTAGTAGGGAGATGTCAAGCTTTCCCAGTAAGATTTATACAATTCAGCTATTTTCACTTGATATTAAACTTTATACGGAATAGAATTATTTCGTCAAAGATTCTCTCGCATATTGCAACCAAAAATGGCTGCGAATCTCACTTGAAAAATTGAAACAATTTATCCTCCTCTTGAATACGCTATCAGCTGGTAATTAAAAGGATCTACATTGTAACTTCCAGTTGTGTGATAATGACAACTGTGCAATTAAGCCTAAATAGCTCATAAATTATATTCCAGTCCATTTACAATCACATACGATAAGAGTATTCGGGGCATGGGAATAACGACTATAAGATGAGGTTTGTTAAACAAACCAACTTCTCTATTGGTATTTATTTTTACTATTTCAATTATTCCTTCTTGCTTATAATTACAATATCCAGCGACATTCGATTGCTTCTTTCTTATGCTTGAAAGCTCCTAACTGGAGTTGTATCTTCTGTGTCGCTTTGTCTTATAGCGGCCAATCCTCGTTCTCACATGTCAAAGCGTATGGTACCACTGAACTATCTGAACTGTACCTTACCAGCCCTCTATACCCCTGCTCCTGCCCTCGTTATGAAACTAGCATAAGAAACACAATCAAAAGTATAAGTTTCTTTTTCAGCATAATTAAATAATGAATCCTATATGAGTTGCTCAAAGCAATCTCCACGAGACTAATAAGAAATAATGGACCCTCATGAAAACACATGAATACTTGGTTGCTTCGTTATTAAGTTTGGAAGAACTCGTCGGAAATCCAAAGAACAAGGATCTTACTCTTTGACTAATATTATAGTTAATTTTTCACATATTCCTGCCGTTCTGCTTCCCGTCAACACGATAACCTCAAGGTATTGCCTCTTTCGCAGTTAGCTTGTCATAGACATCTGCAATATCGAATTTCTGATCTTGAAGTTCCTCGTTGAGGGGATCCGTCCATTCAACACTATCTGTAAATCGTTTTGAGAGAACAAGAATGCTTGCCTTTCCACACGATGCAAATAAATAATCAATATGCCATTTGCTGAACTCAATACAACTCTCACTGTCAAGATCACACTTTAGAGCTAACGTTGAGTCTTTAGTATATCTCTTGATTTTTGATATTACTTGCTCCACCTGGTCTAGCTCTTCGTCTATTACGACAGCTTTGTACTTTCCCTTGTTCACATCATGTTCAGTCACCTGAGAACTATTTATTCTGTGAATCTTGTTCTCTATTCCATCAGCAAAAAGTTCTTCTTCCGAGTCGCTTATGTATAAAATGCTCTTTTTATCTTGCAAATCTTCTGAGTCGCCTAGTTGCAATAGTTGATTGAGTACTAGCCATCCCGATTCTGCGGTTATCAACTCCTGGCCACCTTCATCAGTCTTATGGATAAGTTGGCTCACCAATGTCACAACTTTACTGTGAATTTTTGCGTCTTCTTGGGGAATGGCTAATTGTACCGACTCAAAACCTCCCTGAGCAATCAGCTTATATTTCTTTTTTTCTATGTTGCTTGTTGTTCTTTCGTCATGTACCTCTTCTTGAACATAATTGGTATTCTCATTTGTCTTCACTGGCTTCAACCTACAAGTAAAGAGATGGAATTTCTCATATTGTTTCCTTTCATGTTTCGGCAAACACGGAAACTCTGGATTCAACTTCGTAACGTCTCTAAGCTTCAAATGTGAATGGAACATAGCCAACCTTGCTAGTGGTGCTGAATCAGACATTATAGACAGTATGGCTGCAACTTTTGGACGGAAACTGCAATATCTATCCACCCCAAAATTAAATGATCCTTGCAAAACCTCGAACTGATCTGGCTTATATATAGTTCTTAGATTGGAAACCACGGTCCACCACAATCTCGTTGGCAGTGGAAGGATGGCATTTCTGCTCTTTGCAATAGAGATCCTACTTCTAGATAATTCATCATGGCACGTGATTTTCTCGAACCTAATTAAGAATATATTATAAAAGTAGATACTTACTTAAGGATACATTCTATTTAGTATAACTAGTAGTGATAATAAACAGTATAAAACGAATTAAAATGGTGGCAGTACACTTAAGTAATGCTCCTTTATTTATCGTGGCGTAAACCTTTTTTGTGTTCAATTCTCTGTACCGTTAATATTGTACTCTTTGAAGAAGGCATAGTAGTCGTCCAACATCTCAATAATACCGTGGTTGCCAGATGTTTCAGTAGTAGCAGACGATGATATACTAGTTACATTTGTCGAATACAACGCCTGGACTAACGACTGAATCTTGATCAAGCCTTCTTTAGCTATCAAGTCTCCAAGAGAATTTATTAACTTAGGCGAGAAATCAGAGTACCATCTGTGATTCCAAACAAGCAACTTAATTGTACTTTCCAATATTCTTTCATTCAACTGGTTGAGTTTCTTCGTGTAGTTTGGTTGGTATGAGTTGTTTTGATCGGAGTTACCCGAGTTGGTAATGATTCGCGATCTTTCCATCTGGTAGTACTTCAACATTTCTCTTTGAGATTTAGCTGAGAACCGGCCACTTAAAGCGTTGGCAAAGGCAACAGATCCTTCTTTGAAATGCTTTAATCTGTATGCGATTGAACCCAAGATCTCCCATTCCAAAGTAGTCTTTTTATACTCCATCTGCTGTGCCTGGAAGTGAAGAGACTCTGCCTGCCACATTGTATAGGCTCGTAAATCCTCATACAACAACATGAATAAGTTGTCCAACCATCTTTCACATAATCTCTTCCTCTTGAACTCGTCTTCTAATGACTCTTCCTCTTCTTCTCCTAAGATGGTATCGCTTTCGTCTTCTTTTTTGGGTGACTTGATAGCTGTAGTTGAAGAAGCATCATTGTCAGGAGAAGCTGCCTCTGGATTCAACGACGATTCACCATTGAGCGTAGACACTGTAGAACTTTTTCTGGCGTTACCATTGCTGGAGTTGTTTCTGTCTTTACGATACTCCTCTTCCATGACAAATACCTTCGCACGGTACTTCAACAACGTCTGCCAGCCTGTTTTCACTACGATATCAGTCAACAAGTCGTATGCTTTAGCAAATGTTGATTTCAAGTTAGCAGCAGGCAAGTTCGCAAGTTGAGGATCCAAGTTTCGTTGCTCATTGGCAACGTCTTGGCTCAGCAAATACGATACGTCTTCCAATGTCACATCCACAGGGGATGGCAAATGCAAGTCTTCGTTGCCACCTCTCAAAGGTACTACTCTTCTTAAGGTGTACTTCTCCTTGTGTGAGTTCATAGGGCAAGAGTTCAACGTCAACAACGCATTCTCGAAATCGCCTAACTTGGTATACACCTTCACTAACATTGACCAGGACTTGAAATCTGAAGGAGCCGATTTCACAGCTTGTTTAGCTAAATCCAAAGCCAAATCGTTTCGCTTTTTGTTCATACAGAATTCAGTCTGCAACAACAACAAGTCTGCGTCGCGTCTATCTCTGGCAATACCTTCGCTCATAGTTGTGACTGCTTGGATTTCTTCATCCTTAAGCAATAATACTTGGGCAATTAACGAGATCACACTGGGTTCATTCTGTTCGAGTCTCCGGAGGATTTCCAAAGCAGAGTCATACGACTGCGTTAGCTGCACACATTTCAAAAATCCATCCACCAAGTAATTGGAGATTAAGGTAGGCAGCGGAATGTCTACGCCACAACCTAGCTTGGGACCCTCGTAGAACAACTTCTCAAATCCAGCCAAAAAAGTTGCCAACACTTGTTTGCTGCCATCATTGAACGGATTGACCTTTCGGATTTCTACAAGGCCGCCAACTTTGTTGTTTTCATCATCGTCAGAATCAAGCAATGATCTAACTATACAACTTACGAAAGTTTCTAGCCACAACCGATCCAACTCATCGTTCAGAATCTTATCATGGATCAACTTGCCATCGTTATTCACCACTGAAGACTCAAACTTACCTGGCATGTGTACAGTAACACGCATATCAAGTTTAGAAAAGGCGTTGTAGGTGCAATACGTCATCTGGGGTACCTTCCAGTGCTTCTTCTCACCGAACCAATAGTGAGATTTGGACGACATTAAGGTAGCCAAACCTTGCAATTGCGCAGCTATGGATGCTGAATTGGAAGTGTCAATGCCGGTGAAGTAGAGAAATGTCCCGATCTCCAGCCCTTTCTTCGAAGTTACCAGATGTTTGTAAATGTTACACAAGTCGGCTGGGCCTAAATCTACAAACGAATGCAAACGGCCCGTTCGTTCAATAACCGACGAACCAAGGTACTCCTCTTTGGCTTCCGGAATGGAAGCCATTGTGGGAGGAAGCATGATGGAATTGGTTTGTTATTGGGAATTGGGATGTGGGAAAACTATGAAGATAAAGTCGGTGTTCGACCAGATGTACTCGTGTTGATCTTGGACGGAGCATCACGTGACGGGCTGTGTATAAAAAGATATGATGCAAATTTATAAAGCAAATTTATGAGATCCAGAGAGATCTTCTGCTATAAATAGGTATGTGCTGGATATATAGAGAGATAAGTAAGATAATTGATATATAATTTCTTAAATTTTTGTAAGAAAAATTTTGGTGCTTGTTACGGAGTTTTTAGATAGGGACTGGTGTAATTTGGCAGGGGTTTTGGCTGGTCTACGTTAGTTAATGTACGCAACAGCAGATGCTCTATTAGGAAAATAGCATAAAAGTAGCGTACACTGGAGTATATTCTAGAATAGTTGAAGAAGAGAAGGACTATATGCAAATTGTTTTTATGTGAAAGTGTATGATGGCAGTTTCTTCCTTTTTTATGTATGATAGTACTTCTTCTTCTATGAAATGGGTTTTGTGCTATTTCTATTCATTGATACTCTATTGTTACATGATATACATGGGGGCTACTGTCGTTGCTTCTTTTTCTCTTGCTCGTCCTCCGTAGGCTCGTCGTCGATGGTATCCCAGTCGCGGGCCGTCAAGCAGTACTTTTCAGGAGGTAAGTTCAACCCCCATTTTGGAATTACTGGAGGAAGACTCTTGGAGTTTCTCTCGTCGGCCAACTCCAAAAGCAACTCCTTGGGGGGAGTGGGCTTGAATTGATAGTTGGTTCTGGCAGCTATGGCCAACCGTATGTCGTCGGTATTAACAGTGCTGTTGGCTGTGGAACTATAGTTAGATGTGGCTGGTTTGGCATGGTCGTTATATACGAGTGCATCCTTCAACACAGACTTAGTGTATCCTGAAAATGTTAGTATCCTATGTGTGACTCTCATTGATAGTTTCTCTCTTTTCACGATAACTTACTGTGAGCAAAGTCCATGAGCTGCAAAGGCACATGGTCTTCGTAGTTTTGGATTCCCTGAGTTGCAAATATCAAATGTAACAATCTGACGTCTCTGGGAACAACTGAGGCCAGCAGTTGGCCAGAATTGGAGGCTTCTGCGGCACCACCAGCAACCGTGCCATTAGACTGGGCTGTAGCACTCATTGGATGGTATTGTGTGTACTAGTGGTCTGATATGATGATAAGTTGAGTTCTCTAGCAATTCTGTATTTCTTACTATTTATAACCCCAAATAGCGCAGTGTTTCAAAGCTTTTAGTAGAATAATTCATTCAACTGATTTCGACAAGAAGATAGAAGCTTCTTTCGCGGTCAATATTAAACTACACCCGATTCTGACTGTACCCTCAGTCTCTTGTCAATCCAGTATACATACTGACTTTTGAATTCTATTCATTTTGTTTCTGGTTCTCGCACTAATCTCTCACCTCCCTATAAGCACATATCTATCTAAATGCATAAATAAATTTCAGCCTCTATAAACATTGATAAATCTTTCAAAAGCGCTTTCAGAAACAAGAACCTCCTCTTAGCCGTAACCCTGTTATATACGCAATATTGTCAATGCTGAAGGCTAAGAAGCTCAAGTCGGAAGTGATGGAATCTCCGGACAATGTACAGATTTCTGCTCCGGATCTCGCGCATACTCTCATACGACCCTTCGAGTTTCTTGTCAACTCCAGAGATAATTGCCACCGCAACGCATTAGTCATTCTTAACCAACTGCTAAAAGGTATAGATGTGCCGCGACTATGGTCCAATACAGAATTGCATGTCTGTGCTGATGGAGGTGCCAATCAATTGTTCGATTATTTCGAAGCAGAAACAAAATTGCGTTCTCACCTGGATAACGAACAAACCAGTGAACAAGCTAGCGATCTCATTCGTCAGCAGTATATTCCGCAGTTTATTGTGGGAGACCTAGACTCGTTGCGTGACGACGTTCGTGACTACTACGAGAGTAAAGGGACACGTATTATTCCACAGTTTACCCAATATTCTACAGACTTTTCCAAAGCTATAGCTACAGTAAGATTGTACTACTATTCTGAAGAACTGAGACAGGTATTGGTCAATGAATCAGTAGACACCAACAACGGACTTGCAGAGATAATTGAGAAATACGAAGCCGATAGCAGACAAGAACAAACTGTACGAATCTACATCTTAAGCGGAATCGGAGGACGTTTCGACCAGACTATCCATTCGATATCACAGCTCTACATACTCAACCAGTCCCATCCATTTCTCCAGCATTTCTTCATCACTACTAGTGATCTCATTTTCCTTCTTAAGAAAGGCATAAATTATGTAACGTATCCCAGTAAAACAACATTCCATCTGGCAAAGGTACCTACCTGTGGCTTGTTACCTTTGGGCAACTCAAAAGTCATGATATCCAGTCACGGGTTGAAGTACGATGTCCGCAACTGGGAAAGCGAAATGCTTGGAAATGTCAGCTCCAGCAATGGGATCAGCGGTGTCGATGGTGTTGTTGTTGAAGTATCTGGCCCACTTGTCATGAACATCGAAATAGAACATGGTGTAGAATATTGAAGACTGTAGAACAGAGAGATTGAAAGAGACAATATGGGACTTTATAGAAATTTTTGCTCGGTGAATAAACATAATGCACGCTCTCTGTGCTATAATATGCCTCATATATATATATAACCTCAATGAAAACTTAGGCTTAGGAGGACCTTTTAAGGCCATTGCTATCGGTATGTACATTCTCACGTGACATGTCACGTTACCTAACAGAATGCACAGAGCCTTAAGATTTTTCAGTCTTAAGATTTTTCAGCTATAGAACGAAAAAATCCAGGTGGACAAAACTCAACACCAGCCTAAACTCCTATTGAAACCAGATCTTTTCACCAGCTTGACCATGTTCAGAAGTTCGTTGGTGTTTAGGGGATTCTCCTCAATCTCAAGAATGAGCGCTACCAGATTATTGTCGTCGATTTCCAGACCAACTTTCTCCAAAACTATTGCATTCACAACTACCAGAAATTCTATATTAGCATCCACAAATATCTTCAACAACTCCTTTCCTAGCATATCTCCTTTCAAGGCACAAATGGAAATTGTAGAACCATCTGTTGCAGAACTGGAAGACAACACTGTGTACATGGACTCTGTGTTGAGAAAAAGAAGATTGAAGATGAAGAAGCACAAGTTGAGAAAGAGAAGAAGAGAACAGAGATCATTGAAGAAGAGATTGGGCAAGTTGTAATCGCGGTAGAGTGATCTTGTTCAAAACTAAAACACAATACGGAGCAAGCGATACCATGTGAATTGCAAACCATATTTTCATAAATTGGACCTCTGTTGTGATCATCTTCATTTCATTATCTTAATTTTCATTGTAGACTGAATGGTTGAATTCCAGTCGTTACTTGTTGTTATTACCTAATAGATTGGCATTGCAAGTATTCAGTCTATATCACAAAGTCGTATACACATATACATCCATACCATTAGACTATTTTGGTTTACATTCTGTACATATTTAATACAACATATCGTATATAGTTCTTCCCTGTTATTTGTGCATGGACATTGTAGGATGGAATTGAAATGGTGAGATGGAGCTGTAATTGTTCGAGAGGTTCTTTACTTGTCTACTCTGTTGTATTCACTTCGAGCCATGGTATAAGAGTCATCGTTTACTCTCTGTATATAAACGTAGTACGAGAAACGAATATTTCTGAAATTCAACTTTTTTATTCTATTACAATTATCATATCAATCAGAACAATGAGTACGATTACCTTTGTCACTGGTAATGCAAACAAGCTCAAGGAAGTGATTGCTATTCTTTCGGGTTCTCAATCTGAAGGCGGTGCATCGAAAGTAGGAAATTTCACTATTGTTAATAAGTCGTTGGACCTTGATGAGCTCCAAGGCAGTATAGAAGAAGTAACGATCCATAAAGCCAAGAGTGCTGCCCAGATACTTGGAGGTCCAGTGTTGGTGGAGGATACCTGTTTGGGTTTCAATGCTTTTAACGACCTTCCAGGACCATACATTAAATGGTTTGTGAAATCGGTGGGTTTACAGGGATTGGTTGATATGCTTTACAAGTTTGAAGACAAGAGTGCAAAAGCAATTTGCACGTTTGGATACTGTGAAGGACCTGGAAAACGAGTTCAATTGTTCCAAGGAATCACCGAAGGGTCCATTGTAGAAAGCAGAGGTCCTACCAACTTTGGCTGGGATTCGATCTTTCAGCCTGATGGATTTGACAAGACGTATGCTGAACTTGACAAAGAGATCAAGAATAGTATCTCGCATAGATTCAGAGCATTAGATAAGTTGAGAGACTTTCTTGTGAGCCAATAGATGATGAAGAAAATAGAACTTATAGAAGATGAATAAGAAACAGTAGATAAAACAGCAGTAAGAATCTAATGGGAGTATCCATTAATGTTTGTAACAATCAACTTTTTAAATTGAAGGTTTCAGTTTGTTGATTTATTTATGTAGCTAATAAATAGAATATGCAATGAATATTGAAAAAACAAGAATAGAGAAATAAAAAGCAAGAGATTCATTTCGTAAGCGTCGGAAAAACCGATCGTGATAGTATGACTAGTTTGTTCTAATCAAATCAGCAATTAATGTGGTGTCTTTGAATGGAAATTCAAGATGCGAAGACAAATCTAAACGGTAATAATAGTAATATAATGACATTAATAAGATATTAATGAACTCTATCATATGACTGGATGCTGGAAAATATTTGGTTAATTGAAGATTTCTTTGATCTTGCCAAATAAGCCCTTCTTCTTTTGTTGCTGTTTCTTCAAGTTTTCACCGTGGCTCGAAACGGCATACAAGTTGGATACTTCTTCTGAGCCTCCGCTGCTATGGGACTTGTTGGAAACTACATTGCCAAATCCACCTCTGCCAACCGAAAACGATTTGTTGGAAGTCACAGCATACAAGTCCTGTTTGGGTGTGGGCCCATCGACATCTTGTAACTTACGAGTAAGTTCGGGATTGTCGTTACTAACCATGTTACCGTAGCCCCCTCTGCCTGTAGAGACCTTCAGAGTAGTGAGCTGAGGAGTGTTAGAGCCTATAGGAACTAACTTGGGGGAAGGAATCTCGTTGGACGACTTGATGTTACCAGCACCGCCTCTTCCAGTCGAGTAATATACCTTCTTGTTAGAATCTTTGCCAGTAGGAGTATTCGATCCACTATCATCCGTGCGGGAAGGAGATATCTGAAGTGCTGGAAGAGTAGATCTGGAAGCTGGTGTCAAGCCGTTGGACACCGTTGCTGTCAAAGTTGGTGAGACGTGGTTATTGTTGGATGTGATGGTAGACGAGGTATGTATGTTACCAGCGCCTCCTCTTCCAGTAGAATAAGCCATAGTTAGAGGTATAGATATAGAAATGAAATGACTTAAAGATGATGAAAATGGAAAACACAAGCACTAACAATAATCGAAAATGGTCTAGATCGTCAAAGAAACCAAAATTAAATAGAATCAAAGTAAAACAATTCAATAGAATCGCTACCAGATATTCTGCTAGTTATATTGAATTCTCACCATCCGTAGCTCCACAATTTCTATTTTCCCCTGCAAAGTGACCCAAAAAGAAATTAATCACTCACCAATTTTCTTGGAGAAACTAATATAATCTCGTGACACTGACCACATGAAAATCGCCCAGTTCCGCTATATGGACCAACAACAAAGTTGATAAGACTTCAGGTAATATATTAACTGATTTTCTTATCGCTCTTCGTATTAGTGATATTTCGGCGATGCTTCTTGTGCCAAATTGCGCCTGCTGACTTCTTGCTTCTTAATCGATAAATGGGATTGAGCTTTCTCTTAATCTCTATCTTTCCCGTAGTCTCTCTAATCAACTGCTGTGTAAGTGCTATTTATGTGGGGCTCTGCCAAGCTCTCAAGCATCCTCAATTAACAACCCGCTTTTTCTCAAATCAACCTTATCACTTCTCTCTCTCAGTTACTGTAGCAATTCTCTCTGTTCTTTATTTCTGTAAACCAAATATACCAATACCAAGAAAGGCATGCTTCTCTGTCTTGTAGTAGTCTCGAAAATATACCAATGTTGGCTCTGAACTTGTCAGCCTCTTGATATTTTCTGCACAAAAAGGTTCCGTTTCAGGTCCACCATAATATTCTTCTTCCTCGTAATAATTATGAATTCTTTATTGTACGCAAAGAACTTTTCACGGAACACAAATCACTTATCAGTTGGTAGGTGAAAAAGGCGCGTTTCTGATTCCAAATGTCTGCCTAGATCTCAATTTGAGACTACTGGAGCTTGGATAATCCCTCGTAGACTTTCTTCTGAACTCTACTATGGACTCGTTTTGTGGTCGTTTGCAATTTCACAATTAGCAGGGACATAGATACCGTTCTCGTCAATTCTCCCTCGACAAGTCCTAGACGCCGGAGCTCATGCCAATTGTCAAGCGAAACATTTTCGGCCACTGCCTTATCTGTAGGATAGATGGACTGAAGGAACTCTGCAAATCCAAGCGATGTAGAGTGATGGAGCTTCAGGTGAACTCTGGTATGTCTAGTCACGTGATGTGACTTATCCATTTCCACAACCAACTTGGATGGTGGTGTTGGGGGTTTTGACCTTGACGAACGAAGAGAAGAAGGCGAGGAGACAAAGGAGATATCAGAAAAGTCGGTAAGAGTATGGACGGTCTCGTTGTCTTCTTGCACTTCGAGACTTGTAAGAAAATCACTTTTTTGCAAGCTTTTACCAAAAAGTGACTTATAACTATGGGGTTTGCGGTTCTTCATCCATTTCACATTGAAAGACCAAGGCTTGCTGTTCAAGAAGTCCTTGTAGTGTTGCAGTCTTGTAGTTAAATAGTACATTTTGAGAATCGTTTAGGAATTTCGGGGCTGATGAAAGAATTGATTGGGTTGGTAGGGGGATAAAGAGATAAGTAATTAGGCTGCAAAATATGCGGTTCATTTTTTTTAGTGGGCAAAACGAGGCATACCGAAATGGGGATAAAGACAGGGAGGCAGATATTACTAGTATTATCTTCTGTCCAGCAAATGGGCCAGATGCCTGTGTATGGTTAATAGTATAGAGTTAACTTCGATTTGAAGACATGGACATTCAAGTCGACTGACTGAACTGCACATTTTGTAGCTAGTTGCAACTACTTGAATATAGACTGCTGGTAAATGGATACCAAAGAGTTGGTTTTGACAATTTAAAATTCTGACTCAGTATACTAATGTCAATTCAGTATTCTACTAAGAGAATATACTTTGAATTCATATTTAGTCCTGTTTGCTGGACTTCGTACCTCGTTGTCGGCTTCCGACTTTTTCGGCTGTCCATTATAGGCTTAATCAACTAAGTAGTTTTGATAGCTACATCTACAGCAGTAAACAACGTTTTGCTTTAGCTCTTCTACATCGTCTTCAGAAGTCTGCAAACGTATTCATACATATTAAGTCATCGTATTTGGTAAGTAGTATAAAGCCGACCCTGTGATATTCAGCTTCACTCGAGCTGTTCCACCTGTTCCTTCAATGCTTCGTTGAGAGCATTGAAACTCTTCTCCGTCAGGCTGAATAGTCCTATCCACGACAAAAGTGGCACCAACACTCCGGAAAAACTCTCGGACTGAATCAACCTGGTATACGCTAACTTGCCCTGGTCATTGGCCTGGGGCATAAACACAAAACTGTGTGTACCGCTGAAGATCCACGAGAAGATCAAATCGCCCTTCCATACAAACTCCGTTACAGTATTGGCTAACACAATGGGGTACATCATAGTCAGCGAAGACCAGCCCTCCGGCTTCATTTCTATTTCGAGCTGATCCCCGGGCTGCACCTCAGTTGCAGCAGCATCCTTCTTCTTATACACCGAAACTTTGCTGAAAAACGGGTTCCAGTTGCTGTGGTTCTCAAGCTTGAGGAAATGCTCCCGCACTTTCTCGGGTTTGCCCTCGATGATAATCTCCGTTGTAATAGAAGGCATTGCAAAAGCAGCTAGCAAATTGTATTTGATTCAATTGATGAAAAGGAATTTCAGACGAAGAAATGAAATCGAATGCAACTCTATATAAATCCACTGGACGAAAAAGTACTTGAGTTGAAAGGCAAAAGAATCTCCAGCTTTCAAGCAGAAACATTCCACTTCTTATAAACTCGTATTATATGCACGACCTGCCTAATCATCACGGGGCCCATTGTGCTAGAAATATACGGCGTGCATTGTATTCCTGTTACTGAAGCCAATTGGAATTGTGTTGATTGAATAGGGGTAATATGTGAAAAATAGCTTCTATCGGGAGTATTTATAACTGGATCTTCTTTGGAGAAATGAATAGAAACCTGCCTAGAAAAGTGTCATTTTGAAAAATAATTTTGACCGTATCACTTTCCGCAGTCTAAGATGTCAGTATCTTTGTAGCAGATACTACTTTGGGCTCGGGCTCGGGCCAGCAAGTGAATTCATTTCAAAGCCAACCTAGCCATCTGAAGGGCTATATGTGACTCTTTCGCTTCCCAACTGGTCGGAGTTTGTTTGGTCATCCAACTTTGGCCATCTAGCTTTGGGTGCAACAGAAGTTCTCAAAAACTCTCTGACTCGAATGTGGTATCTTCGAAATGATTAACTTCAGCTGCTTCGCTTTCAATCAGCAGCTGCAAGGAACCGATTAGTGCGTTGATAAGCAAGTTCTGCTTGAAGTTGGCAAGAATGACTTCGTGGTTCTTATTGGTGAGAACTCTGGCTAGTTTGCTGTATGCCAACAAGAGTTTACAGTAGTTCACTTCTATCCTATCAGTGGACTCGAGTCTGACACTGGGTAATGCCATCGTGGTCATGGAGCAATACTGCCTTAGCTTCTCCAATTGTGCTATTGTCTCGACGGGAGAAGTAGCTGACTCTGTCGCTTGGTACACCTCATGAAGCTCTCTGATGGTGTGGTCAATAACTGAAGAGTCCGTATTCTTATCGTCGTCTTCATTCTTTGTTTTTGTAGTTGCGCTGGACAGCGGCTCCACATCCAGACTACGTAGGTTCCATTTCTTGACCTTTGGAACATCTCCCATAGTCTTGTACTTTTCAATTAGAGGCTTTCTCTTGATGGGTGAACCATAATGATCCTGGACAATTTCATTTTCCTTGTTGCTTTCGAACATATCTGGTTCAGCAGCAAAATCTAAATCTTCGAATAGACGAATTAGTTTGGATTCTGCGTTCATTTTTCGACTCTTTAATAAAGATTTCTTTGTTTCTACAAAATTCTCAGCTACCCGCTGGCGACAAATTCGCAACTTAAACCGTTTTATTATTTCTCTATGGTACACACCGATATCCAATCGGCACTTTTTACTACTATTCTATGCTATGCAGTTGTCCTAGAATACATCTGGCAATCTCTCTATGACGTAGGCATGTCCACCAACACTCATCAAAGGAACACCAGGCACTTTTCTTACTCTTCTCTTTAAGTCAGCATCGTTGGTGGCCACAATGTAACACTTGTGTTGCATCACACGGTTGACAATACAATCATCGGCATACGTGCCTCCGTGAGTGCAGCTGAGTCTTTGTATACGATGGTCTTTGGCCAATTTTAATGCAATACGATACTTGGGACCCAATTTCTCTAATTCTGCCATGACACAGTCTGTCACTATAGGAATAGCTTTGGCCATAAGGCAGTCCATCAACCCTTTGACGATGTCAACCTTTTTCTGGATAGAAAAGTTAATGAAATTTGTATCGATAAGCACCTGGTAAGGTGGCCTTATAGCCAGATTGAATTTGAAAAATAATGCTGATGAGACTTGAGGTACCGATCTAGTCAACTCAGAGTCTTCTACCTTTTTGTTGTCCTTTTTCTGGTTTTTCACTATACGTGGGTCCTTGGAGTTTAACGTCCTTTTCACCAAGGCGAACTTCCTTGTCTTCTTAGCTTTTCCCATCTTGTTGTGTGGTCTAAGTGTGGAGTAGAGATGTTTTGGAAGAGGGAAGAATACTATTGCGATGAGATGCTCCAGAAAAATTTGGTGATCTTCCAACTCCTGCAGGCGCATAAAGGAATAGGTGCAAAATAAATTGCAGTATTGGTGAAATACAAATACTTTCTCCATATGGCAAAGTAGAGATAAGATAGTTGCTATATGGATTTTGCAATTTTCCCGTTGCAATTTCTTCAAATCATGTTGTAATACAAATTTCATTGAGAAAATGATGTGCAATTTTTTTCCATCTTTGAAGGTTATTGCAATCATTTTCGTAGTAATTATATATCTATTACATTTATCCCAGTTACAAATACATATGCCAATCTGAAGATATTTTCAAGAAGGAACAATCCCTAAGCGTCAATTATCAGTTTGCGATCCTACAAATTTTGTATATTCTTTCGTCTTTTCCTCAATGTTCAGCTGGACTCTAACGGATATCAAATTGTCTTCTAGTATCCCTACTATAAGTTCAACATACAGCAATAGCAGAAACTTCATAGACATTTGTGTACCTAGACCGCCATCTGTACATCCTGAGGAAAACTGATTTCGGTAACATCTGCCTCCCAAAATCTCAGTCTATTGGTAGTGGTGTCGCCTCTCATTTTAGGACTCTCTACAAACGACACTATAACGAAGACTTCGACCCACAGAATTATCTTTGTCAAGTGTTTCACTAGTACATTAAATATTTTGATATGAAAGAACTGTAAAGGTATTGTCGTTTCCCAATGCAATTTTCGGAAACCACTCCAAGGACCTACAATAAAAGCTATCATTAAATAATTATTAGATTGCATATGCCTATATGATTCAACTACATCTATGAATTGGGTTCCTTCACTGACTTAGGTAACGATGGGAATTCGTGGATTAGTTGGTAGTCAAATCCTTTCTTTTCCTTTTCGCTTCTCTTCCAACTCAACAAAGTATTCTTTTCAAAGTCGATTTCAAACACTCTGAGCTTACGATCATAGTTGGCGTCAAGAGCAGTGACTCCCGAATCTCCAGTCACGCTACTGTAGCAGAGCCAGATAGACTGTTCCCCTGTACCACTTTTAGATTTTTCACTTATGAGACAGGCATCATTCTCATGTTCGTGTCCTACACTGACTACTTGATAGCCACAGTTGCGGATATCATCAAGCACCTGCGGCTTAGTCTTGGAATTGAGCGGATGCTTCTCGTTGTAGCTTCCAATTATCTTGAACTTTCCAGGAGGACGGAACTGAGGAATGGGAAAATGGAAGAATAGCAACTTAAACAAGTTCTCAGGGTCGTCGGCATGGATACGGTACAAGAAATTAGTCTGGGTTTCATCAAGGTATTTATCTTCGGAATCAAATACAGTAATATGAGCCACTTCCTTTTCGTCTCTGATCACTTTCAAGTTGTAGTTAGTAACTCCATGCAAACTATCGTCAATCCCTTCTATAGTGTTGTAGCAATTAGGTAACGTTTGCAAAAACATAACCAAGGATAGTTTGATTTCCCTGAGGTTTTCTTGTTCGTCAAACTCGTCACCAAAAGTGAATATGAACTTGGTGTTTGTCTGTAGTATAGGCTGTAACGACTTGAGAATTATCGACTTATAGTCAACGCTACGGTCTACGTCTAGCAAGTCACCCGAGATTACAACCAAATCTGGATTCTCTTTCTGTATACTATCTTCCATGAATTTCAAAGTTTTCAAGTCTGAAGTACACAACTCTTCATCCTTATCACATTTTCTGCCAAGGCTTTGTCCAAAGTGCAAGTCACTCATCTGAATCACTTTGAGCTTGGCCACAGATTCATCGATACGAAGAATGCCTGTCTCTTGCATTAACACAAATTGAGAAGTATCTTGAGTCCAGATGTCATGTTTCGATTGAGGCAATTTGAACATCGAGATAATGGGATGAATCTTTTCTTCCGTCATTGAGGAGTGAATGGAGAAATGGTTTGCACGCGAGTCGATGAGGTCGTTGGAACCAAAGAGCAAATCTAGTGAATGCACTAAATCCAAATCACTTGGAATGGGGTTCTTGATGTTTGTGCTGAAAAACTTCTTGTACAACTGGTAGTTGTCACTTTTTATGAGTTCAAACCCAGCGTCATCTTTAGGTTTGTCAAACGTGAGATCTACAAGGATGTTGGTAGCGGTGTCTACGGGCTGCTCCTTAATGACGATATAATACAAGGGAGATGTCAATTTGGTGGTAGCAGAAGAGTCTACAGTTGTTTCGTAGTAATTCATGGGAGGCTGGATCTTGGAATAGCCTATGGGAGCTTTGCAATTGCGGTAGTAGCATTTGATGATGTTAATATCGGTGATCACCGTTCCTAGTTTGGTATGTGGCTGGTCGAAATTGTTCTGTAAAAGCTTGACGTCTGGATACACCGAGGCTGATGCTCTTAGATAGCTATATATCAATACTATGCTAAGGGCCAGGAGAATGGTGACGAGCACTTTACGGTACGATTTGGGAATGAATATCTTCTTTACGATGTACGACATGATTTCATTATGCGTGTTTGGTGTGGTGGGTTTTCCCTGCGTTGAATATGTAGAAATTACACCCTAGACTACAGTCGTTCCTTAGATAAGGGTAGCAAATGAAATACTCTCCACAATTAGATTGAAGGTGCTGTTTAAATCGGCAAACTTGATAGGGATATAGGAACTAAGTGCAGCCTGTTGAAAATTGCTTCGAAAATCGAAAATAGTGAATATGTCGTAGTTGAATAAATCCTCAAATGCTACTATGTGAAAAGTAGGCTGGACTAAGGCGGCTTAAAGAGCTTGAAATCACTTAATATACAAATATTAGACTAGACAAATATTTCCAATGACAATTTACAGGATCTCCCTCCAATGATACTGATACCTACAGTAGATCTTTCTAACGGGACGGTTTCAGGATCCTTGCTAGTATTTATACAAGTTCCGTATTCCGCTTAAGCTATTTCTTAAAAGCACCATTTTCGTCTATAAATCTAGAATTTGGTATATTAATAGCACTGCAAAATAATAATAAATATTTTTTTTGTGGCCACATCAAATGCACGCCTGCCTGATGGAATTCTGTATTGGGTATAATCCCAGACTTGCTTTCGAAGGCTTGGTGACATCCTCTAAAGCAAAACTTACTAAAAGCCCACCTCCATCACCTTTGTCACCATTCTCCCATACACCAGGGATGCCATGGGATGTTACGGCTGGTGCTCTACGACCTACCACCGCGGCAATTGCATCTTAGTAAATGCCGTAAGTTTAAGGTTTTCGCTTTTGTACGATGTAGTCTGCAGTGTGCGGTCGAGGAATCCACCATTATGTACTTCTCCAAATGCTCGCTGTACCAATTACCAAATTATGTTGCATGTCCAGTTTAAATTAACAGAACAGATAAGGGTGGCTGCAACAGAAATCGACTGCAGCTCGTAATCAAGTCTTGATTTCCTACTATATGTATGACTTCAAACTGTTAATACTGCTACTAGTAGACATAGAGCCGCTGTACCGGGCTCACTTGGCAGAAGGTGCTGTGCGACAGCATCAACATGCCTTTGGCTAGATCCAAATCTTGCATACCTTTTTACCCATTTGAAGTACGACTCAATGACGTGCAATTCTCTTTAGGATGTGATTTCACATTCTCCACAGGGCCCGTCTAGAACAATCGGACAGTTCGTGAGTACAAGCTCGACTATAATCATTTCCTACGAATGCAGAGAAGCGCCTTGCTCGTTGTTTGGTGTCAGGGTCTTTATTTCAGATATCCTGAACTGCCATTCAAACAAACAGATTCATGCGGTCCCTCCCCCAGTATGTCTCGTTATAATTTTTCTTTCAATTCACCAACACACACCCAATATGGTATAACTCTAGATCAACTACGACTTGCAAGATGTAACCAGTTACTAAATTCTAAGTTAGAATTGAGCTTGAATTGAGGCACAAACTCAAACACATCCTTGCCCAAACAGGCAAAACCACGGCGTCGACTGGCATACTGCTAGGCTAAATCTATCCTCGACAGCAATCCCAATAGAACCAACTCGGCCAATAGTCATGTCAAGAATTCTCACAAATGGACATTCGTCTCTGTAATCAGCTGCTTACTTCAGGCGTATTCTGAAACAAGCTAATTTCGTGTAATTGTACACATTGTTCGCCGTGCATACCACCTTCACTTCAAAAGGTTTCCTGACGAACTCTCTCTTTCCTTTAGGGCACCAACTGTGATACCCAACTCGCCTAGAAAGTTAACATCTTCGGCTGAACATATACTGAAACCCTAATTCCAAAATTCAAATTTTGGACATTGGAGAATCGCATTTTGGATATTCTTGACTCTCTTGATTCGGCTCTGCATTGAAGTTTCTCTTTCCTTTTGTTCGACCGTTGCAATTCTTACAACCTCTTGTACCCTTTCGGTTCACACATTGTTAATTGTTCGCTTGCTGACAATACGATGCATTACCATTGCTGAAAACTGGGGAATGTTTTTTCGGAATTCTCCTTGCGCCAACTTGAATTTCGGCTAATCGTTGATCCTTAAGGCGCACTCAGATAATGAATGCACCAAATTTCAGTAACATAAAAGTTTTCAATTTAATATTGTTCTTTATTTAACTATTTAATTTTATTCTTACTTCTGAGCAGCCTGTGCCTTCGCCTTGCTCTCCTTATCTGCTTGGTCAAGTCTCTTATTTACTTCGGCTACTTGCTTCTCGAATTCTTCTTTGGAAACGCCAGCTCTCCATCTTAAGTCGTGAGCGGGATGCGACTCAAGCAAGTATTCTGGTTCCTTGCGGTCAGAACCAAATAGTTGTTCCCTGAAAGTCAAGGTTTCTGTTTCTGGGTAGTCGTCCCATACCAAGCCTCTCTCTTGCAATTCTGGAATCAAGTATTCTACGACGTCTTCGAAAGAACCTGGGGTAACAGCGTAAGTGATATTGAACCCGTCAACTCCACTGACATCCACCCATCTTTCGATTTCATCTGCTACCGTCTTGGCTGTTCCAAAGAATACCGGGCCCAAACCTCCTACAGTAATTTGTCTAGCTACGTATTCTCTAGTCTTTATGACATCCTCTGGTTCACCGGGAGATGTCTTGGTCCAGAGATCCACAAACCCTCTGACGGCGTTGGAACCAACATCTCTCAACTCTTCACCTTCGGCAAATTGACCAATGTCAATACCAGTCCAGCCACTGAACAATGCCTGGGCCCCTTGAATATCACCATAGCTCTTCAAGTCCTTGTATTTTTCGGCAGCTTCTTCTTCGGTATCAGCAATAACAGTAGTTATCAATTGCAAGAACTTGATAGACCCGTCTGGTCTTCCGTAGTTTTCGAGAGCGAGTCTTTTGATGTCCAGGATCTGCTTACCTAAGGCTTCGGGGCTGAAGGTAGTAATGAAAACGACTTCGGCGTTCTTAGCAGCAAACTCTTTACCCTGCTTCGATGTTCCTGCTTGTAAGATAACTGGCAATCTCTGGGGACTTGGCTCTGTGATGTTAGGACCTGGAACATTGAAGTACTTCCCTTCAAAGTTGATTTCTCTAATCTTATCAGGGTTGGAAAAGACTCCATCTTTGAGTTCAACAGCATCGTCTGCCCAAGAAGAAAGTAACAAGTCGTAAACAACCTTGATGTACTCTTCGGCACGTTCATATCTTTCATCGTGAGGTGGTAAGTCTGCACCGTTCAACAAGTTTCTGGCTGCACTGTCCAAGTATGAGGAAACAACATTCCAACCAACTCTACCCTTTGTCAAGTGATCCAAGGTGGCCAACCTTCTGGTGAGGTGGTAAGGAGCTTCACTGATGGTACTGAAAGTGACACCAAAAGCCAACTTCTCGGTTACAGCAGCCATGGCGGATACAACAGCACTAGGTTCATTGACAGGCCATTGAGCTCCGGCAATAGCAGCAGCTCTGATATTACGTGGACCATTGTAGACATCGTAGCCTCCCAAGACATCAGCAATGAAGAGGGCATTGAACTTACCCTTCTCCAATAATTTGGCCAAGTAGGTCCAGTACTCGATTGTGTTGTAGTTTCTGGATTTGTCCTTGGGATGCTTCCACAATCCAGGCGCCTGTAAGCCTGAACAGCCCATGTCGAAGGCATTGATGATGATTGGTTTTCTCTCTGAGGCAGCAGTCATGGTAGTGAGATTTGGTTGCGAAAATTGATAAGCTGCAGATCGTAGAAAATCTAGCAACGCCCACAAATCAGTGCATATATATAGTTAGAGAGTTGGTCAATACTCAAAATAAATATATTTCCAAAATGGCCAATGGCACGTGAATTAATCTATTTGCTGTTCGTGCTATTCCATCTATCTGCCACTACCAAGACCATGTTGAAGTATGGGGTATCCCAACAACCGTAAGACGCAACAGATCCACAGTTTTTGGAATTTTTTTTCACACTTAAAACAATTTTACACGCATAAGCTGTGGCTCACCAGCATGAAAAAAGACAATACGCAGAACTTGCGCTGCGGTATCCGAACCGAACCGACCAGCAATACTCTCGCTTCCATCTAGTCTATCTGGCGATGGTTGCGACGAGCGAGCCGACCCACACCTAGCTCATGCTGGACAATGCTGCAGTGATGAATCATACGATGACATGGTACGATGGCTCACTCGAGTCGTCTTGGAATGATTCACATGCATATATCTTGCGGCAAGAAATGAGGCTCAATTGGTTGCAGAATTATTGCAAGATTGAATTGGCCAATTAAAAATCTAGACTAGCACGATTGCAAGACTAAACGCAAGAAGAATGAAGAATGATTTACCGTAGCAAAGATGACCATGGAATATGGCTATATTAGAATATAGAATGGAAGTTGTCTAATGTTTGCCATTCGATTGTAAATGACTCTGGACGATTGCTATAGTTGGAATAAACCAATGTGGCTGGTTAGATAATTACAGTCTTACATTCCTATGATATGTACAAATTAAAAATCAAAGCACTGCTACGTTCACAATCTCTCTTCTCTAAGCTCGGCGCCGTTGCTCTTGAGGATATTGTAGCCCCAGAATCCAATCACATTAAGCACACCAACCCTCCAACCGTTCATCAAACCTAGACGGTGCAATTTCTGAAGGAACGTCACTGTTTCTGCTTCATGTACCTCTTCGTCATCGCCGACCTTCGCGTCAGTCCAGCTGCTGTTGAATTCTACAATCAAGTTTTCTTCAGGATTGTCGATGGTCACTACTCTCATCTTGTCTTCCTGGAGGCTCTTGGGCCTCAACAAGAAACGCACTTGTTCTTTTCTCAATAAGTTTTCTACCGGTAATTTGATGAAAAACTCCAAGATCAACAGAAGCAAGTTGACTACGGTGTAGACATTAGGCGACGAATACGAATCAATGTTGAACTTGATGAACAACACGTACGGTGCCGTTTTCCGGAAAATGCTGATAGAAAACTGGTGCAAGACAGTCAAGAACGCAATAGAAGGAGGTGGAGCTAACAAGTATTGAACCGGGTAATTACGTATAGATTCACGGATTGATCTCGTATTCACTGTGGGTATAATGGAACCTTCTAGATTGTGGATCAGAGACTCTGTCGAGGTCAAACCGTCACTTGAGGGTTCTAGTGCTGGTCTGTTGAATTGTGTAATCATTAAGCGCACCTTGATTAGATCCAAAGGCATCAATATCAAGCCTGTTAGTACACATGCAGATACTGAAAGCCAGAGTGATCTGAGCGGATCATTAGAATGAGTTAGATCCAAGAAGAAAGGATCCGGGATTCCCAAGAACGGAGATATGAAACCGGTGATCCAAGCCTCGATCGTATGCGACAACGTTTGATGGATGAAGGATGCGTTGATACCTCTGAAGAGCGCAAAAGGACCGTCCTTAGAAGCTATTGCAGACATGATATCCATTGTATGAATGGAGATAGGCTGGATCTTGGTTTTCTTTTTGGTTCTATTCTTTGGTTTTTTGGTCCTTGTTGAAGGTCTTGTTCGCAAAGTTGACTGCGAAGATTCTACATTTGATTGGAAGTAGTCGATTTCATAATCAGACGATTCTTCTGTTTCCAGCAAGTCCGTCGAATCGGATAAAAGTCTTCTTGACGTTTCTAGAGGCTTTGGCTTTTTGACATTTGCAGCGATATTAAACTCTCCTACTTGTAAGACCAATCTGACGATTTCCAAAGGCTGACTGACCACGATTTTGCAGTAATTCTTGACGAAATTCCATACTAAATTTTTAAAGAGCTCCAGCAAATTGTTTAGATCAAAGTACTCTTGGAATTCTAAATCGTAGACGTAGTTCTTATCTGCCGTGGCATTGATGCCCAGGGGACCAATAGCCATGCCCATACGCTTGTCGCCATTTATGCCTATACCTGAGCCGGGACTGAAGGCTTTGCGAAGACCTGAGGTGCCAGTGTTGATGTTCTGTTCAATGGCGTTGGAGGATAGGCTTTGGGTCAAGGGTTTGTTTGTTTCTGTGTCATAAAGTCCTAGGCCGGGTCTGAATATCACTGAGTAGCCGGCGTTAAACGTGTCGTGGTCGTAGTACGGCCGCAAAGCGTGGTCTGCAGCCATTTTGTGTGAGACTAGCAACGGTTTCTGGTCTTCTGTTTGGAAAGAGAGATGGCGCTACATTGCCATTTAATAATGGAGTGGATATGGTCAGAGATGATGCCATAGTTAAGATTCAGATAGTGTGTATAAATTTTAGGAGAATGCGAATAGTTAAGAATTGCACTTCACCGTGAATATTGAAGTCAAGAGCATGCAAGCAGCTCCAAATTATAGCGAAGCTGTTAGATAGTATGAGAAGACTGCCCAATTCAATGATATAAGGATGTTTGCATTTGTAGGTGTCGAAATTGGAAAAAAATTCGTAACATTTCATCTAATATTGAGTGCTCTTCTACATGATAGATTTGAAAAGATATTTATGTATATACATGGATCAAATCCAGACTTCTTGGATTGTCTAACTTTATATTCCAATATTGGTCCAAGCATGTTGCTGATGCTGCTCTTCTTCTTCTTCTGTTTTGTGTTCTACCTTTTCTCCTCTCTTCTTCTTGCCATTCACCATAACCTATTTCTTTCTGCTTCTCTCTTCCGCTGCTCTCCGCAAGAGAAACTCCCCTAAATACTGTAGTGGATCCTCAGGCTTACTGCTTCCCACCTCCTTCAACCCCTCAAGTAAGTGCCGGGTCACATGCTCGTTCAAATAACGTCTCACTGAAGAACCACCAACTATTTCATGCACTGGAGGCCCGTCGTTTCTGAGTGCCTCAAGATCCACAGATGCTTCGCGAGACTGGAGTTTGGGTCTCTTGGCTGACGGCGTAGGCGAGCTGGCTTTATTGTCAGGTACAGCTGTGGCTATAGAAGCAATCGCTGGTATTGTGGTATTTGGAATTGATTCCGGTTCTGTTTCTGACTTAACTTCTGGCTCAGTGGTACTTGTTAGAGCTTGAATGGATAATTTATCTGTGCTGTCTCCATTGGCAATCGCAGCTGAACCTAATTTACTTGCGTGTTCCACTTCGGTAGATTCTACTGTCACCTGCATTTCGTCACCCATATTGTTTTCTTTACTACAGATATATTTCTAGTGACTAATTTGAAATTTGATGGAGATTACTATTGCTATTTATTCGTACACTTATCCTGTACAATTCCATTTATCAAAATTTATGCAGAAGAGTTTACCATTAATAATGAAAGCTCTTCCTAGAGAAGAGACGATCTTGTATGTACAACTACAAGTATGCAAGCTCTTATATGTAGCTTAGAATATCGTTCAACCCTCTACATCAACAACAGCTAAAAAGCATATAGATACCACTGTTCCAAGAGAGTTCATAGTGCTAACGTGATCTTGTGCGCGTGACTTCATCCAGTTACTATACATTTCTGTGATTCCCTTCTAGCAATACGCCATAGCTTCTTTCGAAGACAAGGCGACACAAGGTCAACGACACATTTAGAACAGTATGGATCCATTCAACGAAGTAAAAGATGACGCTTGGAATACAGTCGCGTCACTTGAGAGTTTGTTGCGCCTGTCGTCAGCGGTCGGCGGACCACCCCCTCCAGACACTATTCTCGATTTCAACAACAACTACCAAGAGCTTCAGGAGATCTACGACGACTTGAAGCAGGCCATTGCTATCAGTGAGAGTCTGCCGGAAAAGTACCAGTTGAGCAGCGCCGATGTAGCGGCCAGAAAAGCTGTTCTCAGCGATCTACAGAACAATATAGCAGACATTAAATCACAATGGGATACGATAATATCCCGGAATGGATCCAGTACGCCACCAGTTGGAATGAGAAAGCAACGAGAAGTTACAACTATGTCAAATAGAATCAGCCAAGATGATGAAAGTAGTTCGAATCCCGAAAATCCCTTTAATGACCAATTCAACCAATTCCAGCAGCAGGAGTTGATTCAAGAACAAGATGTTCAATTAGACAGCATTCATGAAACAATGAAAAACCTCAACATGCAAGCCCAACTAATGGGTTCGGAGTTGGAAGAACAGGGGTTTATGTTGGACGAGTTAGACAACGACCTAGACAATGTAGATAACAAGTTGAGGCGAGGACTCAACAGAGTCAATTTGTTTATTGAGAAAAACAGAGAAAGAGGAAGCGATTGGTGTATAGGGATTTTAGCTGTAGTATTGTTTATTCTCTTGATCTTGGTGATAGCGATCTAGAAGTTTTGGACATGATTTATACATTAGATACTTAGAACCAGCATTGCCTCTACTTTCACTATAAAGGGAAGAATTCGAGGAATACCCTAGAAGTTATTAATAATCTAGAATGAATGACGAAATTATGGATACTGTAGACTTAAGCACTTCACTGCAAACGTTATAGTTACCCTTCAAGAGCATATCCTAGATCAACAGATTCAAACTCTTTTGCAAGTTTAACTAACTTTTCTTTTAGCATCACCATGTTGCCTTCTTTGGGTTTGAAACGAGGCAACCATTCAGCAACACCATGTTGCAAGATTCCCTTCGCTCTCGACCTGCCATGGTCAACATGGCCATATGACCCGTGCAAAGTCACTCTAGTACTCTTGCTAGAATATTCGGCCCTGTGAAGAATATTGTTATTGTAGAATACAAGATCCCCTGGGTTCAATTCCACTATCAATTGATTGGTTATGAATTCTTTTCTGTTCTCATTCAGGGTCTTTTCTCTTTCTTCTGGAGTTCTAACTCGCTTGTGAGATCCTGGAACAACGATAAGACACTTGTCTTCAGTGAGAGCTAAATTGAATTGGGTTCCAGCATAAGGCTCTTCTAGCAATTGTTGAGCTTCTTCCTGTTCAGTGGCTTCCGGTTTAATCGTGTCTCTGTGCCAGTCCAACCCGAAGTTTGTTAATGGGTTGATCAACATGTTGAATAACTCCATAGACAAGCCCTCTTTGCCAACTTGTAAAATGTCACCAACGACAGCTAGCATCTTTTCACTCGCATAGCATTCGTGAAAGGGGGTAGATTTTTCACCCAAGTCTGGGTGCAAGAGTCCTGTGACACCCCAGATGTCTGGGCTAAAATTCTTCGGCCATGGTGGAAACTGCTTCCCTCTTGTTCTAACATAGGGATATTTGCCTTCACGGGCATATTTGATTACGACTTCTGCCGCAGTTCTATATTCGGCAATCTCGTCTGGGGTAAGGAACTCGCGGATCACTGTGAAGCCTTGGGCTTCGATTTCGTCGTGGTATTTGTGGGGCAAAGCGCTAGGCATAGTGTCGGTAAGGCTTTGTTGACTCTGCCCTCTTTGATTCTTCTTTTGCGCTCGACCTGAGGAATCGTGACTTTTATAAGGACCATAGATTTCATCTTCATCCTTTTTACTTGATGCAACATGGAAACTCTTTTCTGCAACATTAATTTTGCGCCCATTGCGATAAACCCCACAAAAAGGCAAGCGAACGGGCAGGCGAATAACCAAAATGCCTTTCGGCAGTGGAATTGAACAAGTACTAGAAAGGAAGTGCTTGGCGACAGCCTCTGAGAGAGTGTCAGAAATCATCAAATTGCTCTTGGCGAATGTATTCAGCTCAGAATGTTGGAAGTAGTCTTAATCTTGCCAAAGAGTAGATAATGCGGCTGTACGACTTCCATCTGTGTGATCACATTCGTACAAAATAAATGTATGTCATGGAGATAAACCAGAGAATCTAGAAAACGTAGAAAACAGTCCGAACGCGATGAGCAGGCTGTTGGCTTTTGGCTGAATCTCGGTCCACGGTGTTAAAGTATTCCCAAAAGAGAAGAGTTGCCGCAAAATAATCACTGATAAAGTTTTGATATTCTCTATTTATTTTCTTAATCCGACAAAAGAAACATTGAAAGCAATATTGTTTCTATGACGTTGTGGCGCTGACCACAAGCTCGGAGTGTCGATGAAGCTTAGACGAGAAAGTCTTCTGCTGAATTCTAGCTGCTCGGACGGGGCGCATGGCGAAAGCGGCCCCCGCAAAACGCATCGCAAATACGCTCTTCTGGACTAAACGTTTCAGAAGACAAAGCCTCTCTAAGTCATCGGACAAAACCAAGCTAAGGAAGTTGACTAACTAAAGACTTTCTATACGGGCCCAGATCATCCCAATTGTGGCAGTTCGACATCCATATAGCGGAAGCCCTCATCTCAGCACAACGTCTTCATCAAAGCTTGTTAACCTAAGAGTTGACTGAAATATATATATATATATATAGATATAAACTTTCGCCCAAATTCGCACTGCCATTTTGTAAACCACTCTTTTCAGACTGAGAATAGTTCTCCTACTCGAATACACCTTTTGCAAGTCAATTACAATGGTTTATCCAAGTCCTTTGAAGGCCAGTATCAGAAAAGTAGCAGACAATGTTGTCATTGCTTCGTGTCCTTTTTCAATTTTCGAATCCGTTCATGTTGGTGCCCGAATGGCTCTTATCAAACATGGAAAGGAAGTTACAATCTGGTCTCCTTTGAAATACAGCGAGGCCGTTTTCCAACAAGCCCTCCAATTACTTGCCGGCGATGAGAAGGTAGATGTAACCAACATCGTAGTTGTAAACGTCAAGCATTATTTGGCCGCTGGCGAATACAAGAAAGTATTCCCCGACGCAAAGATCATCGCCTCACAAGCTACTAAGTTGCCTGAAGGTGTCGAAGTTGATGTCAAAGTTACCTACGAATGGGGTGCTGGAAAGTTACTTGGAAAGAAAGAATTGACTGAGATTGGTGTCACTAGCACTTCCTTTGCTGATAACTTTCATTTGGTCTACATGGACAAGCACAAGAACAGAGAGTTGATCTTACATGATACCACCTCTAAGACTTTGTTTGTGGGTGACACTTTGTTCAACTTGGGGATCCCAGGTACGACAACAGGAGAAGTTAAGTTGGAGCAATTCTCAGAAGAGGCTGGTGTTACTGGTAAATTCTTTCCTCACTCAGGTTGGTCCTTCTTAACTCGCTACTTACAACCTGAAAGCAGAGTAGGTAGGTACATCATGAATGATCTTGTCCAAATCAAGACAGAAGAATCCAAGTTGGCACTTAAGACCATCGGCAACCTTGATTTCGACAGAATTGTGATGTGTCACGGCAATGTCATTGAAAAAGATGGAAGGGCTGTCTTCAATAAGCTTTTTAATAACAGTTTACAATAAAGCTATAAGAAGTTGGTTATGGCTGATTTTTTTTATCTTTGCTAAAGTCGTTTTCGGTATCATTATTTACTTGTATTCATTTCTTATGTGCATGTTCATATTTTGAATGCATTCCATATATACTACTTAGATAATACTAGATTGTGTTTGTATTGGCCGGAATGCCTAATTAAGGAAGTCATCATTTAAGTAGATTTCCATCTCGTAATCAGGCTGAAATTCAGTGTACAACGTTTCCAGATCGCCTGCCTGGTGTTCGGTATAGGCCGCTTCTGCGTCAGGGATGATCTTCAACTCCTCACCTGGACGCAAGGCTGCCTTTGCAAGCAATTGAACCTCACATGACCTTTCCATAAGTGTGAAAAGGTAAGCAGCTTCGTCCACAGTCTGCCCTACAGTCAACAACCCGTGGCTCTGTAGAATAGCTGCCTTTCCACTTCCAATAGCTTTGGCAATCTGTCTTCCTTCTTCAGCTTCAAGAGCAACTCCACCAAAGTCTTCGTATACGCTATGGGTCTTGTAGAAAGTGCAGACATCTTGGTTCAACATGTCTAAGGGTTTGCCAAAGGCAGACCATGCTTTTCCGTATACAGAATGAGTATGACATGCAGCATTTACATCTGGTCTAGCAATGTGCAAAGCAGAATGGATAGCAAATCCAGCAGCATTAATGGCTGTTTGGGCACCATCTGGCAAGATATTGCCATCTTCATCTACGTGAACCATGTCGCTGGCTTTAAGTAAGCCAAAATGCTTGGCCAATGGGTTGATCCAAAATGTATCAGGATCGATAGGGTCTCTGATGGAGATGTGACCAGCTGTACCTTCGGTATACCCTTTTCTAGCAAACACTCTGAAGGCGCCTGCCATATGTTGAAGAGCCCATTTTCTCTCTGCCGCCTTGTCCGTGAACTTGGGCAATTGGTAAGGATGAGCAGCACCTTTGGCTATGTTGTGTGATCCTCTTTCTGAAACTTTGTATCCCTTGTTTGTCTCAGATTGGACTTGCAAAGTAGCCGAGGCTGTCGAAGGGGCTGTTGTCGTTTCTGTAGATGGAAGCATCGTGGCAGATGGCGAAAGAGTGATGGTGGATAAACAGAAAAGTGATCAGTTATGATTATCAATAATCAGGAGATTCAAATTAACTTTGATATGCAATAATTCAGAACAATATTTTGAAAGTCTAATCAATTCTTTGCAAAATTTTTGTACGATTAAAAAGCTAAAATCAACTCAAAATACCTGCGAAATTCTGAGACGTATTTAGAGTAAAATTTAATTTCAATATATGAAAGTTCTCTTCCAAATCGATATCGAAACCAATATGAAGACCTCGCAACAGTATAAATTCTACTGAAAGTACCGAATAGCAGACCTGATATCGGTCGTTTATATACACAAAACGAGCGGCTAACTAAATAGGAAATGAGTTCCATATGCGATCCCAAAATGTCGATGCGATAGTGCCAGATTCGCCAACCAGGCAGGTGATTTGCAGCATATGATAAGGCTCATGTGACATATACCTCATGACAAAACATGGGCAGGTTCAGCAAGTGGTTTTATTAAATGCCCACTATGGCGGTTTTCTTGCTATATAAATGCTTTGCTGGTGCCTAACGGTTGACCTCAGTTCATCCTCATTTTCAACTTTTTTCTTTACATCTTGACCTTACAGAGGCACTGAAAATCATGCAGCCAGTCCAGTTTGAACGAGGGTCACATGATAGAACCATGCGTAGACGAAGTTCTAGTTGGCTTTAGACTACGCCTGGCACCTACTTAAGGCAAGCTAGAGGCACATTTCCGGGACAGACCCTTGTCGCTGCAAGCGTGGTATTTGGCCGCTAATTGTGAGATTGTGTCGTAGCCACATGTGCGTCGAGCTCGATGAACCTCCAGTTCTTAATGATAAATTGAACATAAAGCTCGCAATCAACATCCACACAAGTTTGCTGAACAAATATCACTTTTCAGCCAGAATTGAAGCACATAAGATATTTGCCAAAAAAATTCCAGTATCGCTGTCGTTAGACTTTCGTTTCTGTTTGCAACTCAAAACGAAAAACTGAAATTCTTCGATGCCTTCGGAAATGTGTCTTTGTGTAATATGCAAAAGGAACAGAAGCACAAATTTACTAGTGGTGATGGAGTTTCTAGTCCGAAGGAACTGGAGGGTGGGGCCTCCTTCAAATGAAGCAGACGCTACTCGCTGTATTGTCTCAGAAGTGGATATTGCTGTTGTACTTTGGCACCAGCCAGCCGCTCTCTTGGATCCTCTTTTCAGACAACTACTGTGAAAAAGAAGAAAAAACTGTCAAAAAAAGAACATTATTGGACCTACTTAATTCACTGGGGCAACCAGATGTTAGGAAAGCATGAATGGTAATCTCGTCAGAGTATTTGTATGTAAGTTACATCTTGACTTGACAACGCAGCGTACCCACGTATTGTTTCGACGACGTAGATTAGCCAAGCATTATCCAGGTATTTCGCATCTAAGCCTAGATACGAAATGGTCTTCGATTGAAATTCACCACCAAGGCGAATTTCAGATTCTTGAGAAGCATTTTCTCCAAATAAGGTAGATTTCATTTAGCTACATTGCTAGACATGTAGATAGTGCATAGACTCCAGAGTGTTGCGTCTTGCATTAATTCGAGTCTCACATTCGTTCGGTAGCCCAACTCATGCGCCGCAAAGTACTGCTGTGGACAACTGGGTATTGGTGCCATGTAGGTTAGCTGCAACGATTAATGGTGTTCTTTCGAATTTCTGTTGAGTGTTCGGTTAACATGGCTGTTTCAGATAGAGAAACGGATTATGGGCAAAATTATAATTATGAGAGTAATTCTTTGGAGCCCCTATGTTTAGCACTAGAGTGGGAGTAGAGGGGAAATTTGCAATTAATAATAATTGTACAAAGAGAAAGTATCCATAACGTTTCAAACAGGAAATCTCCGTTCCCCTAAGATAACAATAATGATAGAGGTAAATTAAAGTTAGGGTTTGGTGAAAATATATCCATGACTTTTAGAGGATTTGGGAGGGGGTTCCAACGAATCCGAGAATAAGCCTGGCAGAGGGAAGACGGCGGCTAATAGCAGAATGTAGGGACATCTGGTGCTCTAGAGTAGCAGTCGTATTAGTAGCAGGTGTAGCTAGAGCGGCCAGGATGTATAACTGCGTAGGCTCGTCTCCTAACGAGATTTTGTTTATCAAGACTTTAGACTAGCTTTTGTGCCGCTCGGGGTAAAGGATTTTGGGACTAGAATTCGACGTCTATGTAGAGCAATCTAGTTGTCAAAAAATCTGGCAGACGGAGAAAATTAGACGCCATGGCACAAAAGTGTGGGTTCGGCGATACTGACTAATGAAGAGAGCTTCCTGATAGGAAGTATATTTGCACGGTCATTCTGCATGTCCAGAGGGAACAAAGGATCTATTGAGACCGAGTCTGCAGCGAGAGATATGATGCAGCTCAATTTTTCACTAGGCACGGTGGCATTCTCAGCTACGTGCCAGAGTCGGGGGCTACAAGGGCTTGTTTCTAGAGCCGTGAAGCGTCTACAGCCAGAGGGGACGATTGGCAGCGATTGAAAGAGATTAACATCTTCTACCGAAGTTTGGCGAGGATCATTGAACACACCACGCCGCTCAGGGGATGTGTTTTAGATGATTTAAAGTGACAGGATCGATTGCAGACAATGGAACCTCGATAATAAGCTCCGTTAGTCAGATGCATGAGGAAGGGTGAAACCATCACTTTGGTTTCTCCCAGATCAGAGAAAGGATCTGGTTTATACTGAGCGCTACGATATTATTGGTGACATGCGTAAAACCTTAACCTTAAGAGCAAGTGTGCGGTCACCGCACGATTGCCAGATAATATTGGCAGATAATAATGCAAGCAGCCTGAAGCAAATTCTGTACGGTGCTTTGTGTGTCTTGAATTGCTTTTTTATTTTTGTCTGGCCTGCGCACAGCACCCTCTAACAGAAAAGGGAGGTCAGTGAACACACATTTTGTATGGGATGGATATATATATCCTTTATAGGTTGCACAAATAATTTGAATTTGGTTATAATTGAGAGCTAATTCTGGGTGATATTATCGTAGTATTGACATTCGATAATCTTACTTTTGTCTGTGCCGAAACTGTCAACTATATCGGCCTATTGGGTCAGGATCCAGACCACTCGTAGCCCCGAAACAAACTTTTCTCAGCTTGCTGAATCAGACTCACAAAAGAGCGTACAAACTAAAAGCCCAAGGAGTCGGAATACAACAGCTACCGAAGCTGCAACTACTCAACATCTACAGCAAGAGTTGTGCGAGACCAAGTATATTTATCCTTAAAATCTGACGTCTTCTGCTAGCGTCACTTCTAGTACCAAGTCCTAATATCATAATGTTTGCCCCATTCCCCATGCTGATGGATCAGCAACAACAACAGCAGCAACAACAGCAGCAGATACCCCCACAGCCGCTGCAGATGGTTGACAACCAACAATACGGCCAAGTTGCACATCTTCACGCCAATCCGTATGCCATCGATCAACATCAACAGTACCAGCCCTTGGGCACGGTACCCGTCATGCCCGTACATCAGAACGGAGTAGTACACGAAGCTGCACACCCCTTCTCCAAGCCTGTGGCCAAGAAGAGAATCAGGAAACTCCCTCCAGAAAAGAGACAGAAGGTGTCCACTGCTTGCGATTCTTGCAAGAAGAGGAAGTTCAAGTGCACTGGTGAAAAGCCTTGCTCTGTCTGTGTCAAGAAGGGTGTACTGTGCACCTATACGATTATTGACAAAAGGTCCCTCAAGTCCGAAAGAATGGCTAAACTTCGTAAACAACAAGAGAATCCAGACTCGGAATCTAATTACACTACTGCAATCTCTTCTACAGGACGTAGCCAATCGACATCTGTTGGTAGTTCTGTTCATTCTATGAGCACTTCTTCCCCAGATTCCATTTCTTCTACACCTCCATCATCTGCTGCTAGTTCGATCTCGCTCCATTCTCGTGGCTCACTTTCGTCGGGCCTGAAGGAAGACTCCCCTCCCTCTGTCGACTCTGCCTCGATCATCAAAGAAGAGCATTCACCCATGTCTGTGAACTCTCCATTGTCGGCCAATGGAAATACATATATCCCCAAATCACTTCAGCCGCTCTTGTCGTTTCCATTGAATGACGATAAGGACCAGAATGAATCTGGTGCTTCTGTAAGAAACGGAATCTCCAACCAAAACGGGAAATGTGTAATTCTCTTGAACGACGCAACAGGAACATTCAGATACATGGGCGAAACTTCTCCTCTTTCCCTATTGTACGAAACAAGAAATGTTTTCATCCAGTACGTGGGTCGTACCCCGTTTACCACCAACTTGCAAAAGTGCCCTGTTGTGGATAAACCGTATTTCGTTCCACGTGACTACGTCAACTCGAAGTTACCTCCTCGTCACGAAGCCGATATGTACGTGGAGATCTTCAAGCGCAATATCAACGATTCATATTTTGTCCTAGAGATGGACTCGTTCCACCACGATTTTGTTGATGCAGTTTATGCAGCACAGGGCAACGTAGACGAAAACAATATCGTTAGCACCATGATCGTGTACTTTGTACTTGCCCTAGGTGCTCTCTATCATGACTACAATGCTGATGCTTATGCTCTGCCTGTAAGTGAAGCGTTATTGAAAACTGGCTTGAACTTGTTGAAGGACACGGTCCAAGACTCGGAGCTCTGGGTAGTGCAGGTTCATTATCTTATCTTCTTCTACTACCAGGCCACGATAAGGAAATCCACGGGGTGGATCCACCTCAACTTAGCTATCAAATACGCCCAGTCTTTAGGCTTGCACCGTAATTTTGTTAACGAGCAGTATCCATACAATCCAGAAGAAATACAGTACAGAAAGAAGTTGTTCAGATCACTCTACATTTCTGATAGAATCGCATCGATTTTTATTGGACGGCCGTTAACTATAAACGACTACGACTGGGACGATCCCTCGCGTGTAGAAGCGGGATATGGAGCTTTAGATTTCAACACCAAGGCTCAAATCGAATTGTCGCGGATTACCTGTTTAATAGGTAAGATCGTAGGTAACTTCTATCGCGATCGCATAATCGATATCGGTCGAACCAAGAAATTGGCTGTAGACTTGAAATTGTGGTCGATCAACTTGGATCAGCAATTGGCCATAGAAAATATTATGAAGCCAATGGAGATTCCCAACAATGAGCACCACGAAAATACTCATATCTTGTTGTTGATACACTTATTGCAGCTCTATGCCATCATGCTATTGAGTCGTCCATTCTTCATGTACGAAGCTGTTCGTAAGTTGTCGCCAGAGTTAGGCAAGGTTCCTATGAAGAATAAGTCGTTGTCTCGTCATTTCTATCAAGCAGCTATGAAGGCTTCTATCTTGGCAATCAAGTTAATGCATTACTACATGAACACGGCCTATAAGGAATGCATGCGTAAGGAGTGTTATGTGGTTATTACTTGTTCTTTCTACGCTTCCATCCTTATTGGGGTAGGTATTGTCAATGGAGACTACCAGGATCAGGATTATACGGAGGCCGATTTGTTCAACTATGCCAAGATGGCCATCAGTGTGTTGAACCACTTCGGCCCAACCAACCCTGGAGCCGACAGATATGCTGTGGTGGTTGGCGAGATGATCGATGCATTGAACTTGGCTAAGTACAGAAGAGCTTCGGAAAAGGCTGAAGAAGCTAAGGAACAGGTCGAAAAGATATTAGAAACTCACATGGACACAATGGATTTCCGTATCTTGAATGACTACAACTTCATCGACGACCCAAACAACAACTTACAGTCTTTGATTGAGTTTCAGAGGCTTTTTGTTCCTCAAGAAACAGCACCTACAACAGGTATTACGTCAGTTAATGGCGACTTCACTTTCACCACTATGCCACACGACTACGGCAACTATGAGCTCTTCTTTGGCGATAAATATTAGGTAAGATAGGAATGAAAGTAGCTAATATGGGTAGCATACTAGGGATGGATTTTTCGTATATATATAATATATATTTAATGGATATTTGTTAAGATTTATATTTGCAAAGTGATAATTAAATTGAAAGTAACATTTTTGGAGAAAGATCGACAGCAAGATTCTTAGAGACGTTATAAATTTTGAAGTAAAGCGGAGGGCAGCTTGTTACTTCAGAAAAGAGCATGGTTGAAGTGTTATCGTCTTATTATTCTCATTAATCCGGTTATTGGAGGAACGAGCATTCTTGTAAATGTGATGGGAGTAAATGACGTGGGTATCATTCTGATTAGCTTCCAAAAAGTCCCGATTGCTTGAAGATCTCAATCTCGTATCACTACAAGAGTGGATCCGTGCTCATTTCTTCTGGCTAAGCTCTGGAATGTAGTGTAATTATCTCTCCCTAGACGTAGGAGTTACATCCCTAGAAGTTCGCAGTGGTTTCACTAATCTCACCACAAAATCTCGCTAGCCCTCACTAACTCACAATAACTCGCACTAACTACTCGCCACGACGCGCCGCTAGGCTCATCACTATACAATAACAGATTCAGAATCTAACCACCAATTTTTATATCCCTCTTCTCAAGCATTTTCACCATGTTCGTGCCAATGCTTCTGTGGATACCATTGTTGTTGGTATTGCCGATTGTAAGGGCGTCTCCGGGCGACTCGCTCATTGCTTTCCAGGATTGTGTCTACCAGTGTGAACAAACCACATGCTACGGAAACCCATACAATGTAATCCAGGAAGAGTTCAGAGAAGAGTTCCAGAAACCCGAATCTAAATACGAATGGAAATACTACAACGGTGACTGGCATTTTGCCCAAATGCCACTTTCATGGAATCTCCGTCTTTTGCTCTGGAATTGTCAATCTAATTGCGATTACCAGTGTCAAAGAGTAATCACTTTTGAACGCAGAAAGAGAAACCAAGAGATTTATCAGTTTCATGGAAAGTGGCCATTTTTGCGGATTTTCGGAATACAAGAGTTCGTCAGCGTGGTTTTCTCGTTATGTAATCTATATGTCAACTGCTTGGGTTTGTTGAAGTTGTGGAGAGCTCGCAAGATAGCTTCCGATCCTAAGCATAGGACACAGTTTAACAACGTCATAGCCATGACGATTATCTCGATCTTAGCCTGGATTTTCTCTTCGATATTCCACATTCGTGATTTTCAAGTTACTGAACATTTGGACTACTACTTTGCAGGTTTAACGGTACTTTCCTCGTTTCACACTTTGGGTGCTAGGCTCTTCAACTTATACAGAGAGAAATATTGGCTCTGGAGGATACTCTTCACTGTAGCCTGTGTAACAGCCTATACGGCACATGTGTACCGTCTTGTTACCGACTGGTCGTATACCTACAATATGAGAGCCAACATCACTGTAGGCCTTGTTCAGAACTGCTTCCTTATTGGAGTGTGTTATAATCTCTACTCCAAATACTATGAAGAAGAGACTTCACCGGATGATAGCAAGGGTAAGACCATCAACCTATCCCATTTGCAATACGTCAAGTTCCGCCATCTTATTTTGCCCAGCTTCTTCTCTCGTCTGGCCAAGTTGTACTCATTGTATCCTCTCTTGCTTACATTTATCGTCACCGTAGGCATGAGCTTGGAGATTTTTGATTTTCCACCATTCTTCTACGATTTGATAGATGCCCATAGTCTCTGGCACTTGGTAACAATCTTCCCAGCGTGGTTGGGATGGTATGACTGGATGATCTGGGATATCACAGAAAATGTCTATGGCCATATTGTTGAGGTAGAAAAGAAGAAAAAGGAATAGATACATGCACATATATGTCTTGAGAATAGATATCTTATTTATAATAAACATAACACCCTATATATTTACAGTCTTCTGTTCATATATCAACTGCCTATGTAATGAAGCTTGAGCTTATGCTTATGTATCAATAAATCATATAAATACGTAACTAATGCTTGCCTAACTAATTAAAGGTCTTCATCATCATTCTCAACTGGAGCAACATATGGAGGAGGCTTGAAGTACTCCTGATCAGCCTCAACCAACTTCTTGAACTCATCCTTGTTATCCACATACTGGTACAAGTACTCCAACTCCAAATCATGTACTTGACGACCTAACATCACCAACGAATGCAATGGTTCACCTGAGTCATACTCTGCCAAATCTTTCAACGAAGCAGCCTTAAAAGTCTGCGATGGAGAGCCCAATCTAGAGATAGCAACACACGGAGTGTCCGGAGTGTATGCCTTTTCACCTCTGACTTCCTCGATTTCAAGCAATTGCGATGCAGCTGTAGCAATGTCCATGTACCTGGGTGGTTCATAGATAAGCCTTCCACGGGCCATGTTTTCTATACTTTGTTCCTTAACCTTGATATCAAGTAACAACAAAGTATGCAAACCAATCTTTCTATTCTCCATAACCTTGTCGTAAAACGAGTCTGGTCTCCAGGAATCTGTGAAAAACACAAGCGAAACTGTCTGGCCAAATTGATACAACTGCAATCCACAAGCTCCCACAGCATTCATCACTGAGGCATTGTGAATGGCCTCCACCTTGATACCCAACTCACGGGCTCTGATGATCAAATCAGTATGAGTTGTAGCTCCAAAAGGATCACCAACAACCAAAAATGCTATGTCGTCTCCTTGTGCTCCTGCCAAAATCTGGTCAGAACCAGTCTCCACCAACTCTCTGTCAGCAAGAATAACCTCACGGCCGTAGAATTGTTCTAAAGACAGTTGATCAGCTGCCATGAGAATGGAAGTGTAAGCTTCTAAATACACACGTTTACATTTTTTTACGACCTCCAAACCACGAACTGTGATGTCTGACTCGTATGAGAGACCCAATCCAATTAAATACAACATTTTATGTTAGTTATGTGGAGTAGTCCTTTTGCTGTTATCTTCTACAGAGATACTCTGAAAAATCCTAAAAATTCACGAAAGTCACGTGAGGCATCTCGAAGTCTCAAAAATAATTTGCAGTGATGATAGCGAATAAAGTCACGTGCGCTGTCATCGCATCGTAGCCATTATAACTTGTAAATAGCTAATAGAATATATCGAGAAGTTTCTCTAGTGGGAATAGCTAAACAAGCAATGGTGGTTAGAAAGCCCAAAAGAACACATAAAGATGTAGACGAAGATATACGACGGTACAAAGAGCTTCTCAAACGCGATATTGGAACAGACATACCACCCAAAAGATGTAGAGTGAAAGTCGAGTATGAGCCAGAAGTTGAAATAAAGAGAGAAGAACCAGAGCCAAAAACAGTAGCTGCGTTCCGGCAGACGAGATCGGTAACTCGGAGAATGGCAGAGAATCTGCCAAGGGCCAGAGTGTCGAAACCGGTGGATATAGAACCAAGACAAATCACGAGACCTCGATTTAAGGCCACAGGCAATAGCAAGAGCAATATTAAGGATAATAAAGAAAATCAGAAAAACATGACAGGACGTGAAAAGATTCAGAACAGAAACAAAAATCTTACGGTTCCAATTCCACTTGAACATATAACAAAATTCGCAAAATTGGAAGATAAAATCAGTTTCGACAATAGCTATGCTGGCATGATCAAGCTTGTGAATGACAATTTGGATCGGGATCCTAGAAAAAGTGCCATCGATATAGCATTGCACCACCGGTTGATTTCGAAGAATTTAGTAGCTGAGAAAGAGAAATTGGAGTTGAAGCCTGATTGTTACAGCGACTTCTATCACAAGAATGCTTTGAATGTGACAAGCTTCTTCAACAGTAGTGATATTGACTCGTTCTTTGAAGCTTTGAGTGGATTCGAGAGCCAACGCGAGTTGATTCGTGACAAGCTTAAGAGAGAAGTCCCATTAGTGTAAATATGTAGACATATTAGTAGAGGTAAATGTAAATAGAAGCGATTCGTTAAATTAAGTGATATACAGTGGATTATAAATAGTCGATTATACTTCATACTAATTAACAATATCATAATACGATATTGTCACCATGCCAGACATATAGTAGTGATATTATGTATTTATGCTAATGATAGCAGAAATTATTATTGTAGTCCTGTTGCCATCATATAATTTTCAAGAGATGACATTGCAGACTTGACAATAATCGTCATACTTGGCCCAACTGATCAATAATCTGAAAAAGCATCGAGTCCAGAGCATTATCTACTTCTGTAGCCTTGATCATCAGTTTTACCTTATCGTGGTATTTCTGGAGCAAGTCGTACGTAAATTGTAGAGATCCCGATTCTTTGGTCATATAGTCAATACACTGAGCTATGAGTTGTGGTTTTCCTCTTCGCTCTTCGCTGGACAGTGTATTATACAAAAGTTCGCGAACTGGCGAATTGTCTGAAAGCTGCAAACAGTGCAAGATGGGCAATGAAAGCTTTCCCTCTACCAAGTCCTCACCTAGAACACCCTTCATATGGGAGTATTTGGATGATGTCAAGTTCAAGTAGTCGTCTCTTATCTGGTATATTATGCCCAAGAGATTGGCTATAGGTATGAGATCAGTTGTTTCACGTTTAGAGAAGAGAGCGAGCAACTTTATTGAGAGACGGAATAAGCCTCCAGTTTTGTCCTTTACCATCAGTAAGTAGTCTTGAACCAGCGGTAAACTGTCCTGTGTTTCTGGCAAGTAATCTCGCCAGAAGATGTCTAGTCCTTGTCCGTGATGAAGATTCAACATTTCGTCTATTAAGATCTGCGAAGTTTCGAACTTGAGTTTGTCTACGTCAATTTTTAAATCGGAGTTAAGATCGCTATAAAGACGTGGAAGGTTGATCTGTGCTTTCTGGAGTGCAACAAAGTACATTAGGTTTCCACAGTTGATAGTTAGTGGGATTCCGTACTTCGTGTGGGCTGCTGGAAATCCTCTTCTGTACTCAGATGAGTCTTCAATGTCGTCTATAAGAAGAGAAGCGTTGTGGAAAATCAGGATAATGTCGCCTATGGCTGCTAATAGTGGTCTCTGTTCAATACGAAAGTAAAGACGGTTGAAAGCCTCGAGGAATTTACCTCTAACGTTGCTATTATTGCCTGGAATCTCGGCCAAGTACCGGTATGGTTCCAGAATCGGTTCGTTTTCTGGCCGATCGTAGCCGTTTACGGGCCTGAGAAGAGCATCTATGTCGATCTGCTGGTCTTCCATAACAGGCATGTCCGAAATGTACGATAATTATGAATAAACCAACTTAAAGTGGTTTTATTTAGAAATAGTTCAGTCGGAGTGGCCACCAGATAAGAAAGATCAGGTTTGCGGCCATTCGAAAAGTAAGCGATTCGTGACTGGACTCGTGCGACATTTGGCTGCGACTTGTTGTTGTGGGCGCGACATTGAAGCAACACGAAAGCATCTGGTAAATAGTGTGGAGTGAGAAATGCGACATTTTCGTTATTGCTAGATTTTGCTCTGTAATCCTATTTCTTAATTGAATTGTACGTTTTGTTATTAGGACAATTCTCTTATCGACAAGAACAACATCTCATATAACCGTGATCTACTGGAAGCTTTGTACTTCATTCAATTGCATTCCGATAATTTAAAATTGTGTAATTTCCATTCATTTGCATTTTTCATGTATTCCATTTCTCATGGAACGTTTAATTGATGTTGTACGGGGGTATCCCCCAGTGACACGAAGCTGGTGTTTTGCCATAATGGGCTGTGCTACATTGACAACATTCAAATGGGTGTCGAAGGTGGTACTACTTTTCCATGCTGAGAGAGCGTTTACGAATCAATGGTGGAGACTCGTCACTGGGTTCTGCTTCTTTGACGAATGGCTGATCAATTTGCTTGTGCGAATAGTTATGATATCGTATCAATGCAAACGGCTTGAGGAAATGTTTGAGACCAAGAGATCGCTTTTGCCTGACGTAGTCCGTAGCTTCACTCCTCGCCAAACAGCTACCTTACAGACATTTATAGATCGAAACAAATCGCTTGACTACTTGTACTTTTTTCTTCAGATCTGTTTTGCTCTCGTGGCCAGTGTGACATTTTGCTACTACTGGTACGACCTAAAGACAGCACCTTTTATGGGCAATCTCCTCTCGGAGATCTTGCTCTACTACTCTTGCAGAAGCAGACCACACGCTCAGATGAACTTCCTTGTATTCTTCAATGTTCGTTCAGTGTATATACCTTTCGTGAACATTTTGGTCGGATGGTTGATTTTGGGAAAACCTTTGGAGCGAGTATTAGAGATTCTTGAAGGCAGATTGTCACCAATACAGACATTATTTTGGTGGGAATCAGCTTTGACGTTATCAATCAGCCACGTCTTTTGGTTTTCCAGAGAGACGTTGCTTTCTGCAGTCTACTACGAAGATGATGAGAAGAAAACGAATGCTAGAGACGCTACTTTGGCTGCTCACGGTATCAAGAAATATAATATAGTGCAGAAGTTGTTGACTGTGTTCTTCTTACCACCCTGGTATTGGGTGATTATTCCTAAGATCAAGAACAATGTGCACTAGTAAACGTATAGGAATTATAGCATAGGAGCCTCTAATATAAAGAATGGCAATATTTCACTAAGACAAACACTACTTCGATTTTGGAAAACTGCTGGTTCTATATCGATGGTTTAAGAGAGTCTCATTGTTAAATTAAGCGAGTGTTTGATCTGATTTAGTGCTACGCATGATGTATAAACCATTTGCCGTGTATATGTCGCTTCATGATCGAATGCCTACTCCAATATTGCACAACCAGCTTGGACCCCTGATTTCATTTTGAATCGGACTGTTGCCAGGATGGAGCTTCTCTTGGTCCTGGACTTCCTAAAGTGCTGCGACATTATTCTTCCTGCGATGTAGCATTAATAGCATTCGTGTAACTATTGGCTACGTAGCTCAGCACTACAATTCGCTGCTGCTTCACTACAAATTGTTAGACTTCAGCGTCTCGACCCAACCCCAGCTTCACCAATTATCCAATCTGTTGCTCCAGATACTCAGATTCTCTCGCGAGTCTCAAGCCCACTTTCCCCCGCTTGTCTACAGGCGAACTTCATCTCCACATTTATGGACCTTCCGGTAGAGACGTCAATATGCGCTCTGGCGAGACTTTCGGCCAGCGCAGCTTAGAACAAATGGTGCAAAAATCGTACCGACATTTCTTCCTGTGCCTTTGGTTATACTACACTAATATATGGCAAAAATAAGGCATTTCGGTGTAGGTCGAATATTTCGCAATAGTCTTCTTCATCTGCTGCTCCATGCTGTCACTACCCTCTATATTTGTACTAAAAGCTCAATACTTGTTCTTGAAATTCCACATTCTCTTATCAAATTTTCTTCTAACGACCCCGGCTATTCATCTACACTACTCTCTATACCCATGCCCCGGAAGTCTACTCTACCCAAGGTTGACTGTTCCAACTTTCGTAGGTCTTAATACTTTTATGTCTCCTTTCTGGGAAGTCTCTCCACAAACTTTTTACTGGGCTGTCGCAGGAACCACTGCCGCATCGGGCAATACTTCCTCAAGCACCGTTTGAGCGTGGGGGAACTGAAAAATCTATTTAAGTACCACAAGTCCAGCCGAAACTACGTAATTGTTAAGGAAATGGATTCCGACTGGTTGTATTCTTTGGATATTTTTTGTTTTTATCAATTTCCATTGAACTTTTTTTTGTAATTTTGACCCAAATTTTGTTTGCTGGCAAAAATTCACTTTCCAGGTCTACCATGACGTCTAGAAGGTTTGATATAGAGGAAGTTCTCGCTGAGCTCACCTTAGAAGAAAGAATCAATTTATTGGCTGGTCTCGACTTCTGGCATACTGTGAGCGTCCCAAGAGTTGGAATCCCAAGTCTTCGTTTCAGTGATGGACCCAATGGTTTGAGAGGCACCAAGTTTTTCGACTCAGTTCCTTCAGCCTGTTTCCCTTGTGGAACTGCTTTGGGTGCTACTTTCGATAAAGAATTGCTTTTCGAAGCTGGTCAACTTATGGGAGAAGAAGCCAAACACAAAGGCGCCCATGTGATATTGGGCCCAACTATGAATATGCAAAGAGGTCCTCTCGGAGGTAGAGGGTTCGAATCTTTTAGTGAAGATCCACATTTGACCGGCCAAGCTGCTTCGTCGATTATCCGCGGGATTCAAGATAAAGGAATCGCTGCCACAGTCAAACACTTTGTATGCAACGATTTGGAAGATCAGAGAAATTCTAGTAACTCTATTTTAACGGAAAGGGCTTTACGGGAAATCTACTTGGAACCTTTCAGGCTTGCTATCAAGTATTCCAACCCCATCTGTGTCATGACTTCCTACAATAAGGTGAATGGTGAACATGTTTCACAGTCGAAAAGGCTTCTTGAAGAAGTGCTCAGACAAGAATGGAAATGGGACGGTTGTATCATGTCTGATTGGTACGGAGTCTACACTGCCAACAACGCAATTGAAAACGGCTTGGATCTCGAAATGCCCGGACCTCCCAACTTCAGAAAGTTGACCGAAATCAGATCTATGGTTGTAACCAAAGAATTGCATATTAAGCACATTGATGAGAGAGTCAGAGGAGTTTTAAAACTCATCAAATATGCTCTTCAGTCTGGTATTCCAGAGAATGCTCCGGAAGACACATTAAACAATACGCCAGAAACCAGAAAACTCTTGCGTAAACTTGCTCATGATTCTGTGGTATTGCTTAAAAACGAAGACAATCTTTTGCCTCTCAGCAAGGACGAGAAAATCGCTGTCATTGGTCCTAATGCCAAATATGCTGCGTATTGTGGAGGTGGTTCTGCTTCGCTCAGAGCCTACTACACTACGACTCCTTACGATTCAATTGCAGCTAAGACGTCTACTCCTATAGATTACACTGTAGGAGCCTATGGTCATAGATTACTCCCCGGCTTAGCTGCAAACTTGGTTAACCCCATCACGGGAAAGCCAGGCTACAACTGTAAATTCTACCGTGAATGCGTGGACTCTCCGGAAAGAACTCTAATCGACGAATACAATCTCGACATATCCTATATCTTGCTTGTGGACTATTATAACGACTTGGCTCCAGATTCGGTCTTTTTTGTGGATTTCGAAGGTGAATTCACTCCAGACGAAACTGCAGAATACGAATTCGGTGCTTCAGTGCAGGGAACAGCCTTGATTTACGTAGATAACAAGTTAGTTGTGGACAACAAGACCAAGCAGAGAAGAGGAAACTCGTTCTTCAACTCTGGTTCTGCTGAGGAGAAGGGTACTCTTCTCTTGGAAAAGGGCAAGACCTACAAGGTGCGTATTGAGTTCGGATCTGGTCCAACCTTCACTTGTAGACAGGAAGGTTCTACAGTGGTAGCTGGTGGTGGGGGTATCAACTTGGGTATGGCCAAGGTGATTGATCCTGAAGTTGAAATCCACAAGGCGGCCAAATTGGCACAAGAAGCAGACAAAGTTGTGTTGAACATTGGATTAAATCAGGAATGGGAAGCTGAAGGTTTTGACAGACCAAACATGGAATTGGTTGGCTTCCAAAACAAGTTGATCGATGCTGTCTTGGCTGCTAACCCGAACACCGTAATTGTTAACCAGTCTGGTACCCCTGTGGAGATGCCGTGGTTGCCCAAGGCTAAGGCTGTACTCCAGGCTTGGTATGGGGGTAATGAATCCGGCAATGGTATTGCAGATGTGCTCTTTGGTGACGTTAACCCCAGCGGAAAATTGTCGTTGACGTTCCCCTTTAAAACCATCGATAACCCTACCTATTTGAACTTCAAGACTGAAAGAGGGAGAGTTCTCTACAATGAGGACATATTTGTAGGCTACAGGTTCTACGAAAAGATGGGCCGTGACGTAGCCTTTCCTTTTGGCTTTGGATTGTCGTATACTAACTTTGAATTTGCTGATGTAAACGTAGAAGTAGAGGAATTGGACGACAACTTGGAGGTTTCTGTCACAGTCAGTAACACTGGTAAGGTAGACGGTGCTGAAGTGGTTCAAATCTACATCGGCAAGGAAGACTCTGATGTCATCAGACCTGTGAAGGAGTTAAAGTGGTTTGAAAAAGTATTCTTGAAGGCAGGCACTCAAGAAACTGTTATCTCTACTTTGTCGTTGAAGGAGTCAGTATCTTTCTTTGACGAATATCAAGAAAAGTGGTCAGTGCTTGCTGGAGAATACCAAGTGTATGTAGGCAACAGTAGTGACAACGCCAACGCCATTGGCACCTTCGTCATTGAACGTGACTTCCTCTGGATTGGCCGTTAGAGGTTTTGAAAGAATAAAGCCTAATATCGTAATCGTTAATGCCATCAATCTGTATTTGTTTGTTTACACCTATGAGAAATGAAATGAACTAGGCTGATCCCTAGATACACAGTTTAAGAAAATATGTAATACTATAAGTGGTTCAAATTAAAAAATATATATTGTTCACTTGGAATAATAACTATGTTAACTCGCTAATGAAGAAAACAAAAAAAACTACTTGGTAACTTTGACATCCTTGACTTTCTCGATTTCCTGACTTAATAACATTGGAACTTCAAGCTCTTCGAGATCTTGAGAAACAACGACAGGGTGAGGTCTTTTGACAATTGTAGGTACTGGAGTCTTTTCCTTTTCTACGGTAGAAGGAGTCATCATTAAATCAGAGAAATTGATTCTGATGCTCTTGTCATCATCGTCATCAACAGCAGTTTCATTCCATTCTAATAATTCCTTCTCGTGTTCTCTCTCAATGGCATACTTCACTGCTTCCAAAACATTCTCACAAAGATATTTTGGGGTATACTTGGGTACCGTTCCATCTTTGTATACACCCGTCTTAACAAGGATAGAGTGCCACGACGAATCGTGCGAGTTGGCAAATCTGATATCTGACTCTGGAGTGTCGCCAACGAAATACACCGTTGATGCTGGAGGCAATTCTAAGGTGATCTTGTCTTCCTTTCCAACTACAGCTAAAGGCTCCTTGAATTCGCCTTCGGAGCTATCTTCGTCTGAATCGTAGTTGTATGATTCCAACTTTGCCTGGTTAATTATTTCTTCGCCCTGTTCGTTGATCAATATATCAGCTTCGTGCGAGTTTGGATCATCTATGGACAACTTCTTCAAGTGGTCGTCCAATACACCCTGACGCCAATGGGCCAATACCTTGTTGGCGAACTTAAAAGTTCCCTTTTGAGGTTTACCAAATCTGTTCACCTTCAACTCATGGCCAGTGTGTTCTCTGTACAACGCAGCAATGGACACCTGAAGTGCACCCATACCGTACCTGGACAACTTGTAGTTGGTGGCCCAAATAAAATCCGAATGAGCGAAGTAGATAGATGGACCTTCGTCATATGTGGTACATTCTGTACCCATCACACCATTCTTACTCAAGAGCAATTCTAATATGATTTGTTGGTCAGCAGCCCAGTTTCTAGAGTCCGCAAAAACGAGAATAGCTTCAATGGAAATCTTTGAGAAATCGACTGTTCTAGCAGCCACCTTTTCTTCTTCGGTCAAATCATGGTACGGAGTCACAGCAGGGTTCCATTTCAAGATATCCAACGGAGTGTAAACATTCTTGAAACCGTAAGATTCAGCAACGTTTCTACATACATTTCCTACACCTCCCACAACAAGCACCGAACTATAGACATTCACCAAATCCTTCATAGGGGTGTGTCCTTGGATAATTTGCTCCGGAGTAATAGTGACACCCAATCTCTTGGACAAATCCGTGGCACGGGCCGATTCTGGCTTACCACCTCCGTTGGTGACGAAAATGGAAGGAACAGTAATGTTGTACTTATTTTCGCCACCCAACATCTTTAAAGCTTTCGAAGCTTCAGGGATCGTGTCTGGACCTCTCAAGATGACACCATCTATATCGAAACAAAAAGCATACGATGCCACTCTGGGATGGTCAATGACAGTTTTTTTCTTTCTTCTGATAATGGACGAGTTTCTCAGCAACTTTGCTAACGAATCCACCTTCTTCAAGTTGCTCAGCGAGCTCTTGTTGGACAAAGAAGTGGAAGAAGACAACTTGGTCAAGCCATTCTGCCACTGGTTCAAGTCCGACAAAGAGAGATTCGAGACCCTGTGCTTTCTGGAGATAGGCGTCAACTCATCGATGCCGTCGTTATTCAAGTACGACTGGAATTGCGGAGATTGCACCGCTTGGACTGCTGGAGAAGTCAGGTTTGTCATGGAGAAAATGTGGAACTGTGAAATGTGTGAAAAATAATTCGAAGAACTCACTTCTTAAAGAGCAGAAGAGTTAGCTAAACTTGGGAATCAGCCAATTATACGATTGAATTCTATAATTCAAGGTATTAAAACACAGGTCTATCCAATTCTTTCAAGACTTGCGATATGATTATACTTCAAAAGCCGAGTTTGCAACGTCAATGTTGTGCAGCTTGCAGCGATAAGCAGATAATATAATGGTGATACTAGCGTTAGCGATAAGGAATAGTAGTTAGAAGCGCTGAATGTTCGATGCGATTGCCTGATTATTTAACAAATCAGTTTTGATTCTTTTCAAATAATCCAATCTTGATGATTCCTAAAATCTTCCGACACAAGTCCTGGCAAGTAAAATGACTACTTATATATGGCCATCAATAAATGGAGAAGAGGGTATCGCGACCTGCACATATCTGTTACAATACTGTATGACATCATTGAAATTTGCAGATTGCGCCCCGATTCAGTGAGTTTTGCAGGTTTGCAGGAAATAGCGCACGACCTGCAAATAGTGGCGGTTTGCAGGTTTGCCTAGTCTTTTGCATATTCCGGAGGCAGATTTTGTGGGTTTCGGAACAAATCGTGGGCTGCGGCGCTCTCTGACGCAGTCTTTCAACCCGCATCTGATGGAGTCTACTGCAGCGGGACCCATAGAAATCAGAAGTCTGGACAGACAGAATTGAATCAATTGGGAATGTTAGGGCCACTGGTCAACAATTTGCAAGGAACAGGGAGTGGGAAAACGCTTTTCTGAGTAACTGAGCCTTAGAGGGCAAGCTTCAGAGATTCTGTTGTCAGTCGCAGGAGATGGACAGGTTATATAGATTTATGTCGTAAAACCTTTGGGTGTGATTTACTGGTTAGTTTAAGACAGTTCCCAGCCAGCGCTTCTATTCTGAGCCCTTATCTTTACACACAAATTGGTGCTTTTGCTTAAAGCCCATAGTAGTAGTTTAATTGTATGGACAGATTTGGAGCTTCTGACTATGTGCACTCCGTCATGCAGCGGCAAAATGCAAGTGTAATTACACAATGCCATAATAATACACGATTTCTTTTTGGAAGGAACAACCGACCTATCTGGACACAAAGAAGCTCAACGAACTAGAAGAAAAACTCCTAAAGGCCACGTAGCATTACGCTCCAGTCTTTTAAGAGCTGTTCTTTTTCCATTGAGTTCTAAGCAGCAAACCAATCTCTGAAATTGAGCTTAAGATCAGTGTGAGGTATTATTCTTTTTTCACCAAAATCTATAAACTCTCCTAAATTAAGCCATTATTTAAATCTACGCAAGCCCAAAGGAAATTTAAAAGTGGCGATAAACCTTTATGAGCTCTTGTAGCATACATATGTAGCATGATGTAACCGCCGGGCGAATCAGCCGACTGGTCACATGTCCTACCTAATCAAAAGTAGACCCGTCAACTAACGCTACGGGAACATATCCAAACTCCGGCTGTGAATAGAAATTGTGGCATCTTTACCGTTGCTTAGAATCTCTCGTTCACTTTGTGGTCCTCAAGTTTGGGTATTGAGCAAAGCGATTTCGTTTATAAGAGTTTTTAGGTCGCTTGTGTCTCTCGGTCGTATATCCTTTTAGATTCTATTTATTTTATTTATTCTATTTATTGGCTTCATTCTGCTACTTTTTTACTCTGTACTATTCAACCATATTTAGTATTGAGATCTGTAGCAGCTTCTTCGTTGAATTGTAGTTCAATCAATACAAACCCGGTCAGAAATGTATAGACTCAGCAGTTTGAAAATCGACTTCTGCATTATTGACTTGCCTTAACTGTACTAATTCCGTTGGTGGGAGTGCTAACGTTTAAATGTTCTCTGTTTCCCCATTTGGAAATAGACTAGCTGTAGAAGTTCATTTCCAGAAGTACATTAATATCGACACCCAGCGGTGCAACCATACCCATTGACTAGTCAAATATTGGTACATACAGATGACACGGGCAGGAATAATCGATGGAATCTTTCGTTTGGTTTCTCCATCCATGATAAATTCATTATTTCGCAATTAATAAAATTTCCTTACATAGCACAAATTGAGCTATAGAAGTAGATATTGATCGATTTAGGTGGGGCAAATCTTAGTTTCTGCTTCAAGACACAAATCGAAGGCGTAGCTTTCAATCAATTTATTAACTCTCGAAATTGACAGTAACAGAAGCATGTGCTTCGTTAACTTATCGACCACGGACAAGTGGGCGATCAACGGAGAACAGACTTTTACCGCAATCAATGCTTCTTTGATCTTCCTCGGAGAATCGCTGCATTATTGGATGGGGTAATTCTTGGATTCCCAAGAGGTACAAGAGACAGATGCTCTCCACATTACCATCCCCACAAAGAGACTGTTGGAGGTCTTTTATTTGTCCAACGCTAGACAGCCCCTCATTAATACCTGAATTGCACATGGAAAATAACAAAGCAAGGTACATAACGGTGTGATATTTACTTCTGCATTTCCACGGCAAGCATTTCCGAAACAAATATATATCGAAACATTTCAGCCTTCGTTTTACTGTTAGACTGCTAGCTGCTGATGGCATTTACGAAAGAACCTGGCAGCATACGATCCAGTTAAAATCAACTCGATTCTTACTCCATTATTACAATATTTTTTCCCCACTGTTTGACATATTTTTCAGCTTCAAAATGATTTCGGCGCATGGATTAGCAGCCCTCTTAAGTATTCCTTTCAAGACCTTAGTGCTTATCGTGCTTTACCCCTTTTTCGGCGGTGTTGGCCGGAAGTACAGTAAGGACCTCGTTAATTCAGTCAGATTGCTTATCTTTATTGCAGGAATATCTATGCCTATTCCTGATGGAAAATATCTTAAAGTCTATTCTAACAAGTTCTTGCTTCGTACTTTAGTTAATTTTCTCCATAAGAAGACCACCAAGACGCTTCCAGGATATGGAGAAAGATATGATGAGCAATCCTTCTGGTTAGTTAAGCAACCTGACAGAAAACCTTCTGATCCAATCCTTATATATTTGCATGGAGGTGGCTACTTCTTAGAAACAACACCTTCTCAGGTTCAATCAGTTTTGGCTATTCACAAACTTGTTGACTCTCAGAAGCGTGATAGATTGTCCATTTTGCTCTTAGACTACAAACTTTGTTGTTTTGGTTACCATTTCCCTTACCAAAGACACCAATTGCATTCCACTTTTCAAAAATTGACCAAGTCTGAAGACAATACGAATATCAATTTCATTGGCGATTCTGCTGGTGGAAACTTAGCAGTCACATACTTGCAATTCTTGAAGACCTTGAAGGATCCAGAAATCATTTTCCCTAAGAATATTGTCCTTATTTCTCCATGGTTAAAGATTGTGCCCGACATTTCTCAGTTCCAACCTGGACAATCATATTATGATAACGATGCCCGTGATATGATCAATTACCGCGTCTTCAGCAGAAAGTATTCTCAGAATCCCGTCTTGGGATCTACCGATGCGAATGCTCTTGAAGTTTCTCCGGGGAATTGCATTTCCAGCGAGCCTCTGGACTGGGATGGAATATCAACATTAAAGAGTTACAACTCAAATGTATTTGTTGTTGTCGGTGAGGATGAAGTATTCAGAGATGATGTCTTGAACTGGGCCAATGAAGCGTTAGACGTACCGTTAAGAAAGCAGAAGTACGGAGACTCTAATAACGTCTTCGATGCAAAGAAGCATCTGTATATCAGAAAAGGGAATGATAATAGTGCCGGAGTTCAAGTCTTTGTTGAACCTTGGGGTGTTCATGATTCTGTCTTTTTCTTCGAAAATGACTTGCTCGGAAAGCTTGAGAAGAACCCAAGCTGGACGCTTAAGGATATTGATAGAGAGAGATACTTCGGTATAACGAGAATTGTAGAATTCTTAAACGACGCTTTGTAGGGTATTCACATATATCTTCTAATTTTATTATATTAAGTTATTATAATTTAAAGTTGTTGCTCTAAGTTTTTATTTATACAATTAGGTAAGAATTAGAGTTGATATGTTTACAAAAATATAGAGGATTTTAGTCTCTTTAAATGCAATCGTGATTATAAATTTAATCATTTAGACAACAAATTAAGCACTCAATCATCGCTTTCGTTGGCTTTTTTCATCCTGGCTATCTTGACCAAAGGGCTCAAAGAAGAAACGTCTTCACTTTCTAAGATGAACTTGTCGTTCAATAATTCATCTGCATTGGCACGCTTGTTAAAATCAACTTGCAAACACCACGACAAGAACTTTCTAATATCGTAACTCAAAGCCTCTGGCTCCTTCAACTTTGGCGTACCGTTGGTTGCAATCAAATAGAGGGCTCTCAAAGGAGTCTCGTTCAAGTATGGAGGTTCACCTTCAATCATCTCAATCACCATGATACCCAAAGACCAAATATCAACCTTTGGTCCGTACTCCTTTCTAGAAACGACTTCAGGAGCCATCCAGTAGGGAGTTCCCACCATTGTAGTTCTCTTGAGATTAAGCTCGTTGATTTGAGCACAGAAGCCGAAGTCAGTCATTTTGATATTACCATCGATATTTAACAAAATATTGTCAGACTTAATATCACGGTGAATAACACCCTTGGAGTGTAAAAATTTCAATCCCTTCAACGTTTCACGACATACGGCACCAATCTGGCCTTCGGTCATGACACTATGTGTGACAATCTCCGTCAAAGAACCCCCCTCCATATACTCCATGATGACCCATAAGTCTCCCTTTAAGAGATACGAGTCTATGAAATTCACTATATTGGGATGTTTGCTGCCCTTCATAACCAAGATTTCGTTGATGATCAATTCTTTTTTGGGTTGCTGCTCCAAATTCATCTGCTTTATAGCAACAGTCTTGGAATTGCTTCCAATTTCATGAGCAATGAAAACGCCTCCAGAGGCACCTTGTCCAATCTTGGTCAAATCCTTATACTTTTCATTTGGATCACCTTCACTACAAATGGATTGCAATTTAGCGACAATCTGCTGGTTCTTTCTCTTCTTCTCTTCACGCTTCTTCTGAGCTAATATGGCTGCTTGCTTAGCGTCTCTTACAGGCTGCTGGTTAGGTTTCTTTCTCTGCACATCTGGAGAAGCTGCAGGTGCCTTAAAAGCTTGCTGTTGTTGCTGCTGCTCCTTCATTTCCTGCTCCCTGTGAGCCTGTTGTTTATTGAACTGTTCCTTGCTTCCTACTGAGGTGATATCTGCCAATGCCTGTTGTGGACCACTTAAAATCGGAACAGGGGCAGCCTGCAGTTTCTGCAGAGGAGGTGGTGGAGGGGCTCTGTGTGTAACGAAATCTTCTTTGTTTCTTTGCTTTTGATAGTGAAGAGGAATATCATGGCGAACATCATTAAATTTAGACGAAGGCGGAATAGGAGCCGTAGTGGAACCATTCTTCTGCGGCGGCTGAGCCTGATTAGCCAAAGAGTAACTATGAGACTTAGACTTAGGGATACTTACTGTAGACGTCTTGGGCAAAGGAGGAGCCCCGGAAGGACTCTGCTGTTTTTCGGAAATAACTCTCTCTTTGTTACTCTTAATAGACTTCGACGAAAACGATCTGGGAATCATCAGTTTCTTTGAAGGGGAGATATTGCTTCCTGGAGAAGCCGATGATTGCTGAGGTGTCAGTGGCTTCGATGGAGGTTTTGGTGCTGGTCTCGAAGGAATGTACTGATTCTCGTAATGAGCAGTAGGTGTCTTTGGAGCAGAAGAACCTGAATGGGTACGATCATCAATCTTGTCCTCATTGCTATTGGCCAACAGTTGCTGTGGCGTCGATGCAGTATTGCTGGAAGAAGATGTTATTGTTCTCTGAGGACTCAGAATGTCCCCTCCACTTGGATGAGAAATCCGTGGAGTGGATGGAGCATTTCCACTTACAATGCCATTTTGGTTATTCAACGACCAATTAGAAGCATTTGAACTGTTTTCGTAATGGAACTTCCTGAAAGCTGCGTCATCGGGATTTTCATTGGAATCTTGATAAAAAGCGACGATATCCATGACAGCCTGAGGGTGCTGCTGTTGTTCTTTCTTAGAAATACCACTAGCAGACAACAATCTCTCCCATTCTATAGGCAATCCAGTGTATGAACCATTGTCGTCCACCCCTACATGGGCTACATGTTTAGCATTGAATGGGGTACTGATCTTCATGTTCAAAGTCGACTCTACAGCATGACCCTCTTTCTTGCCAAACATCAGGGAAATTACACCTTTCATACCTCTACTCTTCTTTGTTTTTCCGTTAGGTGTTGTCCTTGGAGAGTGGCGGGTGTTGATTCCCATTCCCAAATGTTCTCTGGGGGAGGCTACGCTGCCAGGAGTTGATGTTACAGATTTAGGAGTAGATGAGAACTGCAAGGGCTGTTGTAAAACAGGCGTTATAGCTGCAGTTTGGTTATGGGCTTGTTGAGATGGAACAATAGGTGGTTGTGGTGGAGGGGGCGGAGGACTTCTGATAACAGATGAAGATGTAGAGACGTCTCTACTTTTCTGTCGCAGCAGATCCAATTGCAGCTGAAGCTGCTGTTGAGGTCCATTGTATTCAGAATGTAATTGACGGCCATAAGTCTGAGGACTTTCGTCAATGTTCTCATCATCAGTGGTGGGGATTTTCTCCAACACATCGCTTCTTAACATCTTGGGTGTGATATTCGCAGAGCTTTTATCATCATCGAGCGACTCGTAATTGTTCTGAAGAACGTTCTCGATATCCACTTCGCTTTGAGGTTTTCCGGGGTCAAGTTTTGATGTGTAGCTATTTAAGTCTGGAGTAGCAATGAAATGCGAGGACTCGGAAGTCAGAATCAAAGAATTCTTGTTCGAAGACAACAATGACGAAGCATTGTCAAACGAGGTAGGCGGCTCATAGGGATTATGGTTCTCTATCGTTTCTTCTGAGTTCTCTCTGTCATGGGACAAGGTGTCTACAGAATCGTTAATGTGAGAAGAATTATTATGAGTAGGAGTCTCAAACTCGTGGCTTTCTTCTTCATAGTCTCCACTATCTTCATTTTCATACGATCCACTAAGTTCGTGTTCATTAACATTTATGTTGTTAGCATCTGTTTCAATAGACTGGAACTTATGAGTCTCGTCTCCCAAATTTGGTGATGGAAATTCTCCATTGTCTACAAAGTTTATACCAGGATTTGCCCTAGGTTGCATTTCTTGGTATAAAGTTGTTTGAGTACCGACTTGAGGACTTGCTGGTACCCTCTGTGCATGCTGAACTTCCTCTTCGAAATCATCGTCATCAAACTCCTCGATTTCCTCAATGTCGTCGTCATCATGGTCATCGTCTTCATCTTCAGTCTTCGGTTGATTAGAATGCCTTTCCTTGTTATGATTTTCAGCTCTAACGTCCTCAATTATCTTGTTGGCAGGAGGTGGAAGAATCTTACTTCCAATTATGCCTCCGCCAGAAAATGTTGCTTGGTCTTGCCTATCTTCATCTCTAAGAGAAGGTGTCAAAGGAGCCTGTTCAATCTTGTCGCTAAGGGAAGGCGTTAAAGGAGCTTGTCTGACCTCCTCTCTAAGAGAAGGAGTTACAGAAGTGTGTTTGGGCTCTTCTTTAGGGGTTTGAGGAACGGCAGTAACTACTTCTCTGAGAGTAGGAGATTGAGATTGTATGTTCGTCTCACGAGTAGAAGGAGTCAAAGGTGCCAGTTTGAATTCTTCTCGAAGAGAAGGAGAAAGGCGACCACCAATTTCATGTTCTACAGCAGGAGGTTGTGGAGGCTGTCTCCTTTCATCTTTAGGAGTATGAGGTTTAGGCGTTTCTCTTCTTTCGTGCTGAGGAGATTGTGGAGCATGTTTTCCTTTAGATTTTCTTTCGTCTCTAGCTAGAGGCGACTTGGGTGTTTTCTTAGGGGATTGCGGTACTGATCTTCTCTCTACAAGTTCTACTTGGGGAGCTTGAGGTGGAGCTCTTCTTTCTTCCACTTGATCATCCAAATCAACTCCTCCATATTCTCTAAAAATTGGAGAATCATGGGCATCCCTTTCCTCTTCATCCACATGAGGTTTAGGAGCAGCTCTTCTTTCTTCTTCTCCGGATACAAGTTGAGGAGCTTCCCTTCTTACTTCTTCAGCTGCTGGGGATTCTTGTGTAGCGCTTCTTTCCTCTCTAACTATGGGTGGAAGTGGAGCGGTTCTTCTTTCTTGTCTTAGAGGTTGTGAATCTTGTTCTGGATTCACTTGCTTTAGCTGATCCTTTTTGTCAGATTCTGATATGCCTTCTTCAGAATGTTTATTTGTTTCTTTTCTGTGATTACCTTCATTGTGTGCATCTCTAATTTGGTGAGGATGTGCTATTTTAAGTTGTTGAGAACGTTGCACAACCTGTTCTGCATCATTTTTCACTTGTTGCGCGGGTGAAAGTTGTATACTGGCTCGAGCACGAGGAGGAATAGAACCGTCGCCGCCCAAATCTTTACGAACGGGTATTTCTGACAGTTCTGTCAGCTCCAGCAGTCTTGTCAGCTTTTCCAGAACCACCAGATCATCATCTCTGATATGAGCAGGAGGAATAAACGAATCCTGCGTCTCATTGTTCTTGTTTAACGACTCTGTCAACTGCGAGTACTCCCTGTTCTCGTTATGGAGCCCGTTGACGTTGAAAGAGCCTGGCATTCGTGGCAACCCAGATACTTCACTCTGCAAAGGTGACGAAGTAGCTGTAGACGACTCCCCCGACTCAAACGAACGAGGAGAGATATGTTTCAAGTCGTGCCTTGGGGGGATGTCGCTATTGGGATCATTGGGTAGGAACTTAGAGATTTTCGTCAGAGTCAGTATAGGAGAGCCCAACACCATGTTGTGAAGTTTCTGTTGGATTTGTAACGCCTCCAATTCTGCCGATACTGAGGTAGGAGGAGGTGGTGGAGGACGATGAGTTCGTTTGGAACTGGATGGTTTGGGCTGTGGTGGAGGAGCTTGTTTAGGAGGATTCATTTCAGCATATAATGTATAACGTTAGAAGGAATGAGATTAGTTATTTCTTTTACTCGTTTAGTTTTGCTTTCTTGGGCCTAAGTTTATCGTTGTAGATGTTCCGTTGAAATATCGCTAGTAGATCAATGACGTATCAAAAATTAATTAAAAAGGAATTAAATAACAAATCAATATCAATCTCAAATTAATAAAAATGATAAGAATGAGGCCGCTATGGTATCCATATAGCTTTATACTATGTTTCTATTTCTAGTTTCAATGGTCGATATAAAAGCAAAAGCAGACAATGTGAGTCGTATACAATCACAGGTTTGTTTGTTATTTTCTGATCTTGATCACAGTCACTTGAGAGGCAAGCAGCAAGGTGACACGCGGTAGCAGTCTGGTAACACAAGGTTAGTGGCAGAGCAAAGCTGATAAAACACCGTAAAGTCTTGAATCTGGATTAACAATACTATACGATTTGTCAATTGTTTCCGAAATTCACTATTTCTGAACACATAAGAAATCTATCCCAGTTCAAAATCTCCTTAATGGAATCTGGAGCAGTCGTGCACGTCCCTAAAAACCAGCACATTAAGCTGTCGCTGTGGTGTATGCACGACTTCCATAATTCTTACTCGCATACATAATAAACGTATATTATATATTGGCCCGAAAAATGCTACTAATTTGTATGGGACTTAACTATGCAATACATTATTTTTTTGCTCCTGATGTGCTGGCATGTAGAGACTGCAGGAGCCGAAGTCTACTGTTTTGTCGCTGTTTAGCGCCGGCTTTCTAATCTGGTTGTAGAATAACAGCCAGTTGGATCGTGAACAGAAGTGGTTCGTTCGTGCCAAAATACAACACATAATATTGATCTATTATGCCTCACCGAGTTTTGGGTTCTGTCTCGGGGATTCTATTGTGTTTAGCCATTGTTGCGTTTTTAGAGCACTTGTATGTAGACCTGCTTTATTTACCTAATAGTGTCGCAATTCAAATCTGTATATTGTTGGTACCCCTATGGAATTTCCACTTGGTCCTGCTTTGTTAAGCACTGGCGAATTTCATCAGAGACAATATTGTTTACTTTACCCAGTCAAGGGACTATAACAGTCTGGCCCCTGTAAGCCCTGGGCGTCCAATTTAGCCTCCCGGCGTCGGCTCCGTTTTGAGCAGATCTATATGTACATACACCAAACCAGGCTCGATTCGGAAACCACAAACAAAGATTGCATAAGATCGACAAACACGGCTGTCAATACCATGCCAAATATCTTCCCTCAACGATCGGATTCGAACATTGTAAACAATTTTTGTGAAGGTGGTACTCAGCTCGTCGTACTGAACACTTTTGCGCTTTCTCTCGATGTTTAGAATTAAATTACACCAATTGAATTATTGCTATTACTACTAATTGAAGTCTGTGTATCAAATTCTCACGTAATATTCTTTATTTTCAGATCTACTGGTTCTACATTCTTTATCGCTCCTCTTTCCTCAAGTCCAATTAGTCTTGTCCTGTTTCTCTTGAGAATTCTTTCTCGCATTTGTTTCTACCATTTCGCCTGCTTTCTGGCCCACGGTCCATACAGTCGATCCAATCTTCCAATAGTTTCAAGGTACCTTGCTGTGCTGATTCTTCGGGACACTTTGTGCTATAAGAGCATGTACTATTGACGCCGCATTCTGGTAATTGCCAATCTGGGACCACAACCAGCGGATCAGTTTAGTTGCCATGGCATTCACGATCTAAGTATGACAGCCGTCTCCGTTAAGCCCTTCCTGATAATTGTAGTTATCCATTTACGATTTCACGTGTAGTTTGGCGCTTGATAGTGTCCATAATATTCGAACTTTTCTGGCCACATTTATATGAAATATTTTTTGAAATATATTTTGGCTTTGAAATGATTCTTCACTTTTCACTCTTATTCATGTCAATTATGACTTATTATCTGTTATACCTGCCACCGTTTTCCACTAAATCTAATTTGAAATGTAAGTGGTGGTGCTAGTCTATCCTTTGCAGTTGTTGAAATTAGTCAATTGTCGTCCATTGCCCAGTACTTCTATTCTCTTTTATATGAAATAAACCTCAATTAGTGCTCTTGCCATTCTGAAAAGTTTTCATCTACATCTTGTCTAATTCCTCTGATTTTTTAAAAATGGCTTTTTAGTGAGGCCTATGGCTGCTGTTATCCAGTAATAGTACAAATGCCCTTCATCTTTACTAACCAACCTGTCGTAGCTTAATTGCCAACCATTATCCTGTCTCGCTTACACTTAAAAATTAAAAGTGGTTGCCTTATATTATGACCACCATGACTACTAAAAATCTATTAAACTAATAAGTAAAATTGTAAAAAGTCTGGGGTAGACAAATTAGAGTTTGCCGGTAACTTCAAACCTACCGGTATGCTCATCGTAGAGATAACCGGCTGAATCCAAAAACTTCTTGACACCTCTTCTAATCACAGCGACTCCTCCAGCTGAATGAATACCTCTTCCCGTGATTACAACAAATGGTGCTACACATGCAGCACGACGTCCAAATTTATCCATTCTGCCATCGACAGTTCTTAATTCCATTTCGTGATTCCACCAGGCACGCAAGGCCTGCTTTGTGTGTTCCATAGCAGTAGCCAATCTGAGATTGTGCAAATCTATAGTTTCCAGGAAACGTCCCTTTCCCGCTTTATATTCTGTATTGTGAGATTGAATGATCTCTTCTCTTCTCGTCTTGAAGCTTTCAAATTTGACACTCATCGTATTCATTGCCTCATCACCGTAGGTTTGTTGTTTGGGTTTTTTGTTTTTAATGGCATCAACATAAGTAATCTTTTCAGCTTCTTCCCAACTTTCTACCTTCCCAGTTTCGATAGTAAGATGTTCACAATGTTCTTCAATGATCACTCGACATATCTCAATGGATTTGAATACATCTCCATTAGCAGCATTCAAAATCATATACAAGAATTGCTCACTAATGCCATGGAAATAAGGATTACTGTTATACAACAAGTATAATTCTTTGGCTTCGGGCGAGTTCAGATACCTTAGTACCTTCTTTTCTATATTTGGATTTTGAGATTTCTTAGTATTTTTAACAGATTTGACACTAACAGCAGAAACATTCCTGGTGTTACCCCTTTGTACCCTACCGCCCTGAACATCTTGCGAAATACTTCGTTTTCCACTTCTAACTCCCTTTTTGATTAAAGCAACCAATGTCTGACCAATCTGGCCCTTGTTTGCACTTAAACAATTGAAAATTTCACCCAGGGGTATATCGATAAGTTCCTTTATTCTGTCTCTATTCTTTTTAATGGTTGCATTTGAGATTTCAACTGTCAGGGATGGAACATATTTTTGGGGCACTCCTTCAAGAAGCTTGTGGATAGCCACTTCAACATCACCATTGCTAAGTTCCAACTGTTGGTTCAAAACTTCAAGGTCGTGATCCGGGAATATGTGCTTCAATTCGTAGACGTCTCTATGGTACTGTATGGCATCCTTCAAGGTGGCTTGTTCTTTTGCAAGTAGTTCTCTTAATTCTGCCTGTTCCCTTTCAATTTGTTCTTTCTTTTCTGCCTGTTCCTTTTCAATCTGTTCTCTCAATTCTGCCTGTTCTTTTTCGATTCTTTCTCTCAATGCTATTTTCTCTCTTTCGACTTCTTCCTTCGTTTTCAGGAGAACTTGCTTTTGGTTACACATCTTCTTAGTTTGTTTTCTCTTTGCAATTTCCTTTCCAGCTTCTTCTTGCTTTGCAATTTCCATCTCTGCTTCTTCTTTCTTTGCAACATCGTCTTCCATGTGATTGAGGAAAGTGTAGATGTCGGCTTCAGGGAGCAAGATATCAATAAGTTCAGCAAAACTACTTGAAAGTCTCATTATCATCTTGACTTCATTTCGTGGTATGACAGGAAACATTTCCACGAGCATGTCGAACAAAGACTGGAAAGTTACATCTTCGTCAAGCTCGTCATAAACATATTTGGCGTAGACTGAGTCATTAATATCTTTAGCGTTGAAAGATAAACTTTCTGCTTTTTCTTTGCCTTCTTTACTAACATGAATAGATTCATCGCTAGCTATTTCATCCCTGGCCCTGGCAAGCAGGTCCATTTGCATAAAAACGGACATTAAGATTGGATAAAGATAATTAATGAAAGTTCAAGCACGAAAATATGAAAACACAAAGACTTACGGGATCCTGAAGGAAACACTATAACTTGATCAGTCGTTAACTGAGGCAGAGAAAGATCTATTGTGACTCTTTCTAGGACACGTTTGATGAATTGTATGCTTCAACCTGAAGTTCAAATTTACCCTAGTATTCGGATAAGAGAAGAAGTGATTTTGATCCTCTGATATTTGGCTTAATTGTTTGATTCAATAAGGGATTCAAGGAGAATTAATATCAACAATGAGCAGTTTAACCATGACTTGAATCAAAAATCAGATAGTTGATGGATATTTGAAGAATTTATTTAATCAATCAGTTAAATTGATTTCGCAACTAGAGTTTCTGTTGAGAATTTATGCACTTCAATTCTTGTGTACAGTAAGGAGAAGAATCTTGTTTTCTTTCGCCTTTTTGTATTTTACAAGAATGGCGTATTCTTTTCTAATTAAATGAGAAGTAAAGATACTTAGATCGTAGAATTGGTCTCTTTGATTTGTTTTCAATTCATGGTAGAAATATCGCATGATAAAGAACAGAATCAATAAAATATTTGTAGAATTAGCTTCAAAATCATAGAAACTTCAAAACAAGGAATTAAAGAGACCATCTTACTAAATACATTCGTTTAGGCTTCAAAAAAACCCACTCATTGTATTTTCAAGATTTCAAGGATATTTGTACATTAATAGTTAGTGAAGTATACAGTCATTATATTGTCATAAGTTGTCAAATTTTGCTTGATGTTTTGTCCAAGCTATGTCTTTTCTTTCCTAGTTGTTTTCCAGTTCTTGTTTCTCATGGTAATTGCCTTTAAAGACGATAACCACTTGATCATTTCGTCTTCACTTGAGGCACAGAATCGGATCCTCTTCAATGGAGTGATGATTAGCAAACACCATTGCTTGGATCTCGACATTGGATCCAACTCAATCACATCAATGATGTTCCTGGCATCAATGACTTTGTACACTTTATTGATGGACTCGCTCTTGTAGAAGTAGAGTTTCTTGTTTGTCAATACGATATAGAACCTTTTCCATTGATTGTATCGCTTTCTCAAACGCAAGAGATGACCCATCTCGATGAGATACTCATCTTCTTCTTCTGAAACTGAAGATTCTTTTTTGGTCAATTTCTGTGATTCTGGTTCCGATTTTTTTGTTTTGTCTATCTCTACTTTTTCTACAGTTAAGTTTTCCATTTGCTTAGGCAACTCTTTAGTCATGACATCAGTGCCCTGATCTTGCTCTTCGTCTTCTTCAACTACTTTGATTGAATGCTGGAGGGTAAAAGGGGCAGTAGCAAACGTAGGAGAATCCTGGAGTTGAGAATCTGACACACCAGAAGACAAATAGGGATCTTCGGGACCAGAATACTCGTCTGCATATGAATTTGTTCTCTTTACTGACATCACAAGCGACTGTCGGGTTCCTTGACTCGGATGAAGTTGATGTTGCGAAAGTGAATTGGAAGATAGAGAAACAAGATTCTGAGACTTTTGGCTGGAGTTCTGGTCTCCATATTCTTCCTCCCCGTCCTCTTCCTCTTCTTCGTCGTCTTCTTCTTGTTCATTATCTGCATACGATTGACTCGTTAGTTGACGTTTGAATTCTGGCTTCTTTGGAATTTCAGGTTCGGCTTCATGTACTACATTTTCATTGGTCTTTATCTCGCTTGATGCACCCTCCTCGCCTTCGATTTCGTCTTCTTCTGCATTTTCTTTAAAGAATTCTTCAAGAGCCAAGATCCAGTTTTTGTATACAGCCTTTTCTAACGTTTTGAAGTGCAAGACCTTGTTGTTGGTGTATATGGCAAAATGGTATTTTTGATTGTCTGGTATACGAGAAAACGACTGAAGGTTGGATCTGTTGATGACTTTGTTAGCCTTATGCTCCGACGAGTCCTTGTAGTAGCTTAGCTGGCAATTGCGTAGAACCACCCATCTCTTCTTCCATTGATGGGTTTTGCCAGATCTTTTCGACAAATACGACGAGACTATCACTTTGTTGTTGTCGATGTGATCAGTTACAAGATTAGTTACAACATTCTTCTGGATTTCAAGACGGTGGGTACTAGCCTTATGTACTCCTGGCTGAACTGGTGGGTTTCTCGGTACTATCGTCGACATAGTGGGGCAGTGCTTTCATCAACTATTGGAGAGAGAACTATGAGATCTTGTATTTAAATTAGTTGCGATTGGATACTGCAAGTTCTGTTTTGTTTTGACCTGTTGAAGTCATTAACTGGTATGGTATCTAGAATGGAGACACCTACTAGCGAGTTGAAATAATCGGACACTTCAATGGCTCTTGTGTGGATGTTCAAACTTCTGGTGTCGAAGCTATTAGCTAGAATGAAGTTTGGAGAAGCTCAGAAAGTGGAGTAGGGGAAACAAGTATTTCTGCAAGTGAAGCAACAGAAATACTAATACAGATATATACAATGAACTTAAATTTGCAGAGCCGTAACTGCTGAAAGAATGATAAAAATAGAAGGCCCAGCCAACAGAATGAATTTCGTTTGAATTGCAATCAGTTGGGAGGTAATTTTCTACTGCGGTTATTAGCAAACATAGCTCAATGTACAGGGAGGTATGTAAGAAGGTTAAGCAGGTCAGGCGGACACACGTTGGGGATGTAGAGATGTTGGACGGTCAATTATCGACAATGGCGTCCCGAGAAAGAATCAGTTGAACATGAGTTTCATTGAGTGGCATATGGCACTAAATCTTGGATTATTATCCAGTGTTCCAACCTCTGCTGGAGCCCTTCGCAACCGGAGACCCAGTAATCGCATTGTGCGTGTGCTCTGTGTGCAACAATCTCCTTCTGTACTGTACGGCGACTCGAAAGCTAAACGAGCGTCGCTAATATCTATACGGAGCTACAATTGTCTTCGGCGGGATCTTGAGCCGTCATTCCTAACTGGAGGGAAAGTCTGGGGTGGGCGTCTCTACTGGATAAAGTGGATTCTAAAGGCTGTTCCAAATCGGACGATCTGCTCAACAACGCCTCGCTGCAGTTCATACAGTCAGCACGCCTTTGGCGGCTGCAAGGAAGTTTTGTGTTCTAAAGGCAGAGAGAGTTGGCAGAGTTAAGAGAATTGGGCTAGACAACTTATGGCTAGCGGCAGAGTTTCAGCAGAGATTGCTCGTGGTTACAGTGCTATACGGAACAGTCCAAGATTCCACAGTGGAAGAGGGACGTCAATTAAAAATGCAGAGCTACTGCAAACTGTAGCACAAAGAGGTCTTCTAGAAGTCAAGAGTCTCGCCTCAGGAATGTTTGTGTGTCCAGGGCTCTTCACGCTGCTGGCCGCAGCTTCTCTCGCTTCTGGTTGGACTCCAAACTCTACCCAGTCAGTTTCACCGCTTCAGCAGCGTCTTCCATGTACCGACTGGCTACTTTACCTTTTGTAGGCTTTCTATAGGTTCAGCGGCTCAGCGGCGTAGCTGTCCAATCGTGATGCTTTCCAGGTAACCGCCGAATCCTGCCAAGCATTTATAAGTAATTAATATTTCAATGTAGGCTACTAAAAAAATTTCACATCTGGCTACCGGAAGAGAGTCTGAAAGTGAGCAACATGGCACAAAGCATGGTGGCAATATTGGTCGATTCTCGTTTGAATTCTCATTTGTCGCCTGTTGCTGGTTCGACTCAGAAAGTCCATGCTGGAATAATCGCGATACTTATAATCTCGATCCATATTTAGCAAGATTTATGCATAGAAGATTTTTCAATATGAACAGAGTGAAGGCAAACAGCATTGGAATACCATGCTAGAGGAAGCATGCCGCCCTATTTGCCCATGTAGCCTGAAAGAGTTTTGTTGCCGTTGCCCAGATGCAATTGCGCAAAAATTAAATCAGTAAATCATAGAGCATCTGAACCCAGACGCAAAACTCAAAATTAAGCTTCTTTAGTTCCAAGAGAATCTACAAGGTTAAGTCACACTACTCTAGCCAGATCACCCAAACACTGCTGGCCAATGACACCCTCCCGTTCTCTTGTTCCCAAACCTAAGCGTCTACTTCTGTTCGCAAGCATTCTCGAACTGCCATCCTTATTGTCTTTTCACACGCTGTGTACCGCCTAATCAGCGAGCGTCATATAATAATATCTGGCTAAGTGTCGTCATAAAATTAGTTTTTGAGCCCATCCCATTTGCTCATGTCTTGAGTCTATCATTAGCATGAAATCCGTTCTTCTTTCCCGCCACTTACTCTTACTGTTTTTCAGTCGCTTCCCTATTTATTCTTGTTCTATTCCCTAGTTGCACACCCCCTAGTCTCAACGTTCTCGTCTGCTAGCCGCCAGATCAGCATATCGCACAAATCCATTCTTATCTTCCCCTGCACACGCCCTGGCCAAGTACAATTTTGAGTCTTCGCCTGGAAGTTTCATTGTCAGATCCCATTTCTTTACCATTACCGTACATATCAATAGCCCAGCTCTGACCCAGCTTCATCTCAGGACAAGCACACCACAAGCGAGTTCTTTAGTCTCGAGCAGGTCTCATCAGTATCTATCTCAGCAAACTATACCAGCAGCAATCTAACCTCACTACAGCATTTTGAATCATATATACAGCTAAGTCAAAAATTGCAAGTCTGACCTCTAAACCATAATACGCTTTACTTCTCTGCTCATCAGTGAACACATATATTTAGTACCGAACTTCAAACGATATTCGTGAACATAGGCTATTATAAAAGTCTACACCACAAATACTCCCGTACTACAGCGTATCTATCACATATCGTTAAGGTAGTGTTGACGGAACCATCTATATCGTGGGCTCTCGCTGATACGATACCCAAATAGAACTGTCAAGCTATAAACCTTCCTTCAAGTTCACTCAACCTAACTTTTTCAAATTCATCTTGGTAGAATACCTTATTATTTATTATCCTTCATCAACTCAACATGTCTGAAGCCACATTGAAGTCCAAAGTCCCGGAAATCTTAACTACCACGCCCTCGCCACCTCTTGCAGCTCCTGCTATGAGACACCTTAAAACTGATTCCATCATTGGCAGACTCCACAGCGATTCAGACATCCCGCAAATCAAACCCTTTACTGGCCAGCTACACCGATCTGCAACTGAAGATACAGAGAATACCGCTGAAGAAGATGACAGCAACGATCTCCTTGAACTTTTTAAGAACAAGCTGTCTGATGGATATAGGAACATAAAACTTTCTATCCCACAAGAGAAAAAGCTTCTCATCAAACAGTACTACCAGAAGCGTGTGTCGTTTGACACCATCGACATCCTGTATGATGATGACATAAACGATCTATGGGATGACACATTCGGCTGGGAATTGTACGATAGTATTGCTGGAAACATGAAAGCAAAGGATTCCCGAGGTAGAAATAGAGCCGTTTCTCCCAGAAGATCTCCAGCAGGAAGTCCTGGCGAACGCTCCCCTCTTCGGGGCTACTCGTATTCGAATAGTCTCAAGACTAAAGGATTGGATCTCAGCAATTACGACTTGTCTCCTCTTGATATTGATATTAACAGACTCGATGCTTCCAAAATCGATGAGTCTATATTTGCTCTCCTGACTGCTGCATCCAACGTGGTCTACCCCACTAGGCCAATCATTACCCATCGTGGTTGTACATATTCAAAGTTGCACAAGGACTATGAGAACTTGTATTTGAACAAACTTAACAATAAAGAGCACGGATTCTTGAAGCCAGTGCTTGCACTGAGAACCATCTTGGTGTATATCTCGGGACGTAGACATACCTGGGTAGCTCTTGACTGGATTCTCCGCAACTTTATAGAGCACGGAGACACTGTTATTGTAGTATCTGCTGTGAATTCACCAGACTTGTTAAATCCTAAGAGACGTAATTCTTACTATTCTCCGCATTCGTTCGCACCACCGAAGTCGGCTCTAGGCAGATTCAAGATGCGCAACAAGCCGGAGTATATCAACTATATTGCACGCAACGTCATGTCATACATAATGGAGGTTATCAATCCCAATGTCATCGCCAAAATCACAGTGGAAATTGCAGTAGGAAAAACTAAAGATGTCTTGAAAGAGATGTATAAATTGTACGAACCCAATCTTGTCAGCACAGGTACGAAACCCAATTCCAAGATTGGAGCACCGTTAAGGTCGTGGCTTTCTTCCAAGGTAACTGACAGATTAGTTAAGAACTTCCCATTGCCAGTTATCGTTGTTCCGGCCGTGAACATGTGCAAATTTGAGTACGACATCCAGGACCAGATCAATCAGTTCCATGCCAAAAACTCTACATCAAATATGGAATTCACATCGTCTGAGTCGTCTCAATCGACTTCACAATCTGGAGGTGCTAATTCAATGAATTTGAGCAGCCATAGCACAGACTCCAATTCCGAATTCCATCCCAGTACTTCAGACGAAGGTTATGCTTCTTCGATTTCGTCAGAGCCTAGTGTTTCCTCTGAAGGCTCCTACTCTTCTTACCAGGAGATTTCAAATCTTTACTATAACTACAAGAACGAGTTGACAGCTGGACTTCAGAAGTTGAAGAAACAACCTATTGATGAAATGTACTTCGCCAACCAGTTGCGCTTGGTTTCTGAGAAATCTGCAACATTGTGCGAAGATATTCGTGGCGTAGACCCTGATTTCAGAGGAAATGGGTCCAAATTGGCTCGTGCAATCACAGGTTCTAACTCGTTTGGTGTGGTTCCTTATAAGACCAAGTCTTTATTGGATCCAGTAGTTAAGGCTCACGGTATGTCATACAGTGAATTAAAAAAGAATTTGCAGAAGAGAAGCTCTGAGACCAAGCCTACATCTCCACTTTCTATTCAAGAGACTCCAGTAATAGTCGTAGGTCATCACGACGAAGAATCGCCAGATTCCACGATCTTGCCTAAGAAATCGGCTCTTACATTTGTTAACTTGCAGCAGCCTAATCTGAAGAAGATTGGCAATAAGTTGTTGCAGAAATCCTTATCCCACGATATCAACGATAGCTCCAACCGACCCAAGTTGGAACCACTAAAGTCCCATCCCGACTTGAAGACACTAACAAATGGTAGCAACGAATTATTGCCCGACGGAAAGAGAAAGAAGAGCAAGAAGAAGTTTTGGAAGTTTTTCTAGTTCAGTCGAATTGTATAGAATGTATTAAACTAGATAGCACAGAATCCCACGAAAGAATGCAATAGTAAAAAGAACGAGAAAAACTAGAGTAACTTTAGAAGTTGCCTTCAACATATGAAGTCGACAAGAGCACTACATCAGCAGACGCTTATTCGTTGGTTCATTCCGTCTTATGCTTTTGAAGTTGCAATATTGCTGGCAGTCTCTCTGTGTAGAGCAGGATTGAGAATGGAAGGCATAAGTGATAATTGGTGTGAACAGAACCAATAGAAGAGACTGAAGTGACCGGTTGTAGAAGTGTTTCCTACTTTTGTGTGTCAATATCAAATGTCATTTTTACTGAAATACAGTTGGATAGGAGTATAAAGAAGTTTCTGAAGAATATCCGTGTATTCCGATAGTGCTCCAAATGTTAACCATCTCGTTGTAGACCTTCCTCGCTATTTCTCTCTAATTCTCACAATTCGTCTCCCTATTTTTTATATGTTTTTTTCGTATCTCTCGCTAATTATTCTTTATTTTCTCAATTCTACCGAGAGTCGCAATCTCTCGTTAACATAGCCTAGATCATCATCAAATGGCATATCAAAGTAAAACTATTCTTCTTTGTATTGCAAACTTTATCCGCTAGTCCCATGAATAATCTTGTGGTGGCATTCGTGCTGTTCTTTCTCGTTACTGGCGCGATGGCCATAAACTTCGAATTCGATGTCGACGCTGGACTTGCATTCCCTGTTGAGAACCCATATGAAGAAATTGCACAAGATTATGAAATGAACCAAGTAGAATTCGGAAGTAGTCTCGAGAAAAAGCCAAGTATAGATGGCAACATCAGTAAACGATTTGACTTAGGAGCTGCTAAGGTGTTTGATGTCAATTCCCACGGACTTCATGAGTTTACACCTATTAGCGATACTATTATCCAGAGTGATACAAAGTACTACTCTTTCAGTGTGAACACCACTTCCGGGTTAGGAGAGTTCTACGAATTGTTAATCTTTATCACAGGTAATATTTGTACACAGCCATCTAATGTAGGAGCCAACCAGACCAGTTTAGCTGTGTATTATTCTTTTAATTCCTCTATATTCACCAATATAGAATACTCAACCATGGTGTTATTTGAAAATGGCTATGTCCAGTCATTGGCCGATGTGGCTGTGAACTCTAACAATAACGAGTCAGTGCTATATATTGTAGTGCGGGCTCCGGAAAACGTCAATAAAACGGCTTCTTGGACATATCAGATCGGAGTTTCCCAGAACGATTTGGTATTTCAATGGGACGATCAGACCTGGGCACACTTCATAGATTCAGACGACGATTCGGCTCTTGTAGTTACTGGTAATTTAACCAATGTTCAGGGACTTAACGTGACGGAATTGAATGCAACAAGATCGCAGTTTTCGTTGTATGTCTACTCAAATGATTATAGACATTATTTCGATACTCTCAATAGCAGTTGGTGTGCAGTTAGAAACGGCCCAGCTCTTATGAATCCCGCCACTATAGAAAGTAGCTATACCAGCAGACAGGGCTCGCTTCACCAACAGTTCCATCTCACGGGTCTTAACAAATCGACAAAGTACATAGCGTATTTGATCTCCGACTTCCACGGAAGTGAATTTGGAGGAGCGGTGTATCGTCCCTTTGAGTTTGAAACCTTAGACACTGAAGCCTGTGAACTAATCTACGACTTAGAATTTTGCAACCAGATTGCCTATTCGGTACCGGCTACACCAGGTGGTTCTAAGGAAGAAGTTCGATCTCTCTACGATAATCAAGCAAGAAACCTCTTCACCAACTTTAGTAAGGCTATCCAGCAAATTCTGTGTGATACTGAGGATACAGCCCAATTCTCTCCTATTAAAACCTGCAATGATTGTATATCTTCGTATAAGGACTGGCTCTGTGCTATTACCATTCCTCGATGTTCAACCAGAAACATAACGGGATATACCGAAAGAAAGCCAGGTGAATCCCGTAACAGCTTTATCAATGACATCGTTATGCCGAACTTGTCTTACTACGAAGTTATGCCTTGTGTCAATATCTGTCAAGCTATAGTGAGAGACTGTCCGGCTCAGTTTGGATTCATGTGCCCCACCACTAACGAAACAATACGACAATCGTACTACTGGGATAATGGGGGACAATGGCCTACGTGTAACTATGTCGGTAAGATGACCGTCATGACAAATGCCGCCTTCAGAACCTCCATGGTTAATTGGGTTATGTTGGTTCTCCTGGTGGCTTTAACGGTATTGGTGTAGGGGTCTTTTGGTGTATGTAGGAATATGATGAAAGATCGAGATTGAACGCGTTGTGCGATTTTTGAGATTCATACAATTATTCAATGGAATCTTTACTCTAGGGATACTTTATACATTTGCATTATCATTTCATATCATATCACGATGGCTGAAACGAAAGAACTGGACAATTTGCCATGGTAAGTTTTATTTGAAATGGTTTTTAATTAATTTGAAACTTCCCTTTAATTATTCTCATTCTAGTCTAGTTTTTAGTACTAACATCTACAGGGTTGAAAAGTACCGTCCATCTACCTTGGACGAGGTATATGGACAAGAAGAAATTGTCCAGACAGTTAAGAAATTTGCCCATGAAAACAGATTGCCTCATTTACTATTCTACGGACCTCCTGGTACTGGGAAAACTTCCACTATCATAGCGTTGGCGCGCGAGATCTACGGCACCAATTACAAGAACATGGTTCTTGAACTCAATGCATCGGACGACAGAGGTATTGATGTAGTTAGAAATCAGATTAAAAACTTTGCTTCCACTATGCAGATTTTTTCTAGAGGTTTCAAGTTGATTATCTTAGATGAAGCTGATGCCATGACAGCTGTTGCCCAAAACTCGTTGAGAAGAATCATCGAGAAGTATACGAAAAACACTCGTTTCTGCATTCTTGCCAATTATGCCCACAAGCTTAACCCGGCATTACTTTCTAGATGTACGCGTTTCCGATTCCATCCCATCTCTGAAGATGCCATTAAGGATAGAATCCAGAATGTCATCATCAAAGAAAGTTTGAAAATCGAACCTCCGGCTGAGGCCGCATTGCTTAAGCTTTCAAAGGGAGATATGAGAAGAGCATTGAATGTTTTACAAGCTTGCAAGTCAGCCGTGGACTCTGCCGATGAAGAGATTACTGAAGATATGATCTATGAATGCGTCGGCGCTCCACATCCGAAAGATATAGAAGTGGTTCTAGACTCCATATTGAAGGACGACTGGACTACGGCTTACATAACCATTAACAAGTACAAAACCACTAAAGGTTTAGCACTCATTGACTTGATTTCAGGGTTCATTGAAATCTTGAATCAATACAAGTTGCAGGGTAAGACAAGAATCGAAATCTTCAAGGGTCTAAGCGAGATAGAGTACGGAATATCCAGAGGAGGGAACGATAAGATCCAGAGCAGTGCTATCATCGGAGTGATAAAGGATGCTTTGGAATACGAAGCAGTAGCTTAGTTACTGGTATAAATCAATATTACGAACCTCATTAATTAATTTGTACTTGATGTGATTACTCACTACAGTAATTGCGCTATATATTCTACTTCTCTTATGAATTCATTCTTACTAGTAGCAGTCACATAGCAATAGTAAACTTATTCATATCAAGACAACTAAACGTACTGTTAGTAAACTATTCGAACGTAATATATATAGCAGATACTGCTAAATCATCTATCTTAACAAATCTTCTCATGAAACAAAAATTATCGAAGAGCTGGGTTTATATATGATGGAGCCTCCAGGGCTCGTTATAATCATGTTAAGCTGTATCTTTTCGGCTGTGAATAGTACATACAATTATATCAATTCTAACGTAAAAGATACAAGAGAAAAGGAAATATCTAGAAAAACAAGAAAGAGTGAAAGTCTAACGATTTTTAGCTACCTAAAATATCAGAATTAGGAAAATTTTTCACTGAATGATTTCGGTGCAGGCACACAATATTCAGAGCCAATTTAACTGTAAAAACGGTTACCAGTGTAACTTGATGACGGTTGGCGAATTGCTTTGTGCCTCAGGCGTTTCAATTAGATTATTCCAGTGCGTCCTGCAAAGCTTGAGTAACAAGCGAAAGAAGACATTGTTTCCACTTTTGTTTTACGACAAAAACGTCTAATGAAATTAGTACATGGTAACTCAGGTGATCAAAAGCTTAAAACAATCCAACCTTAATAAATTACGACGAAACACACAATAAAACATTCAGTGGACAAATAATGATTCAATGAACAATAACAATTAACAATTAACAATTATTAATACATAAATAAAATTTGCTTATTTTGCTTCTTTTCAAAGTATAAATCTATAATGTCGCCAAAGGGAAAGTCACAGATAGATCACACTTAAATATCGTCGCGAAATATTTCAAGTGAGATATCACACGGTAAAGACGGGAAGGATCCTTTCCATGGCTTTCTGTGCAGAGTATCCCCTTGAGGCTGTAAATGGTAGTCAGAGTGAATAAAAACTATCAATTTGAAATCAAAAAAACGAAAGAGTAAACGATATTGTAACTGCATCTGGCTGCAGGATTCAAATGCCCTAGCCAAGCACATAGGCTTCGGTGGCTACCCTGGTAACAGGATCAACAGCGTTACGTATCCGGATTTTGCAACCATTGCAAGCTGGAAAGTAATGCTCTGCCATTACCACTTTTTAATTTAATGGCACTTCAGCTTAATAACTCTTGGGTGACGATCATTAAAAGTTCCTGCTTGTTAAGACATACTCTCACAAGTTTGGCAAGTTATCTACAATTTACATCCCAATCGATTGTTTGCATACTTAAAGGCTATGATACCTGGGATAAAGAGCAACTTAGGACATCTCTTTTATCTTCCTGCTAAGGTAATTTTTTAAAGTAATATATTCTGGAAAGGTTTCCAAAAGTATTGCACTTCGAACGTTTTGCTATGTAACATAAAAAATCGTAAATCAAAATCAAGCTTAGAGAATAGCTAATACCAAGACAATTGTTGACTATTTCATTATCTTTAAAGGGACAGTAAAAGATCTCAAATTCGCGTCAGTCTGGCCTAAATGAATACAGCGAATTTCTTTTCAATTGTAACAACTTTTCTAAAAATGTAGAAATAGAATATAATAGAAAAACAGGAGAGTTGAAGATCGCGAGCATATTCCAGATGTGTGTTATCATTTGTATTCCATGTTATCCGGACATTCGTGAGGAATTGGGCAATGGCTGAATTATTACTTTTCTATCGGATCTAAGTTTCGAGACATCATCGTAAATTCGGAAACGTACATTTTTACCCGATATGATATTTCGTTTCTGTATGTACTGTTACGAGACGGCTGCATAATTCGAGAGCATTGTCATTTGACATGAAATAGACATCGGCTACAACTAAAGTTTCCAGTATTCTAAGGATCGCCTCTGCATAAGATAAAGAGTCATATTGTTGAAAATTCCAGCAGTAGCGAAATGGCACAGCGTGTTAGACTGTACTCGCACCACAAGGGGTTCGCCAATGTGAAATCAAGCAGAACGAAACCCTCGCAAATAGAAGTCTTTGTCAGGCTCAACTAAGGCCGCTTGTGGCAACAAACCCCTATGGAGATGTTTTAAAATCCTACAGGAGAAGTCTTACGGTCTCTTATTTTGTTCTCGTTATAGTGAAGATCCTGCGTTCGCTCAGGTAGGATCGGGCTCTTAGAATTGCAATTTCGTGTTGGTTAAACAGATGACACTTGATGAAACCGAAATACCCACAAGTTCATTTCAAGCAGCATAAGCCTGGAAAAGTGTAAGGGGGAATCACGGAAAAATGTATACAAAATCTCACTGCAGCTATCAAGGGAAGGTTCAATCGAAAACGAAGTGGAATTCCTTTTTGCACTACTTTGGTAGTCACCATTAGATAGTTCTAACAATAATAGTAGAAATAGGGTGCTCACAAAAGTTACCAGCTGAGTCAGGGTAGACGAATTGAGGTATGGACGCTTCGAAGAAGATATACATGGTGGTTTTTTCCCGAAATTCTAATCTTTCTCCTCAAAAGCGGAGTTTCGTATATTTCTGTCTTCCATGATAGAGAATATCAAGTGGGTTACTCTGATTCCTTAATAGGCCAACTAAAAATGCAGGAAATTGACTTCCGCTGATTATATCTGCAGTGTCAGCTGCCTGCTATCACGGGAATGATGTATTTCTTTTTCTGCGTAGTGCATGTGCAGCTTTTAATTTTGAAAATATTTAGAAGGGATCTCGCAGTTCCATATGCGGCAGTGCGCATAATCTTTCGCTGCATGCTCTCGTCTCCCCTCATAGGGAGCCAAACAAAGGGTATTGAAAATTCCCAAGCAAAGTCTAAAACTGAAATGCTCAAACCCCATAAACAGCCAGCACCATTAACATGGGCTCCATGGTTTGTTTGATCATTCGTGGTGAAAAAATGAGACTACATTGAACGGTCATTGCCACATCTAGTGTATCCTCCCTTTAATCGCCAACGCTGCTACATGATTGACTAAACTCGGCGTCGCCGAAAGAGGTATGGCCAAGAGGAGAACTTTACGACCAGAAATATAGGTTCTCGAGACCTCCAACCAACATTTCATAAGTGATGATATTTGAGGAGAATCTTGGTCGAGTGGGTTAAATCCCATTCAGAAGTATTTTTCGGACAACAATAGAGGTCTAGAAAGAAAGACTAGACCACTCCTCAGGATGAAGGAACCAAATTTGTCCGATTTGTGGGGTTTTCCACCAAGTATGTCGAAAGCGACGACCAGCCATGGACACGAGAAGAGCTACTTTTCCAGAACCAGTCAGCGAACCAAACCTTGGCTTTGGCATTGTTCAGGAAATGTGCATGAGCTAGTTTGTCTTATTGCCAAATGCATGTAGTCAATATTGTTCTTAACAAAAGGATAATTGATATTTTGTGAGCCCATGATAATTAGCTAACATTATGATATATTTCCTTGTTATAACTAGTTTTCTTTCTTACTGAATTACAAAGGACAATAATAGACGCTTAAGGGATCGAATAATTTTAATAATATTGCACCAAACCTTAATCGAGCCTGTAATTGCTTATTTTATCACAAATTTGCATAGTTCAGACTGTATATCGAGTAATTATCTGTTACATCCAGGAAATGGGCGCGCTGTCACATTTCCACGGAATCGAATGGACGACGGCTTACGAAGAACAATGGCCCAACTACGGGAACTCTTCCTTGAGTAACTCAATTACACCGTGGCGTATCTCGATTACACTTTTTTGATGTCAAGAAATGGTAATGCCATACTGTCTCTGAGATAATTGTCGATCATCGAACATATGCAGAGGTAGTTCCGATATCGAACAATGTATATGAACAAAACTTAAAACCGCATGGACTTGATTGTATGCCCTACACGTGCATCCATGTTTGGTTCGAACAACTCTTAAAAGCGATAAGAGTGGATATCAACAAGTGCGGATATGTATGCGATCAACAACTAGAATTTCACTTTCGGGAGGTGAATGCAAACTTGACAGTACATGAAATGCATTGTGTGTGTCACTGACAAATAAACAAGTCAAATTGGAATTTCTAGATAAGGAACATTCGTTATCAAACCTTTGGATACAACATCATTAGTGATTATCTTTGAAGTCAGCAGAGTGGTGTTGATCGTGACCAGCAAGGGTGACTACAACTTAGTTTGTTGCAGAGTAAGTGAACTCCACAAACACCATCTGGAACAGTCTAAATTTGGAGGATCAAAAATAATGGTTTCATCTAATTATTATCGACTACAAGATGTAGTTATTGGGATTGCATATTTTGAACCCGAGATTTTGTTTATCCACTTATCCATGGTCTCAATGTGAACCTGGCAGATCTACTCTGAGAATTTCAACTTCGCCGGAAAATGGAGACATGCCTTTTAGTCTGAGGGTGCGGATTGTGCGATTCAGGATACACATGGAATTCTCGGTCTGACAACTACATCCTCGTCGTGCAATGTTTGTGGAGAGAATCTCATCCAAATGTCTGGTGGGGAAGTTTCGTATAACTCTAGGGCCTCGTTATTGGCACAATTTTCTGTGACCAGATTTGGATATATTTCAAGCTCTCATTGGATTTCGCTACAAAGGAGCATTCCTGTCAAAAAATAGTTTTAGTGTGCCTCTAGATATGCTTGTGGAAACTTCACCTGCATATAAATATACCTATTTCAAATTACGGTTTCTGGCTGCATGCATGTATAAAAATACTCCCATTTTGAAATAATATATTTTCGGTGTAACTTACATTTACAATAAAAAAATCCTATTAACTTCTAAGGGGGAATTTCGAAGGAGAACTTTGGATAGAGGACAAGCTTTGGAAATTGTCATTCACATTTGTCGGCGACATAGTTCCATAGCTCTGACAAACCCAAATGAAATTAGAGGGGTGTTGACCAGATTCATATCTCCCTGTCCCGGAGTCGTCTTATCTGGTATGGGCATTTGTGCGCAGATCGAGTTCTCAGTCCCCAATGATGTCAATTTTCAATCATCCTAAGAGGCTGCGATGTTGCTCGACTCAGTACATAGATCTGTCAAAGTGACACCACTAACATGTACGAAAGGTTATATCATAATGAATCTTCGAAAACTCACCGTCAAAAGAATGACGGTATGGGTATTTTTTCTGCTGCTTCCCCCTAAACGATTTGATTTCTTATTTTTTCATTTGCTTAGGGAAAAAGAAAATTTTCTATCTGTGCGGCTTGAAAAAAAAATTTTTATATGAAGGAGGGGGAGGGAGGCCCATATATATAAGAAAACAACTCTCAAAACTTTTTTAAATCATATATATTCAAGCAGAAATTCCCAATTCTCTTCATAGTAAGCATTTATCACGCAAGTTAATTCAAGAGCACTACCGGCTATCTTCATAGTTTGCCTCTTCCATTGACAACGCTTTAGTTCACACTCCAGTTTTATAAGTCTCCAGTTATTTTTGCATTATATTTCAATTCAGTGGTATAAATTTTATTGTACCAACTAACTTTTCAAATTTACATCAACGTCATAAGATATATATTATGTCTTCTATTCGTAAGTCTACTCGTGTTCGTACTCTCACTCCCAAGATGAGAACATGTCTTAGTGACTCGACTAACAAGCAAGCCATAGACAGTGCTAGATCTAAGAGGTCTAGGTCCGAGGATCTGCCCATTAAAAAGAGAAGGATAGTAGATGAGGAAGATAATTCTGACAAGATTGATCCAGTTGAGAAGTTGTTGAGCTTGCCCAACTTGAACAATGACATCTTATTGGATCTTGCCGAAGAAGCGTCTGAAAGGGATGAAGATGAAGATGAAGATGAAGATGAAACCAGAAACGAATTGGTGCCTCCCAACTTCACAAAGATTTTGCATGACAACATCAGATCGTACTATTCTAATTTCCGTAAGTCGCCTATTGAAATCTACAATGACAACTCGTCGTTTGCATTCCTTAACAAAAAGGAAGAACACGATGTCAGCAACTTCTCATCTAGAAGCAACAGCAACGCTGCCACTGCTAGTCTGACGACTCCACTGTCTCCGCAAACACCTACTAGCAATGTTCCATTCTTCAGAAATGTGAATTTCTCAGGCTCCTCTAGAAGCGACTACACAATTGATGACTACTTTTCTTACGACGAACTCACCGATAACGACACTGAAGAGTCGTTGTCTCCTACTGAGAAGCCTGGAGCCAAGGAAGTGTCGCCTGCTACATCCACGTCGTCGGTCTACTTTCCAGATTCATTCAATAACAAGATGAGCTTCCACTACAGACACAACCACAGCAACTTGAATTTGTCTGATGGGTTTGACTCGGGTGCGGTTTCTCCATTGTCGCCCGGATCCACTGTGGACTTACCCAACTTGAACTATAGTGGCTCTGACAACCAAGATATCTTCAAGTACTTAAACAAGAGATCTGTGTTGTCTGGCAAAGCCAGCGAGATGGTTGGCACAGGAAAGTTTTTGATTAACGACTTTTTCTTGTAAGCTACTTGAGCAATTCGGATGCAAGACCTAGAGACTCCTACAATTTCATTCTACAATTCTTGAAACATTTGTTCATTTGCGAACTTGTGCCTTTACTGTTTAATTCCCCACCGAACTCGGATGGTTCCGAGACTCGGTCTATTTAATTTACTTTATCGACTTTACATTTTTTTGCATTAATTCGGACTCTGCTGTTTGCTGCTGTTTTGAATCCTCTTCCAAGTATGTTGAGGCATACTTGTCTGCATCGAGACTGGCTACTCCTGTCGTCTAGCCTCCCCTATATAGTTTATATTTTCCTACGAATGTATAATTTAATTTGTGAACTCAATTAACCGGTGGAACCAGTAGAAAGCTGTTTATTACAAACTTGTGGTCTTGTATAGAGGAGTGAAATTTTTTTTAATAAGCCGCAAATCAATTAAAAGTCTAATGCAACACCCCCGCGGACTTGCCTTTTACGGCGCCAACCGTCTGGAACAAGAATTATTCCCTGCCGTTGGCATGGGAGGCAACATACTACAAGAGAGTTCTTTTCTATATTTTTAAGTTAGGCACTCACTTGTAATGGCGACTGTTCATCAAGTGAAATACAAAATGGAGATCGCTCCAAATAGTTGCGATCGGGCGGACCACTCACCCATATGGCAGATCGGCCAAAACCCTAACAGATGTTACTCCAGAACAATAAAAGTGGCAAAACGTAACAAAACAGACATATCAAAAATTGAACAATTGGCCAGCCGAACAGCAACTTCAGAAATTAGACTACTGTGACTGCAGATACAACTTTTAGCTTTTAGCAATTTTCGAGCCATAACGGACAAAAATTGCCGCTTGAATCAAATAAAGTGTCTGAAACATCTATCGATTCGGGGCCGAATAAGACTTTATTGTCACCATTATGGGGTTATCTGGTGTAATTATTATTTCGGTAGGCAACGGTAGCTGCGGAAAAAACCGCAGCGGGCTTCAATTTAATTTCGACACGTGCAACGTCAGGTGACCAGACAAATACACACCTTTTGCTTCACAAATCTCTTTGTATATTATTGTGCCTATTATCCGTTGACATGGAACTTGCCATTGGCCCATAGGCCACTGAGAAATTACCTAAAACTCATGTTGCTAAACATAAGAGAGAAATGCGAAGTATTCTTTGTGAACATCTGTCATTATTTGTTTGTCAATCCCCCGAATCGCTCTGGAGAACACCGATAAGTGGTAGAACAGTCATTCTAACTACTACTACATTATTCTTCATGGCTACAACTGTATCAACAGACGGTGAATTACAACTTGCTTTACTTATTCTTTCAACGATATGGGCAATAGCATCGGCAATACTGGCCCATTATGACATTCCATGCTCCGGTCTAACCAAAGGTCAACTTGAGGAAAAACCAGTGTCAAAAATATAAGTCATCCCACAGTTCCATGGGTTATTTCATGTGCTCTAAATGGCAAAGTTTTGACCTCAGGCAATTGCTGATTAGCCAACGACTTGAGACAGGGCCAGTTGCATGTAAATCATGAGTTGCCAAACAGTTGTTGACAGGTGTGACTATGACGTGCCTTCAATTGGTTTGTAGAATGGAAGTCACCCTGGCTTAGAAAGACTTCTGGTCCTTATATGTAGCAACTAGGCGATCGAGACATACGCAAGCCGTCGTAGAAGCAATTGCATCGGGTGCAAGTAAGTTTCGTTAAAAGTCTTGATTGTCTTTGAATCATTCTTTTAATTTTTAGAAGGGCACAACCAAGTCTTGTACTGGGGTGAGTAATTAGTTCTCAATGACACCACATATCAAATCTCTCCATACTTGAAGTAGTTTTGAATTAAGCATAGGCATATTCCTGGGAGAGTCACTATACCGACTAAACTGGGGACGGTATATAACCCACATATCAACATTGATCTCATTCACGTGGCATTTTGCATGCTTCTCTACATCTTTACCGATCGGTGGAATGTACTACACACAGGTGCTGGCAAAAAGGGTGCTACAAAATCGGCTCAACTCCTCTGAAACTCATTGGCATCTATATATAAACACAAAGTACTCAAGATTTCAAGACTGCTGTGTTTGCAATCGACTATCTGGATCCATCTAAAGCAGCGCACACACTCTGACATTTACACACCCACCGCCCCATAACCCCAAACCAAAGATCCACATTAGAGTTGCAGACAACCCGAACTCGTCTTAATCTCAGATTGAATACTCGCCACAACTTTGGTGCACCCTCGTATTACACTTCACGTCTTGGGGCATGACTTTTGTAGCAATAGTATCAGCATATCTCGTGGGTGGAATCACGTTTTTGCCGTTGGTTGTCTTTCTCTTTGTCTATCTTCATCCTGTAATCCAATCTGAAGCGTCTGATTTTGATTCTTCACAAACAGGCAATGCTACTAGCGCAGGCTCAAACGAGTACTTGAAAGCTGGAGAGATAGAAGAGGATAACCAGTCGGGATTAGATGCGTACAAGGCCGGCTGGATATACGTTACTCAGGAATATCTAGATTCTCCAGACGATATCAACCTGACGACTCAGGCTATCACTGAGTCCAATGATAACAAGTCAGCCTACTCCTCACTTTTCAAGTTAGTTCAAAAGGATAATGAGAAAAACGGAGACAAGCAAACTATTCGAGCTCGATCTGACTCGTTTGATACCAATGCTACCGTAGGGTCCATTACCGAAACAATATCTGATTCTATAGAATCTACAAATTCTACTAATGGAAATAGCATTAACACTATTGGAAATCCTCATTATACATCAACTACTAACTATAATAACTCAGAGACTAACAATAACGTAATAGATAACTTCAACATAGAACCTGACGTGTTATCTGCCACAACTTCTATGGCCAATAATGTGCAACCCCCACAACTCAATTCTACGAATATTACCAATACTGAAAAGCTCCGTAACTCTCAGAAGAAGCACCGCTACTATGCAATCCTTAAACACGGAAACTTGTTTCTCTACAAGGACGAGTACTTGAAGGATGTGCGGCATGTGATTGTTTTATCCAACTACTTCGTATCCATATGGCCCCGGCAGTTGTCAGATGGAACTCTTTTCACTAAGAGCTCGTCTATTGCCATTATTAAGTCTTCCAAGCTAGCCTCTTTAAACTCATATACAGAGGAAGAAACCACTCCTAAAGGGTCGTTTTTCCTATACACAGATGTAAATATCGATAAGGAAGACTGGTACTTTGCTCTTATTCGAGCAACAAAGCTCTCCGCAAACAGCGAACTTCACGACACAATAAACCCTCAGATATACGCAAAGACCTTACATTTCCAAACGAAGCACATGATCGATTTGATCCAGACCCTATATAGCTCCGAGGGCCAGCTTCAAACTAAATGGTTCAATGCCTTAATCGGTAGACTATTTCTCTCTTTTCAGCATACGCATGTCCTCGAAAATTATTTACGTACGAAATTGTCTAAGAAACTAAACAAAATCAAGAAGCCAGGCTTCCTTGATAAGTTTCAGATCAAATCCATCTCTGCAGGTGATTCTGCTCCTTTCTTAACTTATCCTAGCCTTAAGGAGATTTCCCCAGATGGGACTGTGATTGTCTCAATGTATGTTAGTTATCATGGAAACATGTCGCTTCAAATCTCGACAAAGGCAAACATTAACTTTGGTGTACGTTTCAAGCCACGGGAGGTCGACATGCTTTTGAGTGTTACTTTGAGCAAATTGGAAGGACCCGTACTTATCAAAATCAAGCCTCCTCCGTCGGAAAGACTTTGGTATACTTTTGAAACGGAACCGATAATGAACTTGAAGATCGAGCCCATCATTAGTTCTCGTCAATTGTCATACAACATCATTACCAACTCCATTGAGAAGAAGTTCAAGGAGGCTGTAAAAGATAGTCTTGTACTTCCTCATTGGGATGATATAGTCTTCTATGATACTCTGGAAGAAATTTACCGCGGTGGGATCTGGGACCCATCAGCAAGAGAGTCCAGTGGCGGAACTGAAGGTGAAGTTGAAACAATTAATTCAGGTGCCTCTTCAAACGAAGTTGACATTGACTTAGACTCCAAATCAGAATTGACATATAGGAGCCCGAACAAGAATAAGCTTACAAACACATTGACAGATTTGTCGTATAGAATCAAGAAGAAGACGTCTCACATCTCTCCGACAAACTCCAACAACTTTAACAATCTGTCAAACACTCAGGAGGTACCTTCGTCACCGAATAAGAATCTGGCAGCAATGAATACGCTCAAAAAAATTGGCAAATGGTACTTTAAGGACGATAAGGCGGTAAGTGAAGAGAAATATACCCCTCCAGAAATGATTCTGAATCGGAGAATTCCTCGAAAAACTTCTAATGCAGATTTAGGAAAGTTACCATCTCCAAATCTTTCCAATACTCAACCGACTTATGCTTTTGGCAAACCTAATGATAATTTATCTTTATTTGAGGGACCAAGTAAATCTGTATCGAGCAAACCTAGTCTGACTTCATTGAACGGAGTTCTCAATGCCCCTCGCTCGCCAATAGCGATTCCTATTGTAAAAGACTCTGCTGTCAATCTGTTAGACATTTCAACGCCTGCTAGTTCTGCTAGTGTTGCTCAAAGAGATGAAGATACATGGTCTACTAGATCAGGACATTCTTATTCGGGACCGATTCCAAGTTCACCAATTCCCACGTCAACTCGTAGCGCCACCGTTGCGACAACATTGGCTAGCGTTCCGAGTACTGAAACGCATCACAAGCTCCATAGAAAAGCTCCAACAGGATCACCACCAAAATTGCCTGAAAGAGATATTCCGGAAAGTATAAAAACACCCAATATACTGCGCTCGTACTCTGGAGGGGGTGAGACTAGTATTTGAGAAAGCCATAAAACATCAATTTTATATCCATAGACTGTATTTTAGTATTTATTAGAAACAATGAAGAAACAGATTGCAATACGTATGTAGAGCATTAATATTTTGAGCACCAATAATTTATCTCCCAATGCAGTGCACATTAGTAGTCGCTATTAGATAAAAGATTCTGGAGTTTGTATTTTGAATAAAAAATGCTGGTCGATGATTCTTAATATTGATATAGCTCAAAAAGACTCATTTTCAACAAAAATTGCTTTCATGCTTGGGATATTTGAGAAGTGAATGTGAATCGATCAGGATTCTTGGTGGAGCTGACAGCAAGTTTGGCTCATATATTGGATCATTTTATCTCATTCCTATTGTAATGTTTCAACAAAATAATTTGGGTCATGTTTGTGGCACTGTGTGAACTTCCTTATTGTATAATACTCAATTTAGTATGATAGAGTTGAATTTCATATGTACTTTGGATTTTAATGAAATAAAGCTGAGTCTTTTTTGGAAGTTTTTACTCAATTCTTCATGTTTCGTTTGCTATACTTTTTAGTTGTAGTATTCAAATTGAAATATGGGTTGGCAACAATTAGGCAGACAATCATTTATAAGTTCTCTGAGTACAGATTTGAATATAAATTGTGTCTCGTTGTGCAAGTTTATATTACTATATATCTACTGAATTGCAGCCTAGATTAGAAATCTAATCTAGTTGCAAATTCGCAGAGTCAAATTGCGCTTGCGCTCCAACAGAATTTTTGCGCAGAAGATCTGACTGCTTGTGGCCCAGATTTCGCAGCCATCGCTCTAGCTACCGGCGATTATCGTATTAGCTGACTTTTCGATTGTCTTCTTTCTCATTCAGAACTCACAATATCCACAAGTTGATGGTGTTCATATTCCGTATTTATTGTCTACAGAAGCATCAGAATACCACGTCTTTACTCAGTTTAGACCTTTTTCCAATTCTTCCTAAGGTAGGCTCCCATCAAAAAGAGAACTTATTCCAAAAATTGCCGACTAGACCCGAGACTGACCTAGGCAAGGATTGACGTCGTCCTGTAAGCACCTTCAGAGTCCCCCAAGTATATTCATTCATTATCAAGCCTATTGCCATACAGCTGCATTTGCCGGTTCTGCCTCCTAAATTCTTCTGAAAACTAATGCTTTGTTGACAAAGAATCGCTCAACAAATAGCGTTTGGTGTCACTGATCGTAATAACTAGTAGTCAGTCACTCTTGGGAGTAATGCCCTCAGATTAATTAATTCAAGAAGTAAATCTATCTTCCAGAAGAAAATCAGATGTGACTTGTTGCTAATATTGTGATGATATTCTGGTTGTGTGGATTACATTGTGTCTTTCACAGTTCTGTAGGCTTCGGAAGAAGCTTTGCCACTAATAACACTTGGAGGTAGTTGGATACTCACAGAGGAGGAGTATTTCTAATAGGTAAGGAATACCTGTTCTTCCGATGCTCATGAGGGATTGTCCACCTTGGATGAAGATCCATGTTGGAATTAAGTAGTAGCTAGGATTTGTCTCGAGTTTGCTTCTTCAAACATTCACTTCACGCTAGTGTACAAAGGTGTCTATTTGACTTCTGCAACTTGGTCTGTACGAATCGGAAGTTGAGGAGCCTATTTTGGAGATCTTTTACTTCTATTTCTCATCTAGGTCGGAAAGATGATAACTCAAAAAGTGTCGTACCGTGTAGGTTTCCATGAAGATTTTAGTATGCTACAGTACGTAGCAGCTTGGGATCTTTTCTAATTAAGATGGACCATAATTCTCTCCATTGCGGGAGAATAAAGGGGAAATCCTATTAAAAGGGCAGAGTGAATACTTGATAGCTCCCTAAGGTCAACCAATTCGCTGTTTTCAACCCATCCAGAATTACGGCGAAGTACGGTTCAACAAAATCGGTGTTTTCAAATCTCCTTGCCTAATAAAACACAAAATTCGGAGAAAGGGTAGTAACATTTTAGGCCAAGTCTCAAAATATCTGTATATGCTGGTTTCGACTACGCGATGTTTGTATAATATATTTAAAGGTTCAATATTTATCCCTGAGAAGTTGCAAATGAAGGTTTGGATACAAGAACCGATGATATAATGCAAACCACAGAGATGTAAACAATGGATGTGGATGTATTTGCCATATGACTATGGTAGTCGCCTGTTCTACCAAAGATATCAACAAGCAGCACTCTATAGTTGCACTAAACCCTTATTGTTAAACAATTACTGGTTTCAAAACTTCGCATCATGGAAGCAACGTTGAATGCCTACAACTTGTCTATCATTATATGTCGTTCAATATATACATGTATAATAATGACTAGATGTAAGCGGACCATCCTCCATACATCTGCGAAAGCCTTTCTATGGATGAAGCTTCTTGTATCAAGACATCCACCTGCCCATGAATATTCATGGGTAATCCTTCCTTTTCGTTGACTAACCCTCTAATCTTTCTCCTGACTTTAGACAAATGAGCCTCTGGCTTCTGAACACTCTTCCAATCAAGCAAAGGATCGTACAATAACGTTTCTAAAATATTCATCAAGGGTGCTTCATTTTCTCGAAGTAAAGAGCCTGTAACCTCACAAGTAATTCTGAAACTGCCCTCAATTCCACAAATACCCATCGCATCAATCATGTTCAGAGTCAACCTGAAAGGTACTATCTCGGGAGTTGGCAATGTTTCTCCCTTGTCAAACAAACAATCGAAATCAATATGTAACACAGATCCAGTCTTCTTAAAGAAAAGGATGTTTTCACAATGCCTATCTCCCAATCCAATGATATAACCAACCATGGACATCACTGCAGACGAGCGAGTAAATTGGTTTCTTGCCAAGTACCAAGCTGTAGGATCAGAGAATTGATCGATAAACCAACTATGCAACACAGGTGGATTATCTTCCAAAATCTTCTTGAAAACATCAACTAGTTTATTCAATGGCTCGGGATCTGAGGCTTTAGCCCCCTTCACCTGCTTCTGCAAATCGTCCAATTTCATAAATATCTTACGCTCATTTAACAGTCTTCCCATCCTCTTTCTTTGTTCGCCTGCAATCCCCTTCATAGTTTGCACGTCAGTGACAAATTCGATAACACCCATATTCTCTGCTAGCGGAATAACTGAGTAATTTGAAATCTGCAATCCTCTTTTACGTGCCTCGTTACTAGAAAGTAATAATCGGTTAATCATAGTGGTGAATTCAACTACTTTTGCATCCTTTCTCGTATCGTCTCTTTTGACCATCAACCTGTAAGGCTTGTTATCTGAGCCACGAATAGTCACTTGACGTGGCATTTGCAATGAAAAGAATATGTTGACATAATCATCAAAACCATCAAAAGTAATTGAGGAGCTCTTAGGAAATGCATTGAACTTTACTGTATTTGTTGCAGGCAATCGTATCTCAAGGTTTGACCTCACTGGAATAACCAAAGAAGTATATGGATTGTTCAAATTATCGACCTTGAAATCTTGTCGGAGAGACAACCTTTTTGCTCTTGGAGACTTGGGAATCTTGAAGCTAGCAATCTTGATAAGACTAGAAAAGAGCTCTTTGGCGTTAACTACTATTGATCCATACTCTCTGTTTTCATTTGTAACTTTTCTCAAGACACTGTTGATTCTCTCGCGTCTTGTTGGATCGTTGGAATTGGCATGAGACAAGACGTACCATAAACTGTGGCGTGGATATTCACGAATAATGTTGAAAATTATTAACGATAGTTTCTCAAAAGAAGCTTGATGTTCATGTACAATTCTTGAAAGAAGCTGCGTAATGGCCGTGTACCATACGTAGAGGGGAATGGTATTGAGACAAGTCTTAATATCTTCAACGATTTGATTAAGCTTTCGTTCTGCTTCTCGCGACCTTGTCTTACGTTGAGCGAAATCTAGCCAAATGGTAATAGATTTTGGCAAAGCTTCAAAGATGAAAGAATGACCAACTGCCAATGCTTTCAAGAAATGCCTGACAGTTTGGTGTTCATAATAACCTGTCTGATCATTAGTTGATTCCATAATCTTGTTGTAATATTTGCCCAAATCATAATATGGTTTTTCCCAGCTTGGATTTAATTCGACACTTTTATTGTATTCCTTGATAATTGCCAGTGAGGACAAATGGTTGGATTCGTCTAACCATTGCGCATATTTCAATTGAACATCTGCCTTTCTCTCCTGGTTGTCGAATCGATTCTCTTCCAAGATATCAGCCAATGACTTGATAGCTTCAGTCTGCTTTCCTTGTGCCCAAAGTAGTTTGGCATATTCAATGTTTGCTCTTTCGTCGTTTAATGCCATAGCTTGTACAATGGACCGTGTTGATATGTCAAGTCTATTGCTTTTTCTTGCCAAAGCCGAATACTTAAGTAAAATTTCAGATATCTTCCATTCTCGTTTTACTATTTTATTAGTGACGCCATGGAGCTTAAGAATCTTCCATTGAGCATTAAATCCTTGGTCCAAATTTCCCAATCTAGCTTCTAGAATTTTCTCATTTTCTCCGGTTAGCAACTCATTGTTGGATAGTGATATCATAGTCAAGTCATATATGGAATGCAATTGGTTCATTAGGTTGGTATTTCTTGAGAAACTGGATGAAATAGAAGGAACCAATGAAGTGCCAATTATTCCATAGAGATTCTGAATGGCCCTTTCGAAATCGGATCTATTACCTTCTGACAAAAAAACAATTCCTTTAGCCAATTCATAGTTAACCAACGTTTCAACGTCATGTGGCTTCCCCAATGAGTTAACTATATGCAACCATTTTTTCATTTGGTACATATCTCCGGAATAGATTGAAGATTGTAACCCTACTAAAGACCAATCAAGCGGAATTGATGAAATATCGCTAATAGAAGTTTTCGCTGACAACGTTGACAAAACTTCTTCGTATAGACCGTTATCGTTCAATGACATTAAAAGCTTTGTATTACTTCCAATGCGAGATTCTTTGTCTCCCACTGAACCAAGAACTTGAAACGATTCTTGGGCCAATGACCAACTCTCATTGTATTGAAAAGTAGTTAGCTTTTCTGACAAATTACTCGTTGAAAATTTCTTCAAAACACCGTTCAATGCATCATAATCATTGATACTGGAATACATTGATTGAAGAGTTGTACCAATGTTCAAATTGGCTAGCATGAATGAATCATCCACTTTACCTTCACGATAACATCTTTCCAAATACAAGATGGTTCTCTCATATGAGTCACATTCTGCTGATTTAATAGCAATCAAATCCATAGGAATGAATCCAAGGAAGTCGTTAACATATCGGATATTCTTCTTAATCCTGCTAGCTTCCGAATTTTCAAGCGAATAATTGTTTAAGTATTGAGTTGCAGTTGACACCCATTCGTTAAAGTAGTCGAGTACCTCTAGTACAGATTGGAGACAAGATTTGAGCTGTTCGATTCTATCTGGAGACGAAGACGTTGCGTCAAAATGCAAAATATTCAAGAATTCTTCCTTGATGTTTGTCATAGCTCCTTTATTTCCATTGACAATATGGCTGAGGGAAACATACTTCAATAAATGCTGACAGAGAGAGAGATCCTGATCTCTGATCAATTTAGAACATGTCTGAAAGATCGTTTGCTTGGCTTCATTTGTATCACCATCAAGATTCTTTGAAGGTCGTTTCAAAAGATCAGAAGTGATTTCCATGAGCCAGGTTTCATATTTCATGCTGATCTTGAAGTAAGGAAAAGACAACGGGGAGTACTTAGAAGGTGGCGTGTAATACTTGGAAGCCAATAGTGGTGTTAATGTGGACTGTGCAACATCACTAAACTTATTCCAAACTGCCAGTAGGTGATCTTGACTCGAGGGAGTCAATACCTTTGGGTCTAATCTCAATACTTGAAGAAAGTTCTGCATTGCATAAGCTGAAAACAATTGTTTCATAGGATCATTCGAAGCCCAAAAAATTTTCAATACTTTGGTTTCGATAAAATCAATCAAAAATTCGCTATTCTCTCGGTAATCTTTGAAATCTTGAATGACAATTATTTGATGCTTAACTGACTTGAAATTAAACTTGTTTGGATCCAATGAACCAATCACAGAGAGAACTTTGGCACAGCTCGTTGAGATCTGATCATTTTTATTCTTGAAAAGGGATGATGTATCAAGAATTGTTCTAACTAGCTCAGTAATATAGGGTTCCAAAGTTGGTTCTCTGAAATACTCTAACTGACAATTGGCCTGGTACTTTTCACAGTAGTTCAAAAGGTCATACAATGCTTGCTGAACCACGTATTCATTGTTTGTTTGAATTCTTCTGGTGAACTCCAGAAAGATAGTAATTCGAGACATTTGCTTGACATTTCTGAATCCACTGATAGGTTTGTACTCTTGTATATGATCTAAGAATGGAATAGAAAGATAGTATAACGTATACGAATTGTACTTGTCCTTAATCTCCTCATAAATCCTTTTTAATATTTCAATAGACAAGTCTTTCGAAGAGCCATCAAGGCTCTGGAATTTCTGAAAAATCAACGAAATAATAATATCGATCAACGAAATCAAATGACTTGGAGGAAGCTTATGGACTAGCACATTCCAGCATCGCAAGGCGTGGTATTGAAAGTCTGGAATTTCCAATGTAGCTTGCAAACAAGAAGATATTTGTCCCAAAGCAGCTGTCACGACTTGAATGTTTTTGTTGATTATGTATTCAATAGAGCGAAGAGAACTTACCTTTTCCAAGTATGGCTTGGATCCTTTTATGTGGTGTACATTCTCACTGAACATCTGGACCAATTCCAAAACGTTGTCTCCCAAAAGATACTCAACATAATCCATCTGTCTTGGAAGTTCTTTTCTCTTTTGGTCTAGCGAGATCTTTGCGACATAAGTCAAGGCATCCACGATTCTGCCTTCGTTGGTGATATTTTCGTTCGAGTCGTCTACCTGAATTTGCAAGAGAATGTACCATGTCGTTTCCCCGATATTGGTAATAAGATTACTAAGCTCTACCGATTTGAAAGTGGGAGAAATATTGCGCAAGACGCTCATGATGTACCTTTCGTTGATTATAGCATCTTTAACAAGATACAAAGCAATTATTCTGGGCAAACTCTTGTAGACAAGGTCCAACTTTGACATGCCACAAGAGTCGGCAATCTCTTGTATAAAATCAACCTTGTAGTACTCAAGCAAGCGAGGTGTAGTATATTCCCTGGTTCTGTTGAGAAAGTACTTTCTTGCGATTCCAAGTAAGTCAGTCATCTTGCTAAACAACCTAGGCTTCTTGATAATCATCTCTGCTATACTGGGCAAAAATGGATACAACAATCTCCATGGAGCTAGCGACTTAGCAGATGCAATAGTAATGAATCCGTTGTATACATAATTAGCATGTTGCTCATTCTTCTCTCCTAGCAAGTCTATTAACTTGATAAATAGAACACAGAGCCATTCGCCTTCAGAAACTATAGCGAGCTCTACAAATGCTTTAATGGTCGACTCTCCAAGATATCTTTTACTTTTTGGACTAAACTCAATAGCTGATATACCTTGAAAAATGATCTTGAAATTTTGAACTGTGACTTTATCCTTTGGTTGAAGCAAGTATAATGGAAGAATTCTTGTAGCAAGGATTCTAACATCACGATTAGTATTGGTAGCCAATAGTTGCATTACGAACTTGAACACTGGTTCCTTTGAGATTAAACCTCTTGGAGTTCCATAGCTAGCAAATAGTTTGTAAACAGAAAGTAAGAAATTGCAGCATAATAATGGGTTGTCATGCAAAAGTTGGACTTTAGTTCCCATATAGTACTTGCATAAGATCTCCTTATAGTAAATAGAAATTTCTGAGGATTCGGGAATCGGTTTTCTGTTCAAGTCAATCACATCGTAGTAATTTTTATTCATGGGACCAGAGCCACATTTGGTACATTCTTTTACTTTGAAGTTAAAATCATTACTAACCAAGCAGGGAAAATGGCCAAGTGCTGTAATTAACATGTACTGAGAGTAAAGTTCACTGAATGTATCTGTTGAACCCGATTTTAGAGTAATAGCCCTAACTTTCTGGATCCATTCCAAGTAGTTGAACTTTGGACTAAGGTATCGGTTAGAAAATTCAGATTCTTGTGCCTCATTCTTTTCATCATTTTCAAGGTACGTAAGTAATTGTGAAACTATACTGTGAGTATCTTGAGACGTTCTATCCGCTAGCTGGACTCTAAGTGATTCCAATTCTTTATCAGAGAAAGGAGTTATTATGTATCTGTTGTTAGCAGAAGTTTGATACGACGCCACTATAGATGTGTTGTTGATAGCTAGATTACAGTAGTAGTTGAGTATATGAAAAGATTTCACTATTCGGGCTGGAACATGAAGCTCTTCGCTGTTGGCTGTGATTTTTATTATGAGTTTGTTGAAGTTCAAGCAATACATGAAATTGTGCGCTATATCTTTTTCAATGCAAAGTCGGAGCACTTTGAATAAACTATAGCTAATTGTTTTGTTCAAGTTGAAGTTGTTGAATTTGGTAGCAGAATCTCCTTTCAGTAATTCTGAACGAATATAACCTATTACCCACTCCAAAACAAGAGAGATCTGATTCCAAGTTATGCAATCATTCAACACGAGATTATCTGTGAGGTTTAGGATGGTGATGGATTTGAGGTTTCCAACCAATTGTGAATCTTGCTTTGACTGTGAGTTCACTTCAGAGAGAACAAACCATATTTTCCTGGCATAGCTATCGAAAGTCAACTGGTAGCTCAGAAGGTTTAAGAGTAGTCTATTAGCGACATCGTAATCGTTCAATAGCGAGAACAAATGTACAGTGATGATAAGTTTGGACTGGTAGTTTTCAGTATTTGGCATTGACAGCATGTTCTGAATAAGAAATTGAAGATTGGTTTCCATAAGAGACATCAACGATGTTCTAATCTGCTTGGTGTATTTGAAACTATGCAATTTGGTAGCGACGAGGCTGATGATCTGGATAACAAACGACTTGAGATAGTTGAGAATCGAGATCTTATTATGGTATTTGGCCATATGATGTAGGGCAAACGAAATCGCCCAATCGTAGAGTAGAAGCGTAGGTTCATTGGCAAGAAACTTGCTGGGATTGTCGCCATCTGAAGCTGGAATATGGATCAACTTGTAATCATTGAGGTTCAATTCGAGATTCAAAAGATGGAGTTTTTTAGTTAGAACAAGCTCGATAGTGGAGATCAAACGTTGAAGAAGTTTTTCTTCATCTTGGTCGCGTGTACCCGATTGGCTGAGCTGAAATAGCTTGTCGTTGGTGAAACTAAAGAGGTATAAGATGAGTCTTCGAAAGTGTGGCCCCTCGTCTGATTCGATGTTCCGGTCGACGTCGTCTAAAAACAATCGCAATTCGGCCGATGTTATATGCTGATTAGACGACATGTCATCCTGTGAATATTGTGAAGTTTACGAGAAAAATCTTATACTTATGTATATTTGGCGAGTTGTGTGAATTGCTGTATAGGCTTCAAGTTTAGAAGCGCGTTTTGAATTTTTCAATATCGCGAAAGTTAACCTAATTGCAAAATGGGCTAAGTACTTCGAGTGAGACAGAGATTTGAAAGTTGAGTACAACTTGCGAGAGAGAGTGAAAGATGCCAGCAGTATTTCGATTGAAGATGAAATAGTCTTACAATTATAACAATGGACGATCACACATTGAATCTTTGCGCTCAACTGGGTGAGCACAGCATAAGCTGCGGGGGGCTACATTAGCTACAATTCACTAATAGACGGGTATTTCAATGTATCCTTATCGACTAAACTAATCTTTAATCAAGCAAGAGAATGGAATATATATGCATATACCAGATATCGCAGGAGCAACAGCTGGGGCAGGAAGCAAAGCTTCCAATGACAATGGGCGGGAGCTTTACTTAGAAAGATTCCCTGGAAGGTTGGCTTTGAGAAGTCACTATTACCAGTAATGAAGAACTATTACCAGTAATGAAGAACTATTGGATCTGATTGTATCAAGATCCCAGTAAATTTCAAGTGATAACAAGTTCAAAATTAGGCTAAAAGCGATTATCTGAATTGACGAGAAGCATTCAAGCATTGCTAGCTACTCGGACAAACTACTGGCCGTAGTTTATGGGTCTCTTAAACAACAAAATGTGTGGCTCTGGTGCATGTGTCTCATAATGGGACCAACCCAAAGACTGGGTAATGCCCAACCCTCTCCATTCTTCTTCCAATAGTATCCTCAACGTTCCCGTCTCAGGGTTAAAGTAGTCTTGGGGAATAACCTTCAACATGTTCTTGGGCAACATCACGTGTCTGTATTCGTGGGTGTCGTCGCTGTATCTGGGACTGTAATGGATCATGTCCTGGAACTCGAGCACTTTGGCTCTTTCGCTGTCTGTCAAGTGTCTTGGTTTAGTCATGGCAATATGGTATGAAAGATGAAAGCAACGTCAATATAAGCGTGGGGCAGATTCAATGTCAGTAGAATCTATACCGATAATTCAATAACAGGAGCCTGTGTCTACTTTGTATATGAGTTCGTACTTTAGACGGTGGAAAGTGAAATTGTCGCTCAAGTGACCTGAACAAACAACTATGTAGCGAAGTACAAGCACAAAACTTATGGTCACTGGTATCTGTCTACCGGCAAGTTTCCAGTAGCAAGCACCGATAAAAAAAGTGTAAATACGAATAAGTACAAATACAAATACAAAGAAATATATATAAGGAAATTATCGATTGACGTCTGAAAAAAGGCGACTCTTCCCTCCGCTAACAATCAGATTGGAGGAAAAAACGCGTTAGCCGAAAACAGACGACCAATCTAAATTAGCAAATCACTGCTCGCTTTTCAGCTTCGTACGATAGTTCATGTGAACAGAAGCATGCAAAGGATATCTGTAGATACTAGGAGCAGAATTAGAATCTTAGAGGTAGTCAGAAAGTGAGCAAAATCGAAACTTCTATTACAATCAGCGAACTATAGCGTTAGTCGCTAGGAATATGGAAATCTGCCAGACGAGCCAAGCTTAGCGAGATCTTGGTTCACATTCAGAATTCAGAATTAATCGGAGAACCGAAGACATTTCCACAAACTTGTTTCTGGTCGTACTCTGTTTCTGTCTTTACCGAACGAACCATGTCTTCTGCTCCTTGGTACCTACATAATGAAATATGGCATTGACTCACGATCTCATGCTGAACTGCAAGGTACCTCTTGGTGCGACTAGACGCATTTAGTCACAGGCTCTTTCTGGGATGCAAGTTGCTAAGACTTTTATCAAGCCATGCCAAAAGCACTTTGACGCCTTGGATTCTCCTCTCCACAGCCACAAATCCCAGATATCTGTTTGCCCGTGAGAGATGTTGAGCAGTCAGTTTGTGTTCTGCTGTATCGTCAAATCCACCTTCGGTTCAAATCCACATTTCCAGAATGCCTTAAATTCGATTCCTTCACATTAACTCGGAAAATGTAACAATCGCTTTTTGCAATTCAATTCTCAGCTAAATTTCGTAATTGTTGATTCAACTTGCCTCGTTTGTTTCAGAATCTACTGTTCAATGCCGTGACTTGATAGTCTATTCATGCATTTTGGTATTCCTGTCGAAATCGGCACTCCCCTGGCTATCCTCAGGGGCCTTGTAGCTGAATATCAATTTTTCCTCATTTCTTCCGAATCTCACAATATCCTATTGAAGCCGTATCTATTTGAATTGGACCCCAGGATCCGCCTGAATGTTTTAGTTTGGTTTCATTTGAACAATTCACAAGTGAGCCCCAGCATTGTTAAAGATCTCTGTGCCGAATACGGAAATCTTTGCAACCGTTTGTTGTTCTCCATTCCTTCTCACTTTCAATTAGTACTGGATGTTTTTCCACTGGATATACTTATAGTGGTAACTTTGGCAAATACTCTCCTGCAATGGTATGCATGGCGTCTGTTTTTACGAAATTGGCGAGGGTCAATTGCCTTGTCATTGAGCCAGGCGTTCATGTCTGAATATACACTTCAGCTATGGTCTACCGAAAATGTCAAGTTGATAATTGATACGAACAGTGCATCTCCTCAATTGGCAAGATTTGCTTCCAAATTGAACTATAATGTTTCTATTATTCTGTCTGACATTTCTAGTAGACGTGAGTTGAGGCTTTTAAAGCCAAATCCAACGTATAATCTCATGATCGAGCCCATGCAGCCACTACGAGACAATCTAGATAACATTGTATACTCACAATTCCACAAGGACTTCGTCAAATATGAGCAATACAAGCAAGCTATTGAGTTAGCTCTTACAGATCTAGACGGGACTGCTGATGTCTTGAAAATACTTATAGTGGGTCCTGGACAAGGCGGAATCGTAGATAAACTCATAGATGTCTTGAAAGTAAAGCCATTCAAGGTAATAATCACAGCATATGAGAAGAATCCCAATTGCACTCAAGTATTGAAAGACAAGAATAGAAACTTCTGGGATAACCTCGTAGATATCAAAATGGAAGATATCAGAACGTCTAACCTCGAAAGACAAGATCTAGTGATATCTGAACTTTTGGGCTCCTTTGGTGATAACGAAGCTTGCCCGGAAATATTATCATTTTTTAATATTCCAGAAAATCGTCCAAAACTAATGATTCCAGAGAGCTATACTAGCTATTTACAACCTATTTTTACTTCTTTGGATCCTCCTAGTTTACAGCGTCCTTACTTAGTTCATCTAACCAAGTTCTACCCAATCGATGAACCACAAGAGGTCTGGACTTTTGAACATCCATCTGACACAACATCATTACAGAGGTCGATTAATATAAAATTCCGAAATACCAATATTGCTAAATGTATTTCCGGTTTTTATGGGCATTTTTCAGCCACTTTGTATGGACATATCCAGATTCAAATAGAGAACGAAAGCAGAAACAATTTTTGCAAGAGCTGGTACCCTATGTTCTTTCCAGTCTGCAAGACTGACTTAGTTAGAGATGAAATGCTCAACATTGAAATAGCTAGATATTCTAACTCTGGCAAACTCTGGTACGAATGGAATTTCAAGGATCAAACGTACAACAAGAACGGAAATAGCTACGTCATTGATTTGTAAACCTATTTTACATATATATACATATCTTTATCATTCGCACATTATTTAGACTCAACACTGGCTTCATCTCTGGACCTATTGCTTCTTAGAGGTGAGTGGTCTCTTCTATTTGAATCGTGTCTAGAGCTAGGACTTCGGTCTCTGCTTCTATGATGGTGATTGTGATGGTGATGGTGATGGTGATGGTGATGGTGACTTGATCTATGGAATTTGTCTTTATCTCCATTTGATGTTTCTCTGTCTGATCTTTCTCTGTCTGATCTTTCTCTGTCTGATCTTTCTCTGTTAGACCTTTCTCTGTTAGACCTTTCTCCGTTCGATCTCTCTGATCTATAGTCTTTTCTTTCTTTATCTGACTTCCCTCTTTCTCTTTTATCGCCATCATTTCTGGAGGATTCACGTGAACGGTGGCTGTGAATCATCTTCGCCTGTTGGCTTTTGATGATTCTCTGTTGCTGAGATCTAATACTAAGTAATGGATCCTCTTGTGCAACTTTGTTATCTGAAGTAACAGTCTTTCCAACATTGATGATTCTATTGATATTGTCACTTGGTTTGTTTCGGTTGAAAGCCTTATTTCCATTTAAGAGATTTTCCACCTTCGTTTTGCCTTCTAAGAATTCCTCATTACTCTCGGTAAAGCCACTCAGGTTCTCTGTAGGTTCATCAGTCTTAGGCATGTCATCATACATCCAGTTTAATTTGGAGAGCTTTAACTTTTCATTTTTCTTCAAATCCATTTCATTGAAATCTTCTCCATACTGAAGCTTCAACAAGTTTCTGTATTCTTGTTCTTTCTGGAACTCTTGGTTTAGTTCCTTTATTCGTTTCAATTCTTTAAGTTTATTTTGTTCTTCTTCCCATACTTTCTTCTGGTTCTTAACCAACGCCGGATTCCACGACTTCTTCAAGTTGAGATCCCCAGCCATATCTTATAGTTACCAATTTGGAAGATAAACGCAAAAGAAACTAATATGATTTTTCAGTAAATTCCGTACGATGATATTTTTTTCTGGAGATGCGATAAGCGAAAAAATTGGGTGCAACTAGACCAGTGGGATAGAAAGATTGTGATAGATTATGAAGAAAAGCAGTATCAGGAGAAGAAAGATACAAGAATAATAAACAACAAGGACATGAAGTGAAAGAAAGGCAAACCATACAATAATTAGAATAACACGCACCGAAAACCTGGGACACAATATCCATATCGACAATATGAACTACAGGAAGTAGACCACAGATAACGTACAAATACCACAACTACTAGAACTAATAACTATTACAACTGATTCTGTTACACGTTTATTTATCGATACATACTCACCTTGCGCAAACAATAGAGCAAGAACTACGATACTGACGGCATGCTTCAAGGGCCCTTACACTTCAAGAGCAAATGATTGTTAAATCATCAAGCTCCAAGTGGGCCATATATAGCGATACTAGCCGAAGATAAGATTCCATAAATTTCCAAACGATATCCTAGAAACCATGGATCTTGATGTTCTTCTTTGGCAACTGCAATTGGGTAGTCAAGAATTCTGAAACCTTGACTCTTTGGTCGCCCTGCAACTGGATAACCTCACCCAACTCTTCGTCCTTGACAATGTTACCGTTACAGGCAAAGTCCTTCTTCAAAACCTTCAAAATCTTTTTTAAATCATATTCGTTTGGAACACCTTGAACAGTAGTTAAAGTCTTTCTACCGTTACGCTGTTGGATACGGATATGGATGTAGTTAGTTGGCTGAGCTTCTGAATCACCAGTGTCGGCGAAAGGATCTAGAATGTTAGTAAATGAGCATTAGGCGATAAGAGTGGTATCTTGAGGGAGATGTCGAAATTTACAACTCAATCTTCTGTAACTCTCCTAATTCTTGATATATCTCGTAGATAATACGAAAAAATATCTCATTTGGATGATATACTAAAGATGGAACACTTGTGGGATATCCAACATGGTAAAATGACGGTGCTACAAGTCCATAAACCATCCGACGATACACGTAGAGTTGTCTCCAGGTAAATGTGTTGTCTGGAGTATGCAAAAGATTTGTTCCATTTGAACACAAAGAGTTCAGCGAATTGTAAGGTCGACGTTCTCTACCATTCATGCTACGACTATGACCCGTCTCGGTACATACCAAATGCGTTTAAGTTTTGGATAGTTGACATATAATATGGGAAATCTCAAAAGCTTTTCTAAGTTCACAGAAACTGGATTAGACGTGAAGTAGGAAGTTTGCCTTCTTAAAATAGTCATTGCCATAGAAAAAATGCTGTAGGATGGATCAGGGATGCGGATTGCTTTTATGGTGGGTGCACGACCATCTTGGAAAACTGCTGTTGAGCAAGGTAGTGGCCTACCAAATATTAATTTTGAGCAGGTGCAGTCTGTTAACTAATCAAGCAATTTTATTTACGTGAATCGTAAGAATAATCGTAGTTAGCAGGAGAAACCAACGCTGGATGCCGCCAGCTTTGTTGAATAACCGTAATTACTCTGCTAGGGACATTTTTATATTATGCAAGCAAAGGCCCAGTTTGAGAAAACTTCTTCCATGCTATTAGAATTTGCAAGAACAAGGGTTTGCTTCTATTACTGCTAAATAGAATTGGTTAACCAATGCCGTTATTACTTCTGTCGCCTTTCATGGTATTCTCGTATGGCAAATGTGCAGCTCTGGCTGATCAACTCGCTTTTGATAGAACATGCTGCGCTAGTAAGCAATTAGGGATTGCGCCTTCTGTATTATACAATCACTTCGTTACGGTCGTTCCATGTTTTACTTGTAGTAGTAGCCGGAAATGGTTCATACTATTGTAAAAGTTATAATACTAGTGACCGGAATTGGTTCAAACCAACTCCTAAAAATTATTAAAACTTAGGTCGGAATTACTTCACACTAAATTTCAAAAAATGTTCAAATCAGCCATTAGAAAATGTTTAAACCACAGAAAATGCAATCGGTGTTAAAAATGCAGTGATAAACTTTCATAATACAATTGTTACTCTACGACAAGGTTGAAATAGAATGTAATTGGAAGTACTGACTATTTAATTGTCGTCTAGCTATTCAAAGATTACATGCAGTCATGGCTGCAAAACTATTGAAAAGTAGAAGCTCATCCAAATCGAATAAAGAATATGGAAGTCACTCCCACGAGACAGCTGACTCACTGCTAAAGTTCAAATTTCTATATTAGAAGGCAATTATGGTAATGAATCGTAGTTAAGAATATAAACCAAGGATATTCTTTAAAGCAGGAATGTGGTATTGAAAATAAAAATTCATTACCAAGGGTTAATGATATCTCCTTCTTAAAGCACAATGACTGAATTTCAAAACCAATATCTCTTCAAGCTTCAAGAAATAATCTCGTCCTCTATTTATATCTCTTATTACTAATGTTTATGCTTTTGTTGTTTTCTGTTTCTTCTATTCGGTTAAGATAACTTCTCTTCCAAACACAATTCGAAATGCCTAACAGCATTCTTACAGATTCCTTTATAACTCTCCCTTTTAGTAGCTTGAGTAGCTACTTTGACTCTTAGTGTAAATTGTCCCTTATTACTTAAACATGATCTCTTTACTTTAGTTATTCTCACTGCTCAAAATTCTTCAATGAATTCAGATTAGGAGAATATGGTGGCAAAAATACAAGTTCAAGTCCACTCAGGGCAACTAGCAACTGAACATCACGACACTTGTGGATAGATGCGTTAAGAAGCAAGTATTTCAAGGTTCCTAATTCGTGATTGTTTTTCACTTTCTGTATGATGCACTATTGAAATAATAAGGGGAGTTAGTGTTGGTCTCTTTGCTTAATTCGTCAGATATATTCTTCCCACTATCAAGTTTTCTCCTCTTGTTGGACAATACTGGATTTCTAGTCTTCAACTCGATACAGCACAAGAAATTAAAAATCGACACCTCGAGTTACAAGTACAGTAAGAGTAGTTTTTTCTCTGACAGGCGACCTGCCATATTCACGTCTCATGCTGATGCTGAAACCAGCTTTATCTACAAAAATACAGTTCAGGTTAAAGTCAAGCCTATCTTTATATTGATGTGCCCATTCAAGTCTTTCTTGTCTGAGTTCCTCCAGATTTCTTCTTAAAGTCCATTTCGAAATTCTTTTAAGACTAAGCTTACATGCTTTGGTTACGAAATTATATAATGTTGAAGCTTTAGCTCTGAAATTCCCATAGGCTTCCTGGGGATCCTTCATTTTATCATCGATAGTTACAGTTACGTTTGCTCTTACCATTTTCTCTACAAAATGTTTGTGCTCATCAGTGAGAAGTGGTTTACGGCCTCGTTTCTTTGGTTGTCGTGTTCTGCCATTCAACGCATCAACAATAATGTTGCTCCAATACCTTTTCCAAGCGCATGCAGTTTTCAATAGAATGCACATGGATTTCACTGCCTTGTATGCTGAAAACCCTTCTTCGTAGACCATTTTCCAAAATTTATCTTTGGTAGCGGTATCGTAATATCCATACGGGCCCTTGTTGTCATACTATGGTTTCCTCTTCATCAAGTTCTATATCGAAATCAGATTTAACATCTTCTTCTTCGTCTACTTCAATTTCTTCATTTGATGTCGTTAGATAGTTATAGTCGCCATAGCTGAAGCATACTTCTACAGGCGCAATCTCTGACTCAAGAGACATGAAATCTTGTTCAGTATAGAATCTATTGCCAAGGCCGTCGACTTATCCATCAGGAAGCTCACTAGAATCAAAATTCTTATTTACTTACAGGATCATTCACTATTCTTTTTGTTTCCATTAAATATATAAATCACATAGTGACGATTCTCTCCACGAAAAAGTTGTAGTCCAGCATAGATAAAGTTGTCTAAAATTCTGCCTTAAATACAAGTCAAGTTCTACTGGTAAGAAATAGATAGATAATTGAATGCATCTCAGCACATGTATATGATAAAGAAGCTATTACAGAATATTTGTAAAATGGACTTTCAAAGAGTTGGTGGTACGAACACTTCGAAAAGATAGTTCTAACTTTTTTTGAAATTTAATGTGAAATAATTCCGACCTATAGTACTAATATTTTTATGTGATGGTTTGAACCAATTCCGGTCATTAGCATTTATGATTTTTACAGTTTAGTAGAAATCATTTCCGGCCACTTGTTTGAATAAAAAATGAAACGACTGTACATAACTAAACCCCACGTGGCTCTGGCTATCTACAGGTGCGGGCCCTTACTAGTTATTAATACCAGTTAGGCTAATCACAGTTACCAAAAGGTTACCGGATTCAGACTTCTGGCAAAAAGCATTAATGTCGTCTGAAGGAAAAAACGTCTGGTAACATTTTTTTCGTCTGTGGTGAAGTCAGATTTATAAATTCTGATATCTTTTATTCATAAATAGTTTTTTTTTCATTTCCATTCGTTGTCTTGTTTTTCCTTTCTGACGTCCTCAGCTTAAAGTGCCCATCCCTGTGTGCTCACGGCTACCGTACCAACTTGTCAGCAGCCCCAGACAGTAGAAGCTCGTGGATCTGCTCTCGGATATTAGATACACTGTCCAGATACGTTATCAGAGTCGCCATCATCACAAGATTAGGCCGTCACTATTACTACCGAAGATTGCTATCTGATATAAACCAGATACCAGGCTTTCCCCCTCAGATACGGCCTTTTCAGAATTTCGAAATAGCTATAAAATCAGATCTTATACCGCCAGAGTCATCAAGCGACAGCTCACACAATCTTGCGAGCCGTATTAATTGTTTTACTTATTTCACGCCCTATCATCAATCGCGGAGGAACTGATCATCCCACCGGTGTGTTAAACAGCCTCTGGGTAACAGCATATTTAAGAATCTTTAAAGTACAATAGTCCTAGTAGGTTCACCTTTTGTCAATTACCGGACTGTACTACACTCAGTCCAAAAAAACACCTGGTACTTCAAAAACATAGTACCTGAGAAAGCACATTACACTTGAAAGACAAGTACTACAAAAAGACTAGCTATCTTATTGTACTTCAAATATCTAGTAGCGCTCGTAAGTCATAGTACTGCTAGCTGTTGCTTTCATATATCTCATAAGTAATTTAAACATGGAGCTGTCTGTGTGGAACTCGACTTTTTCCCCCAGCAATAGCGGGGCTACGCCGGGAAAGTCGCCGTATTACCACGAACTTGGTGATGCTCAACAGCACCACCAACAGCAACAACACCATGATCCAACGGGTTCTAATTCTCATCTGACTCCTTCGAGCCATTACCACCAGATGCTGGGCCCGGGCCCTCTTCCATCCGGTGGCACGCCGTCCAACTTCTCCGACACGGAGCAGTTGTTTCTCCACCAATTGGAACAGAACCTCTACGAGGCTGCCACTGTAGCAACTCATTCTCATCACCATCATCACCACCATCACCACCCACTGGCTTCCCAGTCTCAGGAAAATACACCTAGCTCAAATATTGCCAATACACCCAACTCGGGCTCAGGCACTGTAGGCTCCGGTTCTACTCAACAAGGTGTAACCGGAATTGCAGGCTATCCGCACGATATTCCTCCACCTCCTCAACTGTACGAGTATGGCATTGAAAATATGAACTTTATAATACCGGAAGACTTGAACTTCGACACAGACCCCAGTCATGAATCGTCAGCATTTCCTCCGCTGCATTTGCCTATTCAGACGCCAAGCATGCTAGCAGCCAATAAGAACTTGGCTACTAGCCAGAAGCTGTCAGCAGAGCCTGACCGAAAGTCGTTTGTCTCACCGATATTGCCGGGCCAGAACGAGAAATCCTACAACAACCAGCATTTTTACCATAAACACAATTCAAAAAACCTATCCGATTTTCAGGTTCAACACCAGTCGCAACAGGCCCCACAGCAACATGTGAGGCCCGATGCTGTATTTACGCCGTTGGTTTCACCAGCAGTGACTCCATTGGACTCACAGGTTAATCTTAACAAGGCCCCAAATGCTTCTTCTGGCTCAACCACAGGCGGAGGCTCCTCTTCTTCAACTTTTTCGCAACAGCCTCCAGTTCAAGTCTCGTTTGAGCCGTTGACTTCGCCAGCGTTGAACGCCCAACCATCTCTTAATGATAGACGCCGTTCTTCTTCTTCCGTATATGGACCTGGACCTGTGGATGATCACCACACCCATACTATCTACAACGGAAGCAAGAGAAGGACTCCACACGGAACTCCTATCATTCAGCCAAACAAAAATTCACCTTCAATTAAGGCCAGAAATGGTTCTAGTAATTTTCGCACATCTCCAGCAGCTGCTACCGTATCTGCGTTTGACGAACTACCAGAGTCAAGCATGGAAACTAGCACAAATGACAATAGCAACAGTGCCACTCCGATGTTGCCTCCACAAGGTAGAAAAATAGATACATCTAATGGTGGACAAGGTAACGCACCTTTGATGGGTTTCACTATGGGAAGATTGGCCGAACACAGTCAACATGAAGATGATGATGACATTGAAGTTGATATGACGTCCAATGTTGGAGGATTATCGCGTAAATCCTCGAGATCTAGTAGAAAATCATTTTCATCGAATACTTCCAACAAAATTCTTCCTAAGTCTTCGTCGTCGAGTACGGAAACGTCACCCAAGTTGCTCAACGAAAAATCTTCCAACGGTATTCCTCTTATCAAAAAAAGTGGCGAAAAGCCAGCAACCAAGAAAGCATCTCATAAATTAGCTGAACAAGGAAGAAGAAATAGAATGAATATGGCCGTTCTGGAATTGGGTAGTTTAATTCCCCAGGTCTACCATGATGAAGTGGCAATTCCATCCAAAGCAACAACTGTCGAATTGGCATCCAAGTACATCAGGGCTCTATTACAAGAGATCGATACTTTGAAAAACAAGTCTTGATTTCGGAAGCCATCCGTTTATTGATGTATGTCCCGATTTTATTCTCTGTTACAAATAAATTATCTTACAGTATACAAGTCTATTAATTCTGTCGTTCCAGATGGAAAATCGCCGTTCATCTGGACGTGCATGCTTCTGTAAATATGTATTTTAATGATGGTATGTGAAATTTCAGTAACTATATTAATGACAACAATATTAGACAATATTACTATAACGATTTTAATGGCAACAATTGTAACAATATGAAAAATTGTAATTTATCTGCGATTCTCCTCGTTTTGTTTGTAGATTAATGTGGTTTTTACTAGTGGTTCTTCAACTTGATTACTATCGTAGATCATTTTGTGTTTATGGACCCCGTGGTCCTTGTAAACTTGTTTGAAGATAGATCGAAAGGGATCTGGCTAGTCCAATAATGTTCATTCAATTGAATGAATCTCCCAAAGCTGTAACTTTGGGTTGGCTTTGAAACACTTATCATGAAAAAATCGGCATAATTTGAATTTGGATGGCTTCTTCCTGGTAGCAGAGGGGTTTGCAGTGCTTTTTTTATCGTAACATCATGAGAAAGGTTGTTTATTGAATTTATCTGTCAAAACTCTTTAGTGAAAAGAAAAGATAAGCAAATATACTATAAGACGATAGATTTTTTGAATTTTTAAATTAAGGTTGAATGCGTCTAAAAATTGTGAAAGCACTAAAATACTTTGGTTAATTTGCTCTTTATATATTTTAAGTATGCGATTTTCGCAAACGTGCCAACAATAATTTGCGAGATCATTATACAAAGAGTCGTTCAAGGAGATTTCCCAACAGTGTTTTTATTCAAAATTAATCCGAATTATTGAGGGAGTATTTCTGATTGTTGATTTGCTGTCAATTGTTCGTTGAGATGCTATCTATGTGTTGGATAAATCTGAAAGTTAATTGTCTTGAAAAGTGAAAGATTCAAGACGTCATAAATTCTAAGACAACGCCAGAGAGCAATAAATTAGCAAGAACAGCGTTTTGACTCAAAGTATCAATTAAGTGCAAATAAATAAGGAGAAATAAATCATCTTCAACATCTGTCTTTCAAGTTTCTCATGTTCAATCATTTGTAAATTAAGGGATATAGACGTCGTTTTTAGCTAACGAAGAATATCTAACAAACTGAAAAAGAATATCAACCAAAAAAAAACAAAGAGAAGAAGATGAACTTCTAGCTAGGCAGACTTCTACTGAATCAATATGTCATGGTATCAATCACCATGTTTATGTACAAGAGATTCGAAGGTCTATCCCTAATACAGAAACGATTTGCTGTTTTCTAGGTTCTAGGCTATAGAAAATGACCAAAAACCCAAAATTAAACATTTTGTACTACAATTTACTTTAAATGATCCAAATAAAGTGATTTGCACTTGGCCGTCAATCCAGGGAATTGGAAGAAGTCTCCGAATGGAATAGTAGATAGAAAGCAAGGTATCGGAATTGTGTGCATTTTTTCCAGATACGCGACAGATTCTTACATAATAATGTTTTTACGACATTACAACTTGGCGACATTCTTTTTCCGCAAGTTCTCCTTACTTTGCACCCATAAAATGGAAAATAAGACGGGAGTCCAACGGCGTCATCGAGTCAACGTTACACGGCATATATACGTGAGTGGTTGTGTTGAGCAGCTCATGCTTTTCAATGGCAATATCGAAGTTTACAATCCTACGTAAGCAATTGGCAGAATTTTACATGGTAGCGCCAAACGGGTCAACTTTACTGTTGAATAATATTTTCGATTTCCGAGTATATGGAGTTAGAATATAAGATTATTCTTGAGTAATCTATTTGATGTATAAGAAAACGAAGAGGCGCTCTGTAGCATTAAATAAGAGGGTAGCTCATATCTAGCGATTGCGAATTTTATTCTTTTTCAGCACTCTAAAACACCCTCTGGTGCCTTGACAATTAAGGAGAGCTAAACGATGAAACCATTCTGTGATACCAAAACTGTTAGATCAACTAATTACCATCAATGCTATTCTATTTCGTACAGTTATAATTGTCAAGTTCCCCCATACCAGATCTTAATTATTGTCCTCCTTCTGTATTATCCCTATTATTGTGCATGTGAGAGATCACGTGCAACACCTAAATTTTCATGAGTTGTCCTCAAATCGAAACATCAACAAAATCTCTGGAAATTGACGTGGAGACTGATTTCTTTTTCCATATCTATTGCCATTTCCCACGCACCAAAATGAACTTTGAAGAGGCCGAGGATATCAATGGTATTCGTTTTGCGTGGAATGCCCTTCCCTCCACCAAAGTGGAAGCTGGTAAAGTTGTAGTTCCCACTGGGGTGATTTATACTCCATTGAAGCAGAGAGAAGATTTGCCGGTGGCCGTGTATGATCCCATTTTCTGCTCCAACCAGAACTGTAAAAGCATTTTGAACCCTTACTGTACAATCGACCCCAGTGGCTTCTGGCGTTGTCCTTTGTGTTCATACCGAAACCCATTGCCAGCTCATTATCAGGGTGTTACTCCAGAGAACTTGCCTCTTGAGCTTCAGCCAGGGTCTTCTACCATCGAGTATGTCACAGCCAGACCGGTCCAGAACCCGCCCATTTTCTTCTTGTTGATCGATTTGTGCCAGGATGAAGACAATTTGGCTGCATTGAAAGAAACTTTGATTGTTTCGTTGAGCTTGTTACCACCCAATGCCTTGATCGGTTTGATCACATACGGCACCATGGTTCAGGTGCATGACTTGGGCTCAGAGAAAATCAGTAAGTCGTATATCTTCCGCGGCGACAAGGAGTATACGGAGAAGCAAATCAGCGACATGTTGAACAGGCCAACATCGACTCCCCAGGGCCAGTTGCCTCAATTTGCTAATTCGTTAACAAGATTCTTTTTGCCTGTAGAAGACGTAGAGTTCCAGTTGACCTCCATTTTAGAGAACTTAGGAAAGGACCCTTGGACCGTGGCGAACGGCGACAGACCTCTCAGATCGACCGGTTCGGCTTTGAATGTTGCTGCTAACTTGTTGGGCTCCACGTTCCCTGGCTTTGGTGCCAGAATCATGTTGTTTTCCGCAGGACCGGGCACCTTGAGTCCGGGCTTGATAGTTGGGCCCCAATTGAAGGAGCCTATCAGATCCCACTCCGACATTGACAAGGACAACGCTAAGCACTTCAAGAAGGCGGTAAAGTTCTACGACTCTATTGCTGCCAAGATGGTCAAAAATGCACACACCGTCGACATTTTTGCCGGCTGTTACGACCAGATTGGAATGTTGGAAATGAAGAACTTGTGTAACTTAACCGGCGGTACATTGTTGTTGTCTGATGCATTCACCACATCCATCTTCAAGCAGTCGTTTTTGAGATTGTTCAATAAGGACAACGAGGGCTACTTATTGATGGGCTTCAATGGTACTTTCGACGTGAAAACTTCGAAGGAGTTGAAGATTAGTGGACTTATTGGCCACGCTTCGTCCATGAACGTCAAGACACAGAACGTTTCTGAAAACGAACTAGGTATCGGTGGTACCTCGCAGTACAGATTGTGTTCTGTTTCTCCTCAACACAGTTATGCTGTATTCTTTGATGTGGTCAACACACAACTGTTGCCTCAAAACGCACAGAGCTACACTCAATTCATCACCCACTACCAACATGCATCTGGTACCTACAGAATTAGAGTCACGACCGTTTCCAACTTCTTAACCAGCGACGAGCAAACCTTGACTAACTCGTTCGATCAGGAGGCCGCTGCTGTCTTGATGGCTAGAGTCACATTGTTTAAGTCTGAGCAAGATGACGGTGCTGATGTTTTGAGATGGATCGACCGTATGTTGATCAGATTATGTCAAAAGTTTGCGGACTATAGAAAAGATCAAGAGGAATCGTTCAGACTCGGACCACAATTCCAATTATATCCACAATTCATCTACTATTTGCGAAGATCTCAATTCTTGCAGGTCTTCAACAACTCGCCTGATGAAACTGCATTCTATAGACACGTATTATTAACTGAAGACACTAACAACTCGTTGATCATGATCCAGCCTACGTTGACTTCCTTCTCATTGGATTCGGAACCAGAAGCTGTGTTGTTGGATTCCGTCTCCATTAAAGATGACAAGATCTTGTTGTTGGATACTTTCTTCCACATCTTGATTTTCCATGGTAAAACTATTGCTCAATGGAGAAAGGCCGGGTACCAAAATCAGCCGGAGTACGAAAACTTCAAGTTATTGCTTGAGGAGCCAAAGCAAGAGGCGGCAGAATTGTTGGTTGATCGTTACCCATTGCCTAGATTTATTGACACTGAAGAGGGTGGTTCGCAAGCTAGATTCTTGTATTCCAAGTTAAATCCTTCCATTACATACAACAGCTCTGAATTTGCAACCAACAACGGAGCCATTGTCTTGACCGATGATGTCTCTTTACAAGTTTTCATGGGTCATTTGCAGAAGTTGGTTGTGTCGGGCTCCAGCTAGACCTTTAATGCTCTAACATATTTACTGTATTGAATATATATATACAAAAGTTTTTATAAAACCATGTGTAATAGTCTGAAGAATCTATCTGGGTTGAGCCTATGCTAATTAGTCCTTGCAGCAACCTGCAGCTAAAATATGTCACTATGTGTGCAGGATTGACAAGTTCATAATAGGCGGATGATTAGACGAACATGAACTTGGACGTAGCAAATAATCGTTGTCTTAAAAGCAGAGATATGCAAATCTAGCGAACCTACTTGGAGCAGCAGGATAAGCTAACTCGCTTTTTTTCCGTATCTCAGAGCCGTCTTGCTTGAAGGAAAATATGAGGAACTTTATTGTTCCAAATTCAAGTCATATCGATCAGACTCAAATTTTTGTATCTTTTCTTGATTTTCAAAAAGATGCTATGCTCTTGCAGAGAGTTTTGACTCCACTCCAATCAAGTAGCCCAGGTTGATGCAATAGTCTAGCAACCACGGTATTTACCAACCTTAAGTTTCAGCATCCAAGCCCATTTCTTCGTGGTTTTTCTTTTCCATATTCTAGTAATAGTATTAATACTTCAGATTTGCCCTTCTTCTTTATCTACTGTAGGTTATGCATCTGAGTGGGTGGCGGAATTTCAATAATTCTCCATATTCCATTGGAGTATGCGATATCTAGTTGAAGGATATGAAGAGTCTTTACCGCATCATAACACATTTTCTACAAAACCAGTTAATTTCAGAGCTACAAAAGATTACTATTACAACTCATTGTAATCAACATTGGCCCTTCTATTACTGAAAATCCATTGTTGCTAATGAAGGTCGATTGCACAAATATATTAAAGTACATTGCAGAGCAGAGATGGAACTTTACCAATTGCGAAAAGTAAAATAGTAACGGTTAAGTCGAGCACTGGAAAAAAAATAGAATATTGTCGTACTTATGCAATATCAGAACTCATTTAATATTTAGAATGGCTCATCAGACCACAAGTTGTTCTATTTACTGCTAGTAATATATAGCGACACGCAATGGAAATCTTTTGGGGACTTGAAAATCCATGGTGGTGCCCGAACCAATTTGAGAGGTAAACAAAAACAATTTAGATACGATATAATAATTAGCAAGTATACATTTTATTTCCAGGTTCTTATCTTCCTATTTCATTCACTTCTATCGTATTTCGTATATTTCGGCTTCTCCATCTGTATATCAATGAGTTCACAGGTATTGCCGAAGAAACGAGGCCTTGCGGCCAATCGGATGCCCTCAGGAGCTGACCGGAGGCAGATTTCCAACCGCGCGATTCTGATTAGAAACAACACTATAAACAATAACAACATCACTAACACCCCAAGTTCTAATAGAGTGCTATCGGGCCATCGTGTATTATCAGGAACTCGTCATGTGAGTAGATCTTTGGCGATCGATGGAGGTGACGATTCTTTCAGTGAAGAGAATGCCATTCATTTTAACGAAAACAAACATACTATTCTCTCCAACTTCGAGGAATGGATAAAACTTTCGACTGATAATAAAATTACCCTGAAGAATTCATGGCAATTCGCTCTTATTGACTATTTCCATGACTTAAACGTGATAAAAGACGGAGATAACATCAATTTCCAGCGTGCTTCCGCTACTTTAGATGGGTGTGTCAAGATCTACCTGAGCCGTGTGGAGTCGGCAGCAGCGGAAACGGGGAAGTTGTTGAGTGGATTGGCCAAGAAGAAAAATGAACTTAATGACGTAGACGAACAAGATGTGGACGAGAATGGAGAGCCTAAAACAGGGGAAAAGGAACAAGCCGATGAAAGCGGCGACGATGACAATGAAGAATTAGGCAAGAAAAAGAGAAAGATCAATAGAATCGTAGAGTCGACTTTGGTGGACTTTGAAACATTGCGTATCAAGAAGCTCGACCAGGAACTTGCAATCGATCCACTTTTCAAGAAAGCTCTTGCAGAATTCGATGAAGGAGGAGCCAAAAGCTTGCTTTTGAACACTTTGAACATCGATGGTTCAGGAAGAGTAGTCTTTGATGCCACAACCAAACCAGTAAAAGAAGGAGAGCAAGATGGAGATTATTCAAATCAAGATAAATTGTCAGTACTTGCACCTGAACAAGACAAAGATATAGATATCTCTAAGCTTGGAAGGATTATCTTTAGAAATGATGAGAATCTAGATGGCATGAGTATATGTCCATCACTTAGTGAGTTCAATACAGCCCTTGAAGATGTCACTAAGGCCAAGAGTATCTTGACTGACTTCAATAACAAGATTACAACAGCTGCAGAAACTGAAATTCTTACACCTGGCAATGATCTTGTAGGGGAAGATAACGATGGCGGATTTGACTATGGCGATTTCGGTGGCAACGAGGATGGCTTCGATGGTGGAAACTTCGGAAGTGACTATAACGATCTTGAGGAAAATGACAATGAAAATGACAACAATAACAATGACGACTCTAACGACCCAATCAACAATTTAAATCAAAGTATAATGCAGCGATTATTCAATGACTCGGAGTATGTGCAACTGTCTAAGAGTACACAGGTATTAGATAGAGACCTAATGGCATACTTTGATGAAAGAATGAAAACGAACTGGCGAGGTCCAGAGCATTGGAAGGTTGCCGCATTGAAAAAGTCCAAGAAGATAGAAGGAGGTGAAGTAGTAGAAGGTGCCAGATCTACCCCTGGTCTTGCTGAACCTAAAAAGAAGCAAGACCAAGTAATTGTGAATTTTTTTGAAGAAGAGGACAACGAAGATAGCATCTTTGAAGGACCCAGAAGTGCCAGTTTGATCGTAAAGAAAAATGATGTGAACACATCCAATAACAAGTTACCAGACGATATCCGCTACAATTCTGCTAGATTGACCAACTTGTTCACCAAACCACAAGTATCAATTGTGTACTTCCCGAAGAGAAAGAAATCAGATACGAAAGATGAACCTCAGTTCACAGATGAGAACTTTTTCGCAGAGCGTTATCACAAGCAAGAGGAACAGCAAGAGGCTGATGCTCTAGCTGCCTCCTTCCATCAAGCTGAGTATGATGATTTCAACAATGATTTTGGAGGTGATGATTATGCAATTGACTTCAATGACGCCTTGGAAGGAGATGTAGGTGAGTTGAACGAGGGAGATAAGGACATAGCATTCACTCAAGTTATTGGAAAGAAGAGACCCGATCACTTGAATTTTTCACGGGTAGCTAAAAGAGTTGATGTCAAATTCCTTAAAGACAATTTATGGAAAACCATCAAAGAAGAAGCTGAGACTCTTGAAAAGCCTGCAGAATCCAACGAAGAAAATAAAGAAGCACAAGTAGAACCACGCAAACAGACCTTTGGAAAGTTGGTTACATCTGTTGCCAATTTGTACGGTGCAGAACAAAGAAAGGAATTGTCAACCAGCTTCTATTTTATTTGTCTCCTCCATTTGGCCAACGAGCATGGCTTGACCATCTCAACTAATGAAACTCATGACGACATGGAAATTATTGGTTTCTAGATCTACATAGAATTATAGTTACAGATATACTGTCATGTATTATTACACGTATAAGTGAGAAGAGGTTACTATTAGTTTTGCAGTGTAATTTGTAAAATCGAATAGAATGATTGCTTCCATCAATTTTTGGTCTCTGACACAACCTTCGGCAATGAAGTTACCAAAAGCTCACCATTTGTCGACTTAGAACTACCAGATATCGATGCTAATTACAGAGAGTAAATGAGTATGCAATTGAGGTTTGATTTTCTGAAAATTTAGAAAAAGAAAATCTTCTCTTCTTACCTGTAGCTTTCCATTGGTACCATTATGAAGAAGTGAATTCTATCTGAATTTCAGGTTTTTCGAAACTATTCTAGAACTTGAGCTAACATATCAATTGAAAATGATGAAAAGGACATCAGCTACATTTGAAAATATTGAATGAGAAATTGTATAAAATGATATATGTACGCCAAATCTATTCTATAGCTACCCTCTACCTTCATCAATTAGTCTACAAAACATCTACTAGCATCTATGGTGTCTGCTTCGGACTAGTATCTGCTCGCCTATTAATATGCTTCTCGCATCTATCTTCTACCACCCTTTTTTTTGCCCTTTTTGTTTCGTCCAGCTCCGTTAATTCTATCTAT